>VXBW01006619.1:1141671-1391529 GCA_013400375.1 Thinocorus orbignyianus | reverse complement strand
TGCCGCTGCATGGGGGCGGGGGCAGGCCGCCATGGAGGGGGTGCTGTACAAGTGGACCAACTACCTGAGTGGTGAGTTGCTGCCAGTTCTCAGCCTCGGCGCCGGGCGGGCTTCCACGGCGGGACCATCACCATTTAATCTATATATATTTATACCAGTATATATATGTATGTATATATGCGTTTGCTGGGTGTGGGTGAGCGCTGGCCCCACTGTGCACACTAGTTTTCCAGTTCTGTCCCCTGCCAGCAGCTGGAGGAGGCATCTTCTCGCCCGCATGTGGGTGCCAGCGCTGGGCTGGGGTGTCCCCTGTCCCCCCCGGGGCTGGGGAGTGAGTTGGGGGTTATTTTGGATCGTACCCGCTGGCAGGTTGCCCCGTTCTGTACGTCCTCCTGAAAGTTTGGGGAGTTGGGAGAATCCCAGACCTGGGAGGAGAAGGTCCTTTCCATTTGGAAGAAAGCACATACCAAAAAAAGAAAAAAAATTTTTTTTTTTTTTTTTTAAAAAAGGGTTATCCTGCTAGTGCTAGGCCCAGATTTTACTTTTTTGGGTGTTACTGTGCCATGGGATGCTTGACTTTCCTAGCAGACATGGATGCTTAACTTTGGGAGCAGACTGGGAGCACCCATGCGTGGCCAGGGTTTTGCCTGTGGTGGGGTCAGGAGAGCCGCCGGGATGGGGACACACCAGGACAACCCATCTCCTATGGGGTGCCCACCACCAGGAATGTGGGAACCAGGGCTAGGTTGTAATTCGGGGTGCAAGGATGGGGTCTTGCCTGGTGTGGATCTCTCTCTGGTTTCCTGAAAGAGTTTGGAAACCTCGTGGTGGGGGAAAAATAACCTCGACCTTGACACTGCCAGGCGTGAGTTTTGCTGGGAGGTGGGCGTACGAGGGCTGCCGTCTTGCTGGGGTGTTGCTGGGAGAGGCTGAAACAGCTGCTCCTCTCTGGGTAGTTGGGAAAGTGTGGGAGATCAAAATTAAACAAAGAAGAAAGCTGGAGCACCAGAGAGTGATGAATTTCTGTGGTAGGGGGATGGGGAGCGGGGGGAAGGGGGAGTGGAGCGTGAGGCTGGATTTACTGGCGTGCTGGATGATTGCTGCTGCCTTTCCCCTTTAGGCGATAGGTGTTCTGAGAGGGGAATCCAAAATTGTCAGGTCTCAGTGCATAGGCAGGGATTTATTTATTTGTCTGTGAATGCCGTGGAATTACAGAGTATGTGGCAGCAGGAGCAGCCATGCTCGGCTTTCCCATGCGGGCTGTGGAACTTGGGTGGTGTTACTAATCCTTTCCCCATAATAAAAACATCCGTGGTTCAGTGGATGGAAAGTTTGGAAGTGTTTGTTTTTCTTCGCATTGCTTAGACGCTGGGGTGTGTTTGGACCCCTTCTGCTTGCTTTTTTTTGCCTATGGGAACAGGTCCCTGTGTAGGTGACCGACTGGCAGTGTGGCATTTGTGCCCCAAGCAGGCATGGGGTAGGATCAGCTGGACTTGTCCTCTGTTTTGATGGTCAGGTGAAGGCTAACAACTAGAAATACTCCAGTTCCATCAAAATTAATTACTTTTTTTTGATAGCCACATTGATACACACTTTCAACCAGTGAAGAAGGATGACACTTTGTGACCCTCATTTGAAGTGAATGCAGGGTGAAGGAAACTCTTTTCCTTGAGTGCATGAGATTTGCCCCAGCTGAAAGCTATCTGAATTTTTAATTTCAACAGGGAGAAAGTCTGTGATGGAGGATTGAAGCTTCTTCCTGATTTCTTTGCTGAAACTTGACTCTGCTAGTAAATGTGGTGGTCAAGGTCACTCCTCGCCTTTTCTTAGGCTGTAGAAGGCCTGTCTGGTGTGTGTTTGAGAACAGTGAATTTGCTGTTCTGTAAGATAACTAGGCTTACATGTGCTTTCTTTGCACGTGTAAGTCCAAAATGAAGACTTCCTGCCCTGAAGCCATTAAGCTAGAAATTTATGCGATGATGCAAAAAAAGTTTCGTGCTGGAATGTGGCATTTATCGTAGGAGGGAGCTGGGGAGTGAGAGACAGCAAAGGCTTCTTGTGGGGCTTAAGGGAAGCAAGAGGGTTCAACAGGTCACCCAGAACAGTATTTCTGTCAGTATCCTGCTTTTCCTCTTGCTCAAGGTTAAATGCTCTGGTGCTGTGTGATGTAAATGAAATATGCAAAAAGTGGGGGAAAACATGTGTCATCTCTTGTGTGTTTATATGCCCGTGTTACTAATACAGTGCTGCTGTAAACGTGCACAGCGGGTATCTTACGCCCTTTCCTCCTCATTATGAGGAACACACCTTTGTTTTTGCACGCAGAGGAGATAAGACATTAACCAAAGAATGAAGGTTGAAACTGTAGAAAAGAATTGCTTTCCCTTCATGTAGTGAGAGGGAAGCTGATGGAGTTTGCTGGTAATTGAGTCTTTTCTTGTGATTTTGGTTTTATAACATTTTCTGTCATTGCCATCATGAGAGCTGAAGTCCACATCAACCTGTTTCCTCTTGGCCCTTGGGCAGGGAGCTAGATCTATGTTGCAAATTACAGTTATTGATAGCAAGAACATTTCAGAAGTAGGAAACAAGTTCAGCTTTCTGCAGGCAAAGGTCAGAAAGCACAACGTATTTGCCAATGGCTGAAAGGCAGATTAACTTGTTTTGCTGTTCAAACAAGTTATCTTGTTTTATAATAAATACACTTGTTTGCTTTATATAGATTATGATAAACTAAATTAGTGTTACTTGGTCTCTGCTTGGAGATAGGGTTTTTCCTCTTGTATTAATGCTGTGTTGACTACATGCAGGAGTTCCAGTGCTGCTCCTGTAATCTCTGAGTACAGAGAACTGAGATTTTAGAGTTTTTCTCTTCCCCAATGCAATGGCCACCAGATAGCGATTTCTCAATGTGACAGTTTTGTTTAAATTCAAGGGCAGTGGGGCAACTTTGGATCAGATACGCGTGCACACAGATCTAACCTATGAAAATCCACTTGGGATCTTGTGCTTGCAATAAGCGTGTCCTGAGATATCTCTTGTCTACACTTCCTCTGCTAAACTGGTTAAAACCTTAAGGGAACAGGAAATTTTGCAAGGAGAATTATTGCTAATGTATAAAGTGTGATAACACTTTTCTACTTGGGCAAATGTATGATACCTCTGCGAGCTTCAAATTATTAATCCTCAAAACCCGAAGCTAGGTGACTTAAATCATGCAGGCATGTAAGTTGGCCTCAGGTGAGCCTACAATCAAAGAGTGTAACTTGATCTTAAAAAATTCCTAGATTTCATCCTTTGCCAAAACTCTCTATCTAATGGCAGCATTGCTCAGTGATGGCTGTGGAGGGGGGAAAAACAGGGAGAGCACACCACCACAGGCTTATGGCATGGAGAAGGGACATATAACTCTTATTTCAGTACTGCTTATTGTAGTAAACAGTTGGGGTGATGAGAGCATCACCCTGTACCTTCCCTATAGCTCCTCGGACTGTTGTGCTGCTGCTGCTGCCTCTGGTCCTGGCTGAGCATGAAGCCTGCTGGTGTGGATGGCGTCAGAGCTGGATCCTCGCTGTGTTGTTGTGACAGGACTAATCTCCAACTGCGGGATGCTGCTTGCAGGACAGAGAAAGGAGAGAGTGGAGGGGAACTGCACCTGAAGGCTGCTCTGGGCTGTTTGGTAGCTGTCTCCAACTGAAATCGAGCTGCAATTCACAATCTTTGTTTAAGCATACCTTCTGACTAACAAAATAAATTCCTTTAGTCTTTGGAGATTACTTTGTAAAAATGATCTGTAATTTTGATTTCTTGCTAGGCTTATAGAACGAGTAAGCTATCACTTACCTACAGGGAAACAGAGTGTGGCGTTGGGGAATACCTTCCTTCAGCAGTGCGTGTATTAAAGCTCAGCACTTTGAGTTGGTTTTACTGCTGTAATTCAATTCAGTTCAGATCTCCAGCATAAGGCATGTCTTATCTGGGATCACTGGCCACAGGAAGGATTGCCGCTGACTCTGGAAGAGGTGGTATGTATCAGCTCTTGGCTTGGGGATTAAAGGAAGCTTCATCATTAGAAAGAAAAATGCTGACTGCCTCCTCTGACTTGCCTAGTATTCTCTGTGTGCTCCATGAAATGGCTTTGATAGCTTTTCTTCACAAAGCTATGCTTTTCCTTTTTAAGTATTCACTTCCTTAATTGTGGTGGGTAACTAACCCTAACTAATTAATCTTGCTTGAGGTACAGCACCTTCTTATTCATGCCATCACTGGTGATGCTGCATCATACCCCATACCACAGCTCACTCTCCCCACCTTCCTGTCTGTGATCATCCACCCTTTTCTTGTGGTGCTCTGAGTTCCTTTCAGTTTATCCTGAGATGCTGAGAGCCAACACCAAGCAGTAAATTTCAACTTTCACATAAAATTACTTTTGTCTCTAATAATTCGGAATTCCATGACAAACTTGAAAGGAGAGCTCAGGAAAACGTGGAAAAGCATTAGTTTTTATAGATTGAAACCAGATGTACAGGATATTGCTTATGAGTCTTTGGTTTAGGAGTTTAATGTATGAAATCTGACCTTTTGGGATGGGAGACATACACTTCCACTTGACATCAAGCTCTGGAAATAAGGTCCCCTGTTTATAGACATGAATGAAGTAATTGAAAACTTCACACTTAGATAAATATTTTGTTCTAAGAAGCTTTTGTTTATCATTTTCCCCCTTCATTTTAGCCTCTGGGTATAGTCCAAATTCTGATTGTATAAAATGCAGTCTGGCTTTTGTGGAGGTGGACCTACATAGCTGAGGTTTCTGTTGTCTTCAGGGCAATGGTCCACCAAGTAGTACTGACTGTAGCTGCCCTCAGAGACCAAGAGTTGGTTTTAGATGGATGACTGAGTCTCACCCAGCCCGTGCTGCTCCTGTTACTCAGGATCCTTCAGGGGCTGGTTACTTCATTCTTTTTGGATTTTGCATAATTAAGTTTCCATGGTTTGACCTTCTTTCTCATCTCTCTCTTCCCTTCCTCCTCTTTTTCTTCATGCAGCAACCTTGCTTTTGTCGTGCCTTTTTGGAACCAAGTAATGTGCTCGCAGCAGGAAAGTTTGATGAGGCTGCAGGAATGGAAATCGGTGTCCCCTCTCTCCTCTGTAGGTGTTAGAGCGATGCTGCAGAGCCTGCGTGGTGCAGCCTTCCCTGCCAGGTATGCTGCAGTACCGGTGCCTCTGCATTCAGTCCCTCTGCACCAAAATAAATAAGTGATCTCAGGGAATGGCTGGGTAGGACAGAAGCGAAAGGGGTGTGGCAGAGCGGTGGTGGAAGAGATAGCACCTTCTGTGTTTACATAAATTCCTTGCCTTTGCTCAGCCTGGTGTGATAACCACCCCAGGGGGCAGAGAGAGGAGCTGCTAGTTTGCTGGGGCTGGGAAGTGTCAACAGAGGAGGAAAACTCCCAGCAGCTTTGAATGACTTGAATTAGTTTGTTGGAGCAGTGGCCTGGGTTATTGAACTTTTGCCTCCATCACTCACCATGATCTTCTCTCAGCTCTTCATCTGTTTGCTGCATCCCTTTCAAAACCTCCTGGCTGCTGGCACCTTGTGTTCCCCATGCTTTGGGTGGTCACTGGCATAAAATCATATACAAACAAATCCAGTTGCTCTGTGGTGGCAGGATGCTTTCTCCATGCTGATAGCAGGGCACTAATGGTTGTGATTGAAATGAGGGTGGATTTTATGGGACCCCTGCAGAAGAATCCCTTGGGAGAGAGTCGCTGTGTTAAAGCCAGTTCCAGTTACTGCTTGCTTCACTTGAACCTCTAGTGATCCTCAAACAAGAGCTTTAAAAAAGAGTGATGACATTGTTGAAGTGCTAAATCTGTTAACTTCATTACCTTTAGGGACTTTTGGTATTGATTCCTGCCGTTAATATGCACATAATCAGAGTAAATTAGCAATATGGGCATTTTCACAAGCTGCTCTCTGGGTGAGGGGATGATAGCTCAGAGAGGCATGAATCGTCACACACTCCTGACTGCTTTTCTGCTGTCCCTCATGGATACAGGCTGGATTTTTATCCTCTCAAATTGTTCTGCTACAGAGTTAAGGCTGCAAAACATGTTCCAGTACCTGGGGTTGCCCTTCCCAAAATACTGTGTGGTGTTAGGAGGCTGTATGGAAGAAGCAGGCAGCAGTTCTGGGTGCAAACAGCTTATGTCAAGGTAACCCTTTAACTGTGTTGCTTCTGTTCATTGTGTGAGGGGAAAAGAGTGGGGGAAGTTTCAAGTTTGGTCTGTGTAAGATACTCTTTTGCTAAATGCTTCTCCTGACTGGAAACCTGGTGGTGACTGATGGCATGAAACGTGGCCACGTGAGCTGAACTTTGTCACGCAATCGGTTATTAGAACTGGGTTGTATGATGTGGTGTGGGTACCCAACGGTTGAGATTGCAAGTGCTGTGGGATCTCGAGGACAAACATTTCATCCGTTTGTGATGCGGAGATTTCCATAGCCTTAGTTCCCCAGGGAAATCCTTGTCCACTGGTCGTTAGTGCATTCAGACCAGCTGTGGTCCTTCAGGACCAGTGTGAAAGGTTTGTGTTGTACAGGTGGGGAGACGCAGGCAGCTCAGTGCTGAAGTCAGGGATTTTTTTTGGCATGGTCCATGGCAGCTCAGCTGTCTTCTTTCTAAGCTGGGAAGTAAGATCTCTTGACTAAGTCCTGTGTTTTGACTGTTAGACACATCCTCTAACTGGAAAATATGAATTTCCTCATAACTGGAACGCGGGTGTTTTATGGTCACAGTTGTACGAGGTGCTGTCTTCTGGCCAACAGCTGCTACATGAACTACCTTTGCTAAAACCCAGCCTGCTCCTGGTTGTGAACCTGATGGCATTCACAGACTTAAAGCAGCACTGGCAACCAGGGAGGGGCATATATTGGGTTTTCTTTTGCTTTTTTGCAAGACACCAGCACTGTCTTGGTCTTATTTGAGCTGGATGGGCTGCTCTCATCCAGCCATCAGTCGTGGACACAGCACTGGGCAGAAGCTGTGGTTCTTCTACCCTTGGGTGCTAGGAGAAAAAGTGGTAGGTGGTGGTATGGTGAACGCATGACACAGCCTACTTTGCTTGGGGTGGGTTGAAAAGGTGGATATTGCTCTTTCTTCCTGTGAGATGTCTTTGACTATCAGAGCAGCTGCTCTGGGACTCCTATGCGACCTTGCACAGAAAAGCAGGGATCTGCCCCTGCTTTGCCACTGGGCTGCAGCCAAGTCTTGGGTCTTGCCCTTGCTATTAGCAGTAGGGATGCGAGGAAGGCTTTAATTCTCCTATTAGGCGGATGGTGCCATAACATGGAAATTTCAGAATTATCTCCTATCCACACTTAAAATCTGAATTAAGGTCAAAGAAGTCCAATGACTATATATTGCATAAGTTTTTAGAAAGACTTATATTGAAGCTCAAGAAATTAATAAGCACAAAGCATTACATAATTCTAGTGAAAAGCAGGCAATAGTAAAAACCCGGATGTCTGGCCTTTGTGTCTTTTAGAAATGCAACTGAAACTGTCATCTCCTAATTGCAACTCGTTTTCCAGGTCATCAGTTTGACTTCTTGAGTATGTAATTCTCCCAGATGGTTTGGCTTTGTGGATGTCTGACATGATCTACATGTCTTCAAATGTGGGGTTTTTTCCTTCAGGCTTGGCACTTTGGAATGAGTGCTGTCTGGAGTCTGAGTTGTGTAACATTAAAGTTTGAATTATGTCCAAATTTCAACTGTGTTATCAAAAAGTGCAAGTTTGCTCAGTGATAGCTACATCCAGACTTCGTGAAGTGTAATGCAGGGAGCAGGCAGATCTTTCAGGCTGTGGAAACTTCTGGAAGAATGCTGAATCCTTGTTAGGCACAGAATGCTTAAATACTTGTTTCTGTAGTGGACAATATCAGATCAGATCCAGTTAGAACAGGAGGTCAATGTGTATTAGCACCTTAACCAGTGTTTGTGAAGCTGTCTGTAATCTCTTCACTTTCTTCAGTGGCTGAGACCTTAAGCTACTACTCACTTCTGTTATGCTTCACATTTTATTGTCTTTTTAAAAGATACGTCTTTCCCCAGCAAGGTCAATTTTCACTGTTAATGGCTCTGTGCCTCTAAAATGAGGAAGTGTGAGCTGTATTTTGGTCCTGCCCATGCACCACCAGCATAAATGGGCTTAGTAAATTCTTCTTCAAAGTTGTGTTAGAGCTGGCCCCATAAGAACTCAAAACGTTCAGCTTTAAATTTCTGTATCAGATGAAATCTGACTGCTCTGTTCCAGAAATTGTAGTATTTCTGGGACAGTTTACGTGGACAGAATAAAACTGAATAACCCAAGACTTGTGTTCATGGAAGTGTCTAAGTATCTTTTTGCTGCTTTGGTTTTTGTTGTGGGGTTTGTGTTGGTTTCTTCCCCCTCTTCTCTTTGCTTGTCTGCAAATGGGAAGCTCCTGTAACTGAAGATTGTATCCCTGTCGCAATGCCCATGATTTGTCAGCCACACGCTATTTTTAGCTGGTTGTTCAGGATAACCTTCCCATGGCTGCTGACTCAGTGTCAGTGAGAACCAGGTGGTTAGTGCATTTTCTGACAGAACCTTGCTGTGATTTTTGTTTTATTTAATTGGTTTCCTTTTGCAAAAATATGGTTTTATTAGTGTAAAAATTCTGTTCTGAAAAATATATGCTATCCTAGTTAACAGTTGCCTATCGCAGTCTTTTTAATACATATCTAATTAGGAAGAGGTTGGTTCTGCAAAGGGAGACAGATAATTGCTGCATCCCAGTCAAAGGAAAAAAAATACCAGAACCAAAAAACCTAACCAAACAAAAACCTCAGCAAAATATATTGACTCATAACGTATTTTTGACCAACCTCCAAAGGGATGGAGGCAGAGTGCTTTGTATGTTGGCTAATTGATTACACAGCCTTTGATTGATGGGATGCAATTTGGTTGAGCATCAGCTGCCGTTGTAAGCTGTAGGACCATGGCTGAAATGATTCATGTGCAGCAGCAGGATCTCCAGACTGAATTAGGGGCTTGTATTGACTGTGGCGCTGTGCATTATTTAAAGGATTGGTTCTGTGCCATTGAGTGTCTAAAGCAATTAACTGCTGCTCTCTGCTGAACAATCACCTCCTTTTTTTGTGAATTCCTCCACATCAATAGTGACTTTTAGGATAGTTTTTTTTTATTTTGGTGGCAAGACAAATAAAAATCAGTCTTACTGTTTTCTTTTTTTTTTTTTTTTTTTAATTCTTGCTCTTGTGGTTGTGTTTTTTTCCCCCTTCATATAAAATAAAGAGGTATTGAGGCTGCTTTGGCATGTATAACATTTTTATGTTCTAGGAAATAATGGAAGGGTGTGAAAAAGGATTTATATTCAATTTGCTGAACCTTGGGGGTGGCTAGAAAACAATCTATAGCCTAGGTGGACCCAGATGCCATGGAGTTGCTAGCTGAAAAAAACTGACCAAACAAAAAACCCCAAACTGTACTCCTACTATTAACCTGTGGCTTTAGGACTTTGTAACCTTAAACTGAGTTGGGCTTGGCTTCAGCAGCAGCCTAAGGAATTGGTCCCTTGCTGGTAAGGACCAGTCATTCCTCTTCCAACATGGTACCAGTCCAAGCTGAGGCTGGGTTCCCGAGGTTGCTGGTTGGCAGAGCCCTGGTGCAGGGGACAGCAGAAGGGAGACCACTCTGCAAAAATGTGTAGGAGCCACAAGATCTTGTCAAAGTGTTTTTTTGCCAGAGACGGTTTGCTGGCACAGTGTGGGAGCTTCAGTGCCTCGCTCCATTGGTCCTGGCCAGGGAAGCTTGTTGCAGCTTAGTAATGGAAGCTGCTTTCCTCCAGTGACGTTGCTGCCTCATTTCTTCTTAAGTTAATGAGCCTGTAGTTTTTAATTAGACATTAAATGATGGCTGTCGTGTCTTGTTTGTTTATATCTTTTCATATTGCTGTATTACTTCCAAAAGAAGAAAACAAAAGGTGTAATAAGCTTCTGAAGTCGGGCAGCAGGGTGGGCAAAAATGTACCCAGATATTTTTTTTTTGGTTATTCTCTGGGAAGGTATCCAGTAGTGCAAGTCATTAATTCAAGACTACTGTTTATGTGAGCAACACAGGAGATTCAAGAGCTGTTGAGAACTGCTTCATTGAAAGCTTCATTGAAAAATCAGCCCATGTGTCTCTGTCCCCTCCTTCCCTTGACATTTAGGAGTTTCTTGCCCGTTGCTTTGCAAGACAGTTTGGCTAGCCCTTCCCACAAGGGAGGAAGATGTGCAAGGCAAGATATCTGGGCATCTGGGGTGGCTTTTGGAAAGAGTGAAGACATGGGTTGAGGAGTGATGGGAGGGATTGAGGAGTTGTGGACTGAAAAGATGGTTTTGAAAGAGTGAGCAATTCGGGGATGCTGTGTTAGCAAAACTGCCAAAGGTGACATACGGTGAATCAGGAACATATTGCTGTGGTCCAGCTACCTGCAGAAAGGACATGTAGCTGCTAGCAAGTAGGGGTTGTAGTGTACAACATCCAGGCCTGTCCACAAATCTTAATTAACCTTCAAAGGGTTTAATTTTCCTGGGAGAACAGAATCTTTGGCGTCTTACTTGCAGTTAGTTCTGAATGGAAGAGCTGTTGGAATTACTGGGGAAAAAGTATCTGAGAAATGCAGTTTTGTTTTTCAGGCTGGCAGCCTCGATGGTTTCTTCTCTGTGGTGGCATCCTGTCCTATTATGACTCTCAGGAAGATGCCTGGAAGGGTTGTAAGGGAAGCATCCAGATGGCCGTGTGTGAAATTCAAGGTAACTAAGCTACAGTGACATCCAGCTGTACAAAGTTTGTCCAATAATCTTGTGTTTAAGGTGAGATTCTAGCTCACAAGAGCTATCTGGTGTCTTAATTTCTTTGGTATGTTTACATGGTAACTCAGTAACTTGATCTGTATGCCAGTTTTTATTCTATAGTATTTTAAAAGTGTTAAGAGAGCTGCAAGCCTCAGATGTAATGGGTATCCTACGTGCTGGTGCATCACTGTTTTTCATGAGCTGTTGTGGAAATATGAATAATAAACTTCGGTATTAGATCTGCACACTTAGATTACTTGCCACATCTTTGAGGTTCAGTTATGGGCAGGAAACCTGAAAGAGAGACTTGGAGAAGAGGATGCCCTTTCCACAAAGGTTTCCAGGTGATACTGGTCACAAAACTGCCTTTCATGTTTAGTCCCACAGCTGTACACGTGTGTGTTCTGGCTATTTCCTAACTCAGAAAAGAAGTCATAAAATGGCAACAAGGGAAGTTGGGGCTGTAGATTCCTTGTCTTTCATTACTGTTTGACCTGCCACCTCACGTATCTGTTGGGATATTCAGTTGGGCTGGGAAGGGCTGAGGGACTGGTCTGAAATCTGTGTTGCTTCCAGTTCATCCTGCAGATAACACACGAATGGACCTGATCATCCCAGGGGAACAATACTTCTATCTGAAGGCAAGAAATGCAGTTGAAAGGCAAAAGTGGCTGGTTGCACTAGGAACTGCCAAAGCCTGTCTGACTGACAGCAGGACACAGAAGGAAAAAGGCAAGAAAACCCTTTTGCTGGCGCATGCTGTTTGCTTTTTAATTCTCAGTCCTTACCCTAGTAGATGCACAGTAAGATGACAAATTTCATACCTGAGCTTCATGTCCAACCTGTGCTTCAGGTCTTTGGTGCCAGTAAAAGCCAAACTATGTGGGAATCCAACTAGGAATCTCAGGTGTTAATTCTCAGTGCAGGAATTTGAAAACATTGACTCTTCTTGGTTGCTGGTGGGTTCTGTAAATACAAGGAGTGAGTAGCTCCTGGCTATGGGCCACTGGGATGCAGACCATGCATGAAGGTAAAACCCCCACCTTGTGCAGCTGTCTTGGTATGGTGACCAAGCCTCTCATACCAGTGGCTCGTGAGCTTTGGAGGTTCCTCAGATCCTTTCCTTCAGTGTTCTAATTGGGTGGTTTGTGCTCTTCAGGATTCTCTTGGGAATTAAAATAAATGTTTGCGATTGGTTTTAAATGTTTCTACTAGTATTCGGAAACTGAAATCTGATCATGGCCAAGCTATGAAAATTAATTCACTTACTCCTCTGCTTTCACCAACAATCTCACTTTCACCCCAGTGAAAACCCTTCTTGCTTACTAGCATGGTGTTATTCATGAGTCAGTGTGAGACCTCATGCCTTAACCTTGCATAACCTCAACACAATGACTATGCAGAAGATGAGAAACCAGGAAATTATTGTTATTACATCAGTGATCCTGAGCAAATGAGGGGGCAGACTCTTCCTTTCCCTGAGGTGAGGAATCACTTCTCCTCTTAGCCTTATGTGAATCCTCACCTTGCTTTGCATCTACCAGTTCAATCTGAGTCAGAACGGAGCAGAAGATGCTACTGTAGGGTCCTACACAACGTGGGGGTCTGATGTGCAGTGCTTAGATATAACTTTGTAGTGCTTCTATAAAGTGACTTACAATAGCACAAGGTGAAAAGCTGGGATTGTTTAGTTTGAGGAAGAGGAAAGCTGAGGGGAGACCTCATCACTCCCTACAACTACTTGAAAGGACGTAGTAGAGAGGTTGGTGCTGGTCTCTTCTCACAGATAATTTATGATAGAACGAGAGGGAATGGCTTCAAGCTGCAACAGGGTAGGTTAAGACTGGACATTAGGAAAAAATTCTTCACAGAAAGAGTGGTCAGATGCTGGAATGGGCTGCCCAGGGAGGTGGTTGAGTCACCATCCCTGAATGTGCTTAATAGTCATTTAGAGGTGGTGTTGGATATAGTGTAGGGGAGAACTTTGTAGAGTGGGGTAGATGTTTGGACTCGATGATCCCAAGGGACGTTTCCAACCTGAATGATTCTGTTTTTCTGATATACTTGCAGAACTAAACTATCTTGGTCTTATTAACAGAAAAATTAATTTATTTTGTAATTCTGGGACTCTGATGTCAAAAAATTACTTCTGACAAATCTCAGGTTGACTGTTAGTCATATTTGGATTAGTCTGCTCAGTTCTGCACTCTCCATTACAAGAAACATAAGGACATACTGGAGTGAGTCCAGCAAAGGGCCACTAAGATGATTAAAGGACGTATCTGATGGGACAGCATTATAAAGATGGAGCCAGACTCTTCTCAGTGAATGGACAAGAGGAAATGGACATAAATTTAAATACAAGCAGCTCCATTGAGACATAAGCAAAAATATTTCTATCATGAGGATGAGGAAGCACTGGAACAGGTTGCACAGGGAGGCTGTGTCCATCCTTGGCAGTGTTCAAAACCTGACTAGACATTGCCCTGAGCAATGTGCTCTGGCTGACCTGCTTTAATCAGGACTAGCTGGTTTCCAGAGGTACCTTCCAATCTCAACCATTTCATGATTCAAGGATATGTATTAAATTCTCTGTGTTGGACAGGATGTGTCCTTCCCTTTCAGTGTTTTCTACACAGGACCCCAATATTTTAATTCACAGTGTAATTGTTTGCACCTTAAATTACTTAATGAAAACAAAACCATGTGATATATAGGGTGTTTGTCCTATTTAAAAGGCCTGTTATGGTCACATGTTGTGTACTTGCTTTTTCTCTGTGCTCTAAGTCTAGGAACATGCTGTTTCTGTCTATGATGGCAAATAATGAAACAGTATTTTACCTGTCAGGAGCGTAATTTATGGCCAATCCAGCTCATCTTTTTGAGTTGATAGAAAATGTTTTGAGATAAGGAAGCATTGATTGAATTGGATTGGTTAATGCTATTTCAGCAGCTTTCCAAAACTGTATACTGCAAGATGGATACAGTAAGTTTGAATCTTCTTTTGTTTCACTTTCAGAGTTCACTGAAAACACAGAAGCCTTGAAGACTAAAATGTCTGAACTTAGACTGTACTGTAACCTCCTTGTTCAACAAGTGCATAAAACAAAGGAAGCCAGCATTTTGGGTGTATCAGAGCCAGAGGTACAGCTCTATTTTTTTGGTGTAGATCATGTCTGTAAAACCTTGAGCATTGTGAACACTTCTGGTTAGCCAGCGTAGTATTCACTCACAGATAATTGATAAGGCATCCTCTTTCTGCAGAGGTCCTGTGGGAAATAATATTCCCACACAACAGTTCTTGGTTAAATGGAGTAATATTGTATTGTTGCAAATAACTTTCCCTGTGCTGGGGCAGCAAGTAGCGAGATGAGATGTGACATCTGTGACATAGATAATGACATATCTGTAGGTGATTGTGTGTATATAGTGGATCAAAAAAGCAGATGTTTTTATAAAAAAATAACTTGCAAGAAGCACATATTTGTCTGACCCTGAATCATTAATATCTTGCTCACTTCTGCTCTCAACCAAAACCTTTAATAGGTCAAGAGACAGTGCAGACCACAAAAAACCCAAATTACTACAAAAAGCTGCCTCATTAACCTCACTTAAGTTCAAGTTTCAAACCTTGCAAATCTTCCTGACCAAAGAAGCCTGATTTAATAGAATACTCCTGATGACAGTGATCTGCCCCTTGCTTTGAGAGAGAAATGAGGGATGCACTTGCTAGAGAATCTGGTGTGGAGTTCCATGATGCCTCCCACTGGGGAGATGGGTCCCCAAGTGCAGAACAGGCAGGCGAAACACCTGAAGGTTAATCATTTGTCCAAACCATCTCCGTAAAGATACCTGATAAACAGTTTATGGTGGATTAACAGACAGTGCAGATAATTATGTAGTGTATAAGTGACTAAAAGGCACTGCTAGAACTTGCAGCTCACAGGTTTTGACAACAAACAAGTAATGTGATGTTTATCCATCTCATGGTTCTAGGTGAAAATTTGCTTTCCCTGATGTTACCACTATTTAACCGAAAAGATTTATTGCTAAAAGCATTTCAGCATCAATAACTGCCTTAGAGATGAAGAGTATTGTGGCAACATGATACTTCATTCTGCCCTTTTTCAATTGCTGTAATTTTTTGTTCATGGGATTTTTGAAATTATTATCTGCAGATCATTCTGTATCTATTTAATTTGTTTACTCTTCATTTCTGCGGTCAGTGGTGTTTTCTGGAATGCCATTGTTGAATACATCAAGGCTTACTATTTGGTATGCTTTTAGCACCAAAGATAAATAACTAAGGGACATTGTTTTAAAATATAAGCATACTGAGGTTGTAGCAAGAGGCTGACATGCAGTAATGCAGGGAGGGGGGCATAGCCTCAGTCATGATGCCAGTTCTCTGAGCAACTGACACGTTGCATTTTAATTCATGTTACACAGAAATCATGACTGTAGCAGCTGGGGGCTTTGTAGACATTAGTTGCTTCGGGGTGATCTCCTGTGGCGAGTCCATGTCTACCAATTGGTTTCTTCCCACAGAGCGGTATTGATATGGGAGCTCTGTTAAAATCAACCTGTGACACCTTCCTGAAGACTCTTGAAGAATGTATGCAGATTGCAAATACTGCCTTCACTTCTGAGTTACTGCATCAGACCCCACCTGGTTCCCCAAATTTAGCAGTTCTCAGAACAAACAAGGTAATGGCCAGTGTCCTTTTCTCTCAGTCTTGGCACGGGTGGTAAGGTGCCCTTTTATAAAGTAGCATTTGTAGAAGCAAGGAATGCATTTTTACCTGTATTATAGCTAATAATATATATATTATTATATAAAATATAATACAGACACAGGATGTCCATATTATAGCTTCACTGGACATACTGTGCTATTTCTTGTGGTTTGCAAGATAAGTAGAGCTTATTTTTTTAATACGCAGTGACCAATCTCTTAACTTTTAATGGTAGCTGAAAGTTAATAAATATTAATTGTCAGAGCCTGATCCAGCTGCAGACTGGTGTTTCAGAATAGCATGGCTGTATGGCAAGTTGGTCCATTGTGGGAGCTCACAGCAATTATTGCTTTTCTGAGCTACTGCAGCATTGGATCTCTGGTTATATGCCAACAGGAGCTGAGCAGCTTATCTTTTTAATGACAAGGGCACTGCCTTGAATCCTGGATCCACAACGGCGTACACAAAGCTGGAGCGTCTCTAGCGAACAGCAGATTAAGGTGTATGTAGGAAGGTAGATGTGTCACTGCATCTGGGAAGTGAGATTACTTCACCGTACCATTCATGGTATCTGGCCTAACGATTCTTCTATTTTTCATAAATCTCAAGTAAAGAAAACATGATTGCAGAGGAAACTCACTGCCTTGTTTCTTCTTTCCACTTACTGTACGGTGTCTCACTTGGCACTTCTGAAAGATGCCTTCTGGTTTTCTTCCCCTCCCCAGTATTTTAATGGTGTAATAATACAGCACCTTCTTCTTTGTATTTGTCTGTGTACTGCCTCCAGGTCAAAGAATTAGTGAGTGTACACTTAGCTTCTAAGCTTTTATGCTGACTCCAGCCCAGGTTTAATAACACTTGAAGTTTGAAAAGCATGATACAGTCGTCTTGCTTTAAAGAATATTCCCCCTCCCCATTTATCTTACAGATAAAGCACTCTGTCTTGCCCAGCCACACCTCAACGGAAAGGTATAATAAAAGTCTTTACTGTCAATCTTTCTCTAAACTGTTTTTGGTAGTATCTGCTCTTCCCATATTTTTACTCTTAATATTACCAGTACTGGATGCAGGCAGAATTTTATTGCTCTGAGCTGTGTACTTGGAATTGGGCACAAGAAAATGGAGCCAGCTCACCCCACCCCACTTCGTGTCTCTTCTTTATCAGCCCTTTCCCTTCTATTTTTCTCCCCCCTCTAGTTAGTGACTTACTGGTCAGACACCAGCCGTCTCTCACCCACTTCAGTGCTCTTTCCTGCATCTTAGGTTCCACTCCATAAGCTCATAAAATCGTTGATGGAGAGCAGGCTATGATTTGTGGAGTAGGTAGTAAAGGTATATATTTCAAAGTACTAATGAGAGGATATTCTTTTAGTTACAATATCTGCCTGTGGTTTTCTTTTTCTGTAATTGTTTTTTTTTATTATATCTCTTTTTAATAAAGGTCATTGTAAATATATTCAAACTCTGCAAACTGAGGTTGAATCATTAATCCTACTTGCTGCAAAGAGATGCTTTATTGCTTTTATTATTTAGACAAGTTCTTTTGCTCAGAGCAGCCTGCGACAGCATATAATTTGTCAACTATTTTTCTGTTATATTTATTTGTGTGTTTTCACAGGAAGAAGCTTAGCAAGCAATGTTTTATACACTAACCAGTATTCTTTCCCTTTCTTCAGGCAGATGGAATTGAACCCCTGTGAAAATGGCTCTGTAAAATCAGAAATTAATCATCAAGAGCAAACCTTTATTAAAAGTCTGGAATGTTTAAACATGGGAACAAATGAGGGGAGCAGTGATGTTTATGTTGAAGATCACATAGCAGAGGATTTAGCAGGTAAACATATGCACCATCTTTTATCCAGGCTTGTTACTTTTTAAGTGTAAATGGAGGGAGGGGTAGGCTGCTTGTGAGAGTGCTGGTACCTTGCTTGTCATGAGACAGAAGGTCAGTATATTTCAGTCTGGTATCTGCCCTTTCCAAGTCTTCTCAGCATACCTCCTGCCCTTGTTGATAGTGAACTTGGGACTGAATGGGGAAGGAAATTAAAAATTATTTTCCGGACAAGTGGAGGCTCCTCAAGATGCTGATTGACGTGTGTAACAATGCAGCTTGGCAGAGCTTGGGCACTGTGGGCTGTGGACACATATTATTCCCAGAAACCCTCTGCTGGGAATGCCTGCACCTCTGCTAATGAGCATTGGCTGCACTGTCAGAAGGGGGGCATTGAAGCTTTGTGTGCCTGTCTCAGAGGGGTTGACCTTGTAGTCACTCTTGATTGCTCTGACAAAGCTTTATAGAAAGTCAACCCTTTTTCTGCAAATAAGATTATACTAGAAAGCACCTTATTTCTTCCACTGCCTTGGAAATACCGTGATGCTTTGCTTTGTGTGTGACTTTAGTGAAACATTGTTGAAGTAATTCAGATTGTTCCTTTGCAAAAAAGAGCCTACCGCCTCTTGGGTGTGCACATGTGGGTTGCAGAGTTTTGTTGGTGGCACAGGGTGGAGCAGGATGTGCAGTGCTATCCATGTGGGATGGCCTGAGCCAGCCAGCCTGGGGCTCTGTCTTGCCAATGGCTGTATTAGGGTGCTCCCTGTGATAATCAAATTTAAAGATATTCATAGAAATCGGGGAGAACGTAGCAGCTGTTGATATCATAGCAGTACCCATCTAAGCAGCCAGTTTACTTGCTTACCAAAAGGAGCAAGCAAGTTGCTATTATTATTTTGCTTTTGAAAATGGTACTTTATCAGCAATGGGGAAGTTATTTACAGCCATGTCAGAAGTAATCTTTTTGCCAAGGTGATGAGTCTGCTCCCTGCTGCACCCCATCGCTTCTTCAATGCTCTTCTCTAATGAGGTAGTCCTCGCTGGGGATGTGTGGGCTCACCTGCATTGGAGCCTGGTGCTTGAGCTGTGTGGTTAAAATAGGGAGGGGGCTCTGTGAAAGGTGGTCTGAGCGCCTAGCAGAAGGGGAACTTTGGTGAGGGTCAGGGTGCTGGCAGGAAAAGCTCTTAAATTTATACGATACTTGCATGATCAAAGTGCCTTCCTTCAAATAGAACATGTCTTAAGGAACAGGAATAACAATATGAGTGTGTGGCTGTCTTCTTTTTCTATTTCTGTTTTTCTTCTGTTTCCTGTAAATGCAACATTGAAGAAGATGGAGAGAACAAGCTGCAAGCTGTAGAAAGCTTTGGTGCCCACAAGTTGCTGCAATCGGAAATTAATTCGTTAAGTGGATTGACCCTGTGTGAGGAAGACAGAAATGAAAATGATTCTCCTACATTCTTCAGTGTCATGAGCAATAGGTAGTACATGTTGCATTACAAGGATTATTTAAAACTTTAGGCCCTTAATTGACTCATTTTTAAGTCTGTTCTCTCTGTAAAGCTGTATTTGCTGAGATTATTTAACAAGACTGCATACAGCATAGTAAATGAAGGCAGTATCCTTTGTAGAATTGTGTGTGCAGAGTGGAGTGGGCGGTTTTTTTCCTTGGCTATAATTGCAGGCCTTATTTGCATGCCAGCAAATGTGTGTTTTCTGCAGTCATTTACATTAACCTAGTGAAACAAAAGCCATGTTGGTGGTTGCATGCTTACAAATTTTACCTTTATGCTGGTGAAGTGGGTATGAAATGTCATTTTGCCTTTAGAAGTTGCAGAAAAGGAGTTGTTAAGGTAATAATCTTTTCTGCTTGTCCTGGACACCAGGTTCAGTGATATTGAACTTCGGGAGGAGGAGGGCATACCCACAGAAGAGTTTCTGGAGTCGTGTTATGCAATTGTGCCTGTTCTGGGTAAGCAGCTCTCTTTTCATGCATCTGACTGCTTTTGACTGCTGCCAGCTGTGATAAAAGGTGGAACAGTTGGTTTGGAGAATTTGTTTCTTCACTAAAGTGATGCAGTAAAAGTAGTTGCTATCAGCAGAATCAATTTGACTGGTACCAGAAGGTGTTTCTTACTCTCTCACTTTGTAGAGGATGCACTCTCATTTAGATGGGAGCCATGTAACCTGTCTGGAAATCTATGAGTGTATCTGGAACAGCAGTTTCTTACCCTTAAAAGAACAGCATGGAATGCCTTGTATGTCTAGTATTGCTGACAGCACACAATCAGCTGTACTAGCTATTGCTGCTATTTGATTTTTCCAAAGATTTCTACCTCCAGCTAGTACAGTCCCCAACTCATGCGCTGGCAGCCCAGAAAGCCAACAACATCCTGGGCTGCATCAAAAGAGGTGTGGCCAGCAGGTTCAGGGAGGTGATTCTCCCCATCTGCTCTGTTTTGGTGAGACCTCACCTGGAGTACTGTCCACTACTGTGTCCTCAGCACAGGAAGGACATGGAGCAGTTGGAATGATTCCAGTGGAGGGCCACGAAGATGATCAGAGGGCTGGAAAACCTCTGCTATGAAGACAGGCTAAGAGAGTTGGGGCTGTTCAGCCTGGAGATGAGAAGGCTCCAGAGAGACCTTATAACAGCCTTCCAGTACCTAAAGGGAACTACAGGAGAGATGGGGAGGGATCAGGGAGCGTAGCAGTAGGATGAGGGATAACTGTTTTAAACTGAAAGAGGAGAGACTTAGATTGGACATTAAGAAGTTCTTTACTGAGGGTGATGAGACACTGGAACAAATTGACCAGAGAAGTTGTGGATGTGCCATCCCTGGAGAGGTTAAAGGTCAGGCTGGATGGGGCTTTGAGCAACCTGGTCTAGTGAAAGGTGTCCCTGCCCCATAGCAGGGGGATTGGAACTCGGTGATCTCTAAGGTCCCTTCCAACCCAGATCATTCTATGATTCTGTGACTCACTTGGCCCCTGACCTGTGAGCACTGACCCTTTTGAAGGTTTCCAAGTTGTAGGTCAGTGTGTTTTAACACATGTACAAAATTGGGTGATTGGTTCTACACCACAGAAAGGCTTCAGTTTATGTCATTCATTTAGTATTCTGCCATTTAGAAGAATTGTTAAGAGAGTAAATGAAACTAATTGTTACTAAGATATGAGGACTAGAAAAAGACACAATTTTAAAATATGGTTTGTTGTTTGTTTTTTTTTTCTTCTAGACAAACTGGGGCCAACTGTTTTTGCTCCTGTTAAAATGGATTTTGTAGGTAACATCAAGGTAACAACTTATTTTTAACACTTACTTTTTTTTTAACTAAAATACCTATTTTAGGTACTAAATCTCAAGGATCTTTGTTGTAGGAGTCAATACTGGAAGACTCTTTAATATTTGATAGTGTTACCATCTGTCATAGTGCTGAAACGCCCCTAATTCTGTTCTTACAGTACATGCTGTGTTTAATAAATCCAGCTGTTGTGCACAAACTTATAAAATACTTAATTGACTGCCAAGTAAAACATCTGCTACACCTCGTGGATATGACTTTGATTCCGAACTGAATAGGTTGTAAGTCATGCTGCAATGGCCGCAATACTGACAAACCACGAGGGGAAAAAAAAGCCTTTTCCTCAAAAAAGTAGGAGCAAACTAGTATGTTAAGAAGGAACTTCACAGCAGGTTGGGGCAGACCCTGCAGCTTCAGTTCTCCTCTGACAGTCCTTCCAGCTCCAAGATGTATTCATAGTCAGATTTTTCATAGCTTTTCTTTCAAGGAAAAAAAAAAGGAAAAGCAAAACATATCTCCTGAATGTACAATAAGAAGCATTGCATACACTCAGATTTATTTGGTGCAGAGTAAGGCAGGTGGGCACTTATCTTGCTGAAGGTGGCCACTGAGAGACTGAAAATAGCAAGAAGGAAGAATGCTACTTAAAGAAAAATAATTGAATATTTATTGTCAAGTGATAGACAGCTGCTCCTTTTATGTAGAAGATAACTCTGTTTAACTGCCTCATGTATTTTCCCTCTTATTTTTCTGAGAAGTTGTGTAACTTTGGAATAAACTAAAAGCGCTTAAGTGTGCCAATAACTGCTAAGAGTAATTGAGAACTTGTAGCTTAGCAGTTGCCAGAGGGTAATCTTGCTTTTACTCAAAGCTTGAGGCAAATGGGACTTTGTGTTCAGAGAGCAGGTTAACTCCTTTCTGCCAGTGTAGATTATGTCATGGGAATCTAAAGTGTTTTGTCATACAGAAAATGGTAGGTTCCATGTAAATCTTTGACCGAGATGCCTTTGTTTTTTGTTTGGCTTGGCCAGATGGCTAGCCAGATGTGTCTGGGGAAGGTGTGCCCAGAGTGGCAGACCATGGCTGCCGTGGGGAGCGTGTGACGTGGTTAGGGATCTGTGGTATCTCTTTGCAGGGAGGAGTCCTGGTAAATAGGTGATATTTTTAGGACAGACTGCTGTTTGGTCATAAAAGCCTAAAGCTTTGCTTCTTGTTTTCCCTCCAGAAAATAAACCAGAAATTTATAACCAACAAAGAAGAGTTTGATACCCTTCAGAAGATAGTGCTCCATGAAGTCAATGCTGGTGTAGCACAAGTTAGAAACTCTGCTACAGAGGCTCTCCTGTGGCTGAAAAGGTAACGGCCTTGTATCTGCTGACACTATTAACCACTAAGGTGTAACAAGGGGCCTTTCACCAGTGCAAGATTATGTACACGGAACAAACTGGTTATTTTCCATGGGCTCCATTAGTCCAAACTGGCTAGATCCAAGGGTAATGTATTTTCTGTGGGTGTAATCACCACAACTTTGCCAAAAAGCCTGAAAAACCGATTGCAGGCAACCGTTTCTTCCCCTAAAAGTGAAGTTACAGTGAATGACCAATCTTGTTGGGCCAGCCCATCAGGCAGGTGATTGCAGGCTGCAGCAGAAATGCTTTAGCAAAGTGTTCTTCCTTGGTCTAGGAGAGAGGCTGGAGACTGCACGGTGTTTTATTCATGTTGAAAATGGCACCTTCATTCTGAATTCTATTACACTTCTGCTTTTTATTGCCACTTTAGGGCCTTTGCTGTACTTTGTGTGACTTTGTTATAAACATGATTTATTTTTATTTTGTGGGTTTATCCTGACAGGGGCTTAAAGTTCTTGAAAGGGTTTTTGACAGAAGTGAAGAACGGGGAAAAGAATATCCAGACAGCTCTGAGTAAGTGTCAGTTGCTTTATTCTCCTTGTGCTTCTGAATTTACATGTTTGACTTGTTTCCTCCTTGTTTAGAACCTGTGTTTTCTTCAGTGACTAATGATGCAAGTAACCTCCTAGACATAATTTTTTTGAAAATCACAATATTTGAAAATGACCGATTCAGGCAGATTACTAGATAGCTGGTCAATGTTGATTTAATAGCAGATAAAGATTCCTTTAATTCCATACTTCTGGCAGTGGAGACAATCATATCTTAGGGAAAAAAGTGCTTTGTCTTATTGCACTTTCTCTACTGGTTTGCAGTGAAAGGGCTCCCAAATTTATAGTTGTTGTGCTTGGTGTTTGGGGGGTGGTTGTTTTTGTTGTTTTTTTTTTTTTTTGGTTCCTTGTGAGATTAGCCATCACTCATTGAAATCACCTCTTAGCTAGTATGGTTGTGAATTGCCTGTATCAGTTAGAAGGGAGTTTGTAACAGGAAAAAAGGACTCTCTTCCAAGTACACAATTTCCAATGCTTCGCAAGTCAGATGAGTGCCCACAGCAAGAATAAAACAAAATACAAACCCCTCTTAGACTTGACTCCTGAGTAAGACACTCTATATGAGTGCAGTCTAATATTATAATAATCCTTTAAAACAGCTTTAAGACAGTTGGGTTTTTTTTAAAGCTGTTAGTTGGTTGGTTGGGTTTTTTTGTGGTTTTTTTTTTCATTTAGCTTCTTTTAAACAGCTAAGCACTTGTCCTATAGGACTAGTAAAAAGAACTGCTACACCAGAGTATGTAAGCAGCTCTTGGAAGTGGGACTGTAAATACGCTGCAACCACATGTGGATGTAAAATACATGGGAAGTCAAGGCACTTATTTGACCACCCGAGTCTGAAGGCTTTAGCACTGAATTACTTCTTGAATTGCTCTGTGTTGCCAGCAGCTGGGTTTTTTTTTCCTCACTTCTTCCTTCCCTTTCTCCCTCTGAAAAGCTCTTCCTTAACTCCTAAATGTGCTGTTTGTGTCTCCAGTAAAGATGGGATATATGTTTTCTTTCTACAACCTTAAATGTCAAGTTAATGAAATGAGAATAAAAAAATGGAATATTCCACCAGTTCTTATGATCTTTCGAGGAACAGCTTCCTAACTGGATTTGTCTTTACTTGGGATTTAAATCTAACCAAACTTTTCTGGGTTTTTAATGTCTCCTGTACTTGCTGATATGGTAGAGAATAGACTTGTCAGTCCTGTTTGCTACACAATACTCTTTTTCTTCTTATTTCATTTCTCTTACTGCTGTATGCCTTTCTTGTAAATTCTCGCTTCTACTGCAAAGTAGAGCAAAACACAACTGTGTTTTACTGACTGTTTAGACTCTTCCAGTAATAACAGTCTGCAATCTTTTGAGAAAATATCCTAAAGCAGCAAAATATAGAGATTCTCTTCCTTCAAGGTGAACAGCTCCGGGAAAGTGTAATACCATGTCACATACTTAAAAATTCAACTGAAGGACAAGGATATGAAATAACAACAGTGATAAACTGAGACTGGGGAAATATGGCTCAAAGATGTATATGGAAAACTTTGTATATGAAAGTGGAGCATTCTAGGAACAGAACGAGGGCCTTCATCAAAGGCTACACTCAGGAGAACTCACCATAGAGATCCTGAGGATTATGTCAATCAGCCCTGTGCTTTCTGTTCCAATGACCCTTGAGACTTGACCTTCAGATGTAAAGAGAGAGTTCTTGGTTAATGCCTGAGCTAACCCCCTCAATTGAGGCTGGGTAACCATCACGTTGCAGGATTGTTCCACCCCAAATATTATTTTCTCAGACTTGCACTGAACTGAGAATTAGATGGTAGAAGTGTTAGTCTTGAAGCATAGCTAGTCAAATAAAAATTACATTTGCCTTCCTATCCGTTAGAATACTTACTTGCTGTGGATATGTTGAAGATGAGTTGACAGCAATGCTGAGACCCCAATGTAGAAATCCCAAATCTGTCATCTTCTTTCAGTCATAACTTTGGTGCTCAAAAACAGCCATGATTTCCATCTGGTGGAAGAATATATCTTTAAATAGTTGTTTCTAAGCTCTAAGTCCTCATTGCGATGCAAACTTAAAGCTACCATACGTCTATCTACTGAATTATGTGAAAAACGTTTATTTTCCTTCCTTTCAGACAATGCTTATGGAAAGACATTACGGCAGCACCATGGTTGGGTTGTCCGCGGGGTCTTTGCAGTAAGTAATTATCTTGGTTACTGACAGAGCTGGAGGTGTTGTTAATGTCATCTTATGCTGTGTTAAATGTTGTGTAATCAATATACTGTATTAAAATTATAAGCATTAAAATGAACGGATTCCCTAGTCAGACTGTATTTTCCAGGTGCAGACTGTGGCTGTCCCTGTGTTCAGTATTGGGCTTTCAGGAGCCAAAACAGACAGATTGTGCTTGCAGGCACACTTTTTTCATTCTGTGTTTTTCGGGAGTCTCGCAGGGTTATTAAATGAAGAGTGAGGGGTTTAAGCTGCTTTCTTGAGGATTGATCTGTCTTTGGATGTGAGCATTCAAGAAGGGTTAGTGCAGAATGTGTCAGGGAGTTGAAGCAGAATATATTGGCTAGAGGAAATCGTGTATATTTGTCCAGTCTGGCAGCTCCCCCTCGTGTCTTTTACTGGAAATTATCACTGACATTATAAAAGAAAAAAGAGCCTCATCCAGGCAATTGTGACAGAACCTTTGACTGGAAGAAACAGAAATGTTGGGCAAAACTTTCTAAGACTGTTTTGAGAATGGAACTTCACTGTTGAAGTGTGTGGCACTGGGTTGGGAGCTCCCTTAACAAACTGTACTTTATTTAGTGTTTGTATTTGATTCACTTCCTAAAAATCAGACCTCTCTAAAGAGATCTTATGTTTATTATCTCTATGTAGATTCCCAGTTTTTGTTAGTTATATACATATATATATAAAATGTATGTATATAACTTGTCAGTTAAAAACCTTAACATATGCATGCACACATAAATACGTTAAAGCTATGCAACCTTAAGTGCAAAGAGGGATATCTTAGTTTGTTTTTCATGGCTTTGGTTTGGTTTCTTTTCCTGTTCTGTTTTGCAAATCTAAAAGCTTTGGTTCCTCTCCCAGTTAGCTTTGAGGGCAGCTCCAACGTACGAAGACTTTGTGGCAGCTCTGTCTGTAGAGGAGTGTGATCCTCAGGAAGAAGCATTTTACAAAGGAATGCAGAGGGACCTCAACATTTATTTACCAGCCATGGAAAAGCAGCTAAATATCTTGGACACTCTCTATGAAGTACATGGTTTGGAGTCAGATGAGGTGGTATGACTACAGCAAGACCGTGTCTTAAAACTTCAGGGACTGTGTCTGTTAACAAAGTTTTCTTTCATTTTGGGTTTTTTAGGACATCGTTTCTGTTCGTTGTATCTTTTCAGGTGTGTTGGGACGGGGTGTTGTGAGTATTTTGGGGGAAGGGTACGTATGATTTTTTTTTTTCCCTGTTAGCACTTGTTTTGTGTTTAAATGCAGAGGTACTGTTTCTCTTTGGGTCATAACTATGTCTGTGATGAATGTTTTTGACTGTTTCTCTCCTGCCTGTGTACTCCCTCTTCTTTTCACCTTGTAAAAGTAACAGAGCAGAATTTGGCCTTCGCTCCTGTACCTTAGGAGAGAGCCATGTGTGCAACGGAGTGGTCAGGATGTCAAGATGGACAAGCTGCCTCAGGCTCTCCCATGCCCTGTGCCCACTCCTCGTGACGGTGTAGGAGGGCAGATGTAGTGAGAATTATTGTTACTTTGGAAGTAAAAGAGAAGGTCAGTTAAATACCACCTTATAAGGTACATGGTATGTTTGTCTCTTAATTTGGACTAAAGCTTTTTAATGCAGCTCCTCCCCAAATATTAGAGTGACCTTCACCACAAAGCACATGTGGCTTGGTGGTCTGAGTTTCCCCAGAAACCAGCCTGAGGGTGGTGTTCCCTGACCAGCTCCCAGTATGTGCCACATTCTCCCCGTCAGTTCCTGCTGATGGACCACAAGAAATTTGCTGGCACAGGCTGGTAGAGTCCAGCTAATTGCAACAGTGCTTTACATAAGATCATGTCCATCATCCTCGTTTATTAAAGTTTTGGTGAGTTTTTCTATTTTGTGTTCAGGGGTTTATTAAATTCACACAAAAATGCAATACTTGCTTTTAAATTGAATACAACTAGCAATTTGAAAAGCAGATTTTATTAAAATCCTTCCTAGGCTGCCATTATGGGCAGAGGCTTCATGAAAGTGGACATGAAAGGAGTAAAGCATAGGAGTAGCTAGAATTTGTCACAAAACCATTACACATTGGGCCAATTACAAACCTGAACGTCTGAAATGATGTAGAAGTGACTGGAAATCAAGAAAGTAAGATATTCCCCCCCCCNCCCCCCCCCCCCCTCCGTTTTGCTGATACGGATAAAAATGTGTTCCTTAACACTGCTGCTGTTAAAAACAATAAAGCAGTCCTTTTAGCTAGTGATATGGTTAAGGACAAAATTCCTAGGTGTGCTGATGACTAGAAGGCTGTTTGAATTATTGACATCCCATTCAAGGCCTAAGCCCCCGTTCAAGGGCCTCTTGGGGGCATCCTAGGGCTTCAGATAGCTGTGTGCAAAAACTTGAGTTTAACTCATGTGCAGGAGGAGAGAAGGCTGTGCTAACAAGGTACTTAGAATTAGTAAGTCTTCAATAAATACAGAAGTTTCAGTGTCATCGTACTTGCAGGAGAAATACTGGCTTTTGCTCACCTAAAGGCCACATCATCGGTGCAGTCAATGTACTGGAGGTCTGCTGCCCGGCATTGCTCTGTGATGGGAGCCTCTCTGCACTCTGAACACTTCATCCTTTCCAAAGAGCTTTAAGAAGAGCATATGATGCTTGAAGAAAAGACCAAACAGCACACTTGATGTATAAAACAAGATACCGGAGCTGTAATTAGGATTTAAACAGCATGTCTTTCTTGTTCCTGTCATCTTCTCTGAGCTTTACACCAAGAGGAATTGGAAGGATTTAGGATTTTGGTCTTATTTTAAGTGTATATATTTGAGTACTAAGTCAAAACTTTTGACCAAAGCTCCACTCAATTCTTTCACTGCTTGCAGAGCTAAATATGAAGCAGAGAGCCTTTGGGATTTGGCTGTCTGCTTCTTCTAAGCATGAATGGAAAGAAACCACCTCTGCAGCAGAACAACCAACTCTCCACACTGCATGCTTTCCTCAGGGTTTTCAGCTATTATGTGGGAAACCTCACTGTAGTAGTTCTTAGCTGAATGCTCTGGGAAGATAATAGAGACCACAACTCCACAAAATACCAGCTCAAGGTATGGGAAAAGCAGGAGGAGATCCTCTTCTCTAGAAATTACCTGTGAAGATTATGAAAATTGGCTTCCCTTTTTACTCTAAGCTTTTCCAGTAGCAGGAAAGTATGTTCAGCACTTAGTCTTAGATTTATTTTTGGCTTTTCTGTTTGCTTTGTTTTGTTTTTTAACTAGCGGGAGTACCACTGGTTTGTTAGTAGTGCATCAAACCCAACGTTTGGTGCAGAAAGTAAGGAGGCTTTATTTTGTAAGCAGGGAACTTAACAGCTTCATTGGGCCATTAATTTCATTGGGCAATTGCTTCAGCAGTAACTATCTTCTACTGTTCTTTCCTCTAACAAATAGCAAGTGGTCCACATTGCATATCCTCTAATCAGCTTGACATCTGCCTCAGAGGAGGCTTTCTTGTCTTGCTCTTCTCTGCAAAGTTGGTCTTCCTAAGAATGTTCTTAGGAGACTGTGGCTTCAGGAGACTGCTGCGTGCTTGTTGTTGGATAAGTGACTAGTAGAGAAGGAATTGGGCATGGTCTCCTTGCCTTCAAAACTTGTTCTTCAACCCTGTGTTGCTGTTGCAGGACGTTGAGCACTTCTAAGACTGACAAATGCTGTCTCTCCAGTCAAACCACCACTGAGAGAGAAGTCCAGGCAGTGTGTTGCAGAGCTGAACTCCAAGTTAAAACTCTAAGGATGTGATAGTCCACGTATCCAAGCGGAAGCAAATATGCTGCTAGACAATTCACTTCTTTTCGTGTGATGTCAAGCTTTTGATTTTGATAGTGGTTGAGAACAAGCAATTAACTTTTGGCCTTCAAATATAGAGTTGGAGAGAAGTCTGGTGTTTTCTGTTTGTTTGGTTCATTGATTGGTTAATGTTGTTTTGGGTTTTTCTAACGGCTGACACTTATGAACAACTGACCTGGATACTGGTAGAGGTCCATATGACTCTTAACAGCACCCTTGCTCTGTATACTTTACGTGAACTGCTTTGGTTTCTTAAACTGCACTAGTCTGAACTCTTGCATCCCTTTTCTTTAGAAATGCTTTCGGCTGTTTCCTTCAATGTCTAACAGTTGCATATTCTCAGGGATTTTACTTAGCCATGGCAAAATAAGAGTAATCCCAGTCTTACCCTACGGTAGGGCTGCTTTTTGTTAAAGTACTATAGCTGAGCGTAGAACTCTGATACAGCATATGGCACTGAGAGTGTCTGTCCAGTGCATATCCTTGCTGAGACATGGTAAATCCCAAAGCAATCTGATAGAAGTGCTATCTAGTACTGAATAATGGCTGTCAGCATATTTGAATAGAGATCATACACGCATCTGTGTAACACAGTGCTGTTGGCATTAGAGCAGAGCTCTCCAATAATTTCAGTTGAGTTCTGCTTAGCAATGGGAGGCTTTTATTTATTTTATTTATTTTGTTGGGTTTTTTTAAACACACTATGTTCTGGAGCCCCCTCTGCTATTTTAAGACGTCATACTTAGTTGCATATTGAAGTTCTGTGACTTTACAATTGTATAATATGAACTGGATTCTTAAGTGCTTTGGTGTAAACTTAAGGAGTCATTGAAACATCCCGTCTTGACACTATTGTAATATGGGTCTCCCCCTTTAACAGATGCACTGAAAGTTAAGGGCCATATACCTTCACTTACAAGATTTTTGTAAAGCATCGTCAGGATTTAGGTTACAGCTGTTTGCTTTAAAAATGTTTCATAGTTTTGAAAAGGGTCACTTGGTCGGCTGTACATATAAAAAGTATGCCCAAAATGTGCTCCAGTTGTTTGCAGCCTTTGGCAAAGGGATGTGGACCATTACAGAAAACAGCGTTACGTGTGTCCATACACTGGACCTTCTAACCTTTTCTTTTCACTATCAGTTCAGCTTTTGTGAAAAGCTTTGGGGAGCCCTAAAACGTGTGCTCCTATGTGGCTAACTTTCTGTCTTCCCCCACCTGGTCACCACCCTTTTCTTCCATCTTCACCTTCTTTGCTGCCAGAGCTGTTGCAGTCAAATTGAAGCATCTCTCTGTAAGAGCACAAAGCAGGAAGTTTTGTAAGTGATAAAAATGTAAACTTGGAAAATCAGACTTGACTTGTTTGGCAGGCAGCCAGACATACAGTCAGATGGAGAATGTTCAGCTTTTCTCTGAAGTTTCTCCTTGATTTGACATATTTTGCCAGGAAAGCCACACCACTTTGAACTTCTAATTTCACTGGCGAAATTTAAATCAAGGCACTTCAAAATTGGCAGTTCTACCTCTTTTGAGGGAAAGCACATGGATTTTTTTTTTTTTTTTCATTTGACTTACTTCTGTTCTCTTGCCTGCATAGTACTGATTAAAAAAAATATAAAGGAAAAAAATGAAAAAGAGAAGGGGGGCAGGAATAACTGAATTCATGCCTCTTTCCTGCCTTCTGGTGCCCCTTGGTGAACAAACCCTGCAAACTACTGCATCCTTCAAGCAATATAAAATCACCCTTGTGCAGAAGGAGTATCATAGCTCACTTACTGGCCCTGAACAACCCCGGGCAGTAGCTGATTCTGCTCTCAGTTCACACAAGGATTTAAGCACTTGCTTTGAAGTTAAACATACATGTTTGCTTTTCACTTAAACACATGTTCAGCATCCCACTGGCATGCCCTTCTTCAAAATGTGATCTTTGACTATCATTTTTAATATCCCTTTCTTGGTGTATTATTTCTCCCCCCAAATATTCCAGGTGCTAAAGGTTGATTGGCTTTTCTTTTTTTTTGTTTCATATCCTAATTTTTGCTTAGAACTGTTTATTTTGCATTGCAGCATTCAGCGGGTCCAAAACTTACTCTATAATTCCTTTATTTAAAGCCATCCTTAAAGTTTGAGGTTTATGTCTACTTGAAACTAAGCAAGTAAATTGCATTCCAGAATATGGTGGCTAAACTGAAAACCCAAGCAGCTTGCTTTTGTGTTTTCCCTTCTTTTTTTTCAAGCTAATTTTGGACATACATTTTGTCAATGTCAAGTAGAGCTTACTGCAAAACTTACTTATACATGATAGAATATATTATATACATACTAAAATACATGTAAAATGAAGAGAAGGTATATTGCCTCACACTTTACATTTACTTAATTCTAAGGGCTTGTTTGTGCCCCCAAAGTCACCCCTGCCAGTATAAGCGTTGCACAAATTGTGCTGGTGTAAGCAGTTCAGTCTTGAAATACTTTGAAGTTTTCAGTCAGCATCATCTCTCAGATCATACAGCATCTCTCTCTTTTCTGTTGGAGCATTGTTAAGACCTTTGTCAAACTTTTATATTATTTCATGATAATAAACTTATTTTAAATGAGCATGTTTTAAAATCTCACTTTCTCCTTGCATGAATTTTGTTTCTTTGGTTACAACAGGGGGCCTAAAGTGCTCTTCAGGACTGCATCTGTTCTAGGTACTGTGTGAACAGTCGAAAACAGTATGTTTCTGGTTCATAGAAACTACCTGTATATATCTTTGTAAGAAGAATGTTAACACACATGGAGCCTGTTTTGATTACGAGAATAAAAACTGTGTCTGGCGTGTGGTTGTGAGTCCTTGGCCAGTCTAAATATGTGAAGTCTGTTACAAAAGCCAGCCTGGCAATGAGAGGAATTTGTGTTTTAAAATTCTGTGTATGATATGCCCTTTTGCCTGGACTTGAATCTCTTCTGTTGGAGTTTATCAAGTCCTTGAAATCTGTGTGGTCATCTTGAGATGCAGATGAAGACTAGTGTTCTGTACTTAATGTGGGTGTAACATCTCCCTTTTTTCTTTCCTTTCTCTCTCTCTCTGTATGAACACAGCATGAACCTGAGCAAATCTATGGTATCCATTTGTCTCTCCATAGCGAGGGCAAGTCCCTCTTTTAGATCTCCACCCTGTGGATGCCCTATCACTGGAAGTGCTCAAGACCAGGCTGCAATCTGATCTAGTGGGAGGTGTCCTTGCCCATGACAGAGGGGTTGGAACTCGATCTTTAAGGTCCCTTCCAACCTAAACCATTTTATGATTCTAATATTTTTAGAGGTCCCCCTAAGATGCTGTTCTTGTCCTGTTCTGTGGGCACGTGGAAATAACTTGGTTTGTGGGTGGGCCAAGGTACCTCTGGTGTAAGCTGTCATTGTAGCTGTGGTGCAGGTAGCTTTGGTGGCTCTCTTGGAGTGTCAGCTGTGCCACAATGAACCACTGAGCCCAGTTCACTCCATTGCTTTGCAGGTCCTCCAAAACCATGCTGTTATGTGTCGTGCAATTAGATGGAGCTGCTGCTGGGGCAGAGCTCAGTCTTACGCAGAGTCAGCACTTGTGGTGTTTTCCCTACTGTGTGCTGTCCTAGATACCTGTAACTCTTCACACCAAAACAAAGAGGATGGATGCAGAGAAGGACATTAAAAGGCGAAACGGAATGTGGTGGCTGTAGTGAGGTCTGTGGCCTTGTGGAGAGACTGCCTGCCAGCATGAGTCCTTGGAGTCGCCTTGATAAAATACTCTCCTGAATAGCCAAATGCAGACCAGCAGCAATGCAGAGGTACACTACGAGAATCCTTATGCACAAAAAGAGATCGCCCAGGCAAGCATTTCTTCACCACAACCTCCACTGGTCAGAAAAAGCAAATCTGTTGTCATGATGGGATCTCAGATGAACTGCCGACTGAGCCCCAGCTAAAGCTTTGACAGAGTCTTTGATGTTTGTTAGTAAAGGTCATGGGCTGTGATAGCAGCCGCTAAATTCCTGTCCCCACTCCCCCTCTCTAGAGGAATCTGGGTCCGTGGTTCAAAATAAAAAATGGTGTGCTGAACGTGTAGGGTTTGTAGGAACACGCAGATGCTGCTGTTAAAGTGGGACACTCGGAAAGGACATGTTAAATGTTCAATAATGACGAAAGTATCTGTAAATAACTTTTTCTTATGGTTCTTCTGTATGGAAAAAGACTCTGTTATCTGAAGTTGAGCGGGAAGGGCAATCCGAGCACACTGCACCAAAGCTGTGACTAATGGAACCAGGTAGAGTGAAACCTTCTCTGGGTTGCTTGCTTTTAGCCCAGCTGCAAACCCTGCTACACAGGGGGCCTGTGTGGGGCTGGTGTGCTAGTTTTCTGCCCTATGGGAAATACAAAGCTATTGAAATGCAGGATATGAGGCTGTAATTCAGGGCTACAGCCTGGATGGAGCACAGGTTTTGAACACCAGTTTAATGTGTTTGCACAAAACTGTTCCCTGAATTGGAGCCATGAGGGGAAAAGTTTCCTTGATCATTTGGGGACAGGTAGGGTAAGTGTCAACCACAGGTATTAGGACTGGGGAAAGGAAGTTCAGGAGATGTTGCAGTGCACCAGAAACTTCCACATACTAGTCCAGCCAAGCTATGTGTCTGTCCATGAGGATAATTCACTCCAATACGTTACCATATATTTTTTCCTAATATTTCAGTACATTGACCCAAATATATTTCTGAGTTAGCATATATTTATCCCAGATATTATATTTGTTTCTTGTGTGTTATCGTTCAAAAAAAACCCAAAACACCCATCAGACTTAGAAAGCTTCCAGCTTCCCTGCCCTGCCCTGTGCGGGGATGGTTCCCAGAGAAGCTGTGGTGACGACAGGCTCTAAATCCCTGACTTTGGGGATTAGGGAAAAAGGCTTTCCTAAGTTTCATGGTGTTTTTGCATTCCTCTAACCTTCTCCTTTTACCAGCCTGTACTACTTTGCTGTTTTTTTGACTTGCAAGATTTGTTATAATTTCTGCAGGGTCTTTTGCTGTTCACCCACTGCCTTTAGCAAGGCATCGTCATTAGTGTTGGATTTTTGCCTGCAGCAGGAGGAGCTCAAATTTGTGATACTTTGTCCTTCCGGAGCTGTCAGTCAAGGAGTCCCTGAGATGCTGCTTCCCTGTCAGGGCCCCCAGTGGGTCCCGGTGCCAACCAGCAGCATTTGGCCATGTGTATAGCTCTCTGCTTCTGGCAAGATGCACTAGTGTCTGGCCTGTGCAAAGCCCTGCAGCAAACTCAGGGAGAGAACAGGTCACTGTTTTCTCAAAATCAGACAGATCTGAGGCTTCAAAATGCGTTTTGCATCAATTTGTCTTTGTACCAAGGCTCCTGCTCCAGCTATGGCTTTCCGCCAAAATAATTTCCAATCAATTTAGCATCTGTTTGCAATGTTGGTATCACCAGCTCATCTGTATTCTTCAGAGACCAGACGTGCCTCACATAGTTTCCTATAGGTCATAGTTTTCCACTTGCTTTCTTGCTTAGCAGCTGGTACCCAACCTCCTTCCTGCAGGCAAGAGGAAGCCGTGTCCTGCAGCCACGGCTTCCCTGCCCAGCTTTCTCCGTAATGTGACATTTGAGCCATGGTCTCAGGTGTTTGACATTCGCTGAGCCTGACGCTCCACATCCTAGGCATCGAGGGCCAACCAGCTTTCCCCAAAACAGCAAAACAAGGAGCTTTGCTCCACCGGCAGGTTGCCCCTGTGTTTGGAGCGAGGTGCTGGGGGTCTCTGTGAAAGCTGCACCCCTCCAAGGACTGTGCCAGCTGGGGGAGCTTTCTCGCCAAAAACAGGGTGGAAGACCCTCATCAAGAGCAAGAGGCATCATGTGGCACTTCATTCTGCTGCCTCTGGCTCTTGTGTTGAGACACTGCCAGTCCTACCTCACTTGATGGACCAGCGCAGGGACCTTACCTGTCTGCAAGGAGCTGTCCCCTGGTCTGGGACATGCCGAATGTCCAAGTTGTGCGTTGGATCCTGCCAGAGCATTTCACAATTTATTTTCTTCAATCCAGTTTATTAAATTCCCCTTCACTCCAGTCTTTTAAGGATTCATATTGTCTCACCGTTAATTTACGGCACCACTACTTTTACTCACTGCACACTTCATCAGTCACATTGAGCAGGCTTGAAACAGCCTCTGCTTAGAAGCTGGGGAAAAACCCAGACTGTTTCAAAGGACTTGGACATGCTTCTTGTCAGCCAGCCCAGAAGTTTCTTCATGTGGCATTTTGTTTTCTTATATCGGTCCTTTACTTGAGTGGAGAGTTCATACATCCAGGCTATGCTCCTTCTGAAATAGGACTCTCGTCTGTCCAAGCTCTTCCGCTTTGGATAAAGTAATTAAATATTAATTTACATTTTCTTAGGCCTGTATCATTGGGCAATGTGAACAGCCTATGAGTATGTAGCTGTTATCAGTGCAGGGAGAGGATTCATCTGTCTGTGTGCGTGGTTTTTTGTCCACTAATTATCTCAAATGGAGGCCTGCTTTCAGCTATTTATAAAGATACTTAAAAACATACAAAAGCAGGGTATTCCTGTACAAATACAACCTTTTAAAAGTAAGTATTTGTTATATTCTTCTTTCTTTTTATTAAAAAAGAAAGAAACAAAGAAATAATGAGGGAGCCCTGCCTTAAAGTACTTTTCTTGTGGGCTTTGAACCCCAAGAGAAGGTCTGGAAAAGTGCTGTGGTTTATATCCCTAAGTAAAGGTCAAATAGATCTGGTCAGCCCCGTAAATCAGAGCTTTCAAGTGTGTGTCCCTCAGCCTCAGTGACAACTTTCAGTTGATCCACAGGTGGTGAGGGTGTGGAGGGGAATTCTTTCCACTACCAAATTCCCAGTGCAATGCATCTGCCACCGATACACCAAAAATTAAGAAATCTTCCATTTTCACATACGGATGCACTCAGCAAAACAGACCACCCAGCTGTGAAACCTGGGCATGGGTGTTGCAGGCAAGGCGAGAAACTCAAGCCACCCAGCATCACCCACATCCCTGCTGCGTGGCACTGCAGATACATCACTAATGGCCTTTTGGGTGGTTTTGCATTTCCAGGGAAGCTTTGCCTCTCTTTACCCCACAGCTGGAATCCCCCTGTCCTCAGGGGTGCAGAATACAGGGACAGCATAGCTAAAGAGAGCATGGGTTTCCCCTTACAAATGGCCTGTCTAACAGGTACTTGACTGCTGAATGCAGGAGGAATAATCACATTATTTGTATGCCCTTAGGGCTCAGTCCTGCCTTGTCTATACTCAGTCCAAACTCTCTTAGGTCAACCTATTTGCCCCAAGGGCCAGTCACAGCAATTCAATCCTCCCTGCCATGTGGTTACTCCCTGGCAAACCTACAGGACATTATTTGTCATCAAATAACAGGGTAGTGTGAAGTGAAGAACAAATTTTTAATATCTTTAGATAGATGAGCATAACAGCTCAGTGTCAGGCAGCTTAAAGCAGAGGCTGCTGACCCCAGGCAGCAACAGGTACAGCTCCCTGGCTTTATTTAGAAGCTGTAATCCTGCAGGAATTCCACACCAGATGTTGTCTTGCTCAAAAAGTTCTGGCACAGAGCAAGCCTCTCTGCCCCTTGCTGCACTCACCAAGACCAATGAGGTTCCCAGCTTCACCCAGCTGGTCCCATGCTGCTGCTTTGTGGTCGTTGCTGGGTTTGAAAACTAACCTCTGGTCGAATGACAGCGAAACAGTAACTTGCCACTACAGCCACCAGGTGGTTTATCTGAATGCACTGGAGTGTCACAGTTTAAATTTGGCTTTTTATTGTACTTCACAACCAACCTCCCTGTGGTTTTTGGACCATAATATACGCATTTCCACAGGACACTTCTGGGCAATTCAGTTGCCTGATCTAGTCTCTGTTTCTTACCTCTAATCAGCCACCTTCCTCTTTAAATCTGGTAGCAACTCAAAATCTCAGCAGTCCTCAGTATCATCTTGCATCCTCAGAGCAGTAGCACCAGGTAAGTAAGAGGATGAGCCCAATGGAAATGTGTGAAAGAAATTATATTGTTATGAAATCCCAGGGTTTCCAGGTTCCCCTATGTGTTTGTCCATGAAATAATCTCTCAGAGGAAGGCAGGAGAAGCACCAAAAGCATGTCCTGCCCAAAATGGGTGACTGCCTCAGTGCAATGTCTCCCAGCTCCACTGTGGTGAGTTTTGTGGGGCAACATGGCCAATGGAAGTGGGAAGGGCAGGGGGCAATTGGGCTCTTTCAAACAAAATTGATCACTAAAATGTTTCTGGGCTTGTGTGATGGGGCTGGGGAACAATGTAGGGTTCCCATGCTGTTCCCTGCTTGCTCCACTAAATTGGAGACATTCTGTTTAAAAGTACAATGAAAAATAAACCTTACATGACTCACTTCCACGACTTAAGTTATCACATGGTAGTGATACAGTGAGAAAGATTGGGTGCCTCTTCCTCCTCGGAGGGTGAAGATGAAGGTCTCCACCTGCATGGGGGATGCTGAGGACCCTGACACATCTCTGTCTCCTCTCCAAGATGAATCCTGAAAGCTTCCTCTGATGCCTGACATAAGGGTCAAAACATACATCTTGCCACAGGCTTGAATTTAACACTGATGTCAGTTTGTTCACTTATTAAACAGTGACACTTCAGACCAACTGAGAGAGTGTTATCAGTTGCCAAGCTTCTAAATATACTAAATGTGCTGTTGCATGAGGAGGTTAATGTTACCTTCTCTTCCTCCTGGGTGATTTATTGTGCAATTACCTCAGATTTCTGCCCTGTTGAAGTTCTGTGGGTGAGTTGTTGCCCACCAGCTGGGCAGGCTCCCAGCTGCACCTGCAAACTGCTGGGGGAGTGCTTTGTCCTTCCCTGTGTCCTGCAGGAGATTCCACATGTAGCCTTGGCCCCAGGGACAGCCTGGCAGACAGCTTTTCCTGAAGAGCATGAGATGCTCCGATGCATGTTGGAGCGAGTCCAGTGGAGGTCCGAAAGTTGATCAGGGAGCTGGAATATCTCTGCCATGAAAGACAGGCTGAGAGAGTTGGGGTTGTTCAGCCTGAAGATGGGAAGGCTCTGGGGAGAACTTAGAGCAGCCTTTCAGTACCTGAAAGGTGCCTACAGAAGAGATGGGGAGGGACTGTTTATCAGATAATGTAGTGATAGCGCAAGAGGCAACAGTTTTAAACTGGAAGAGTGTAGATTAAGATTAGATTAGATATTAGGAAGAGATTATTTCCTGTGAGGGTGGTGAGTCACTGGAATAGGTTGCCCAGAGAAGCTGTGGATGCCCCATCCCTGGAAGTGTCCAAGGCCAGGTTGGATGGGGCTTTGAGCAACCTTGTCCAGTGAAAGGTGTCCTTGCCCATGTCTGGAGGGTTGGAACTAGGTGATCTTTAAGGTTCCTTCCAACTCTAACCATTCTATAACTTGGCATGTATCATGAGGCCCCCTTCCCATCCTGGCCACGATGGCCAGAGATGCTCTGGCTCCCTGCAGTGCCCTGCCCCACTGTTTAGCTTTGCTACGGGAGGCTTTGATGGGTTCAGCTCCATGGTTCTCCTTCTCCCTCGTTTCACAAAAGAAATGTTGAGCAGCACCCCATGCAGGGAGGGCTACTCATTCAGTAGTGGATGGAAAGGCCTCAGCAAAACATGGTTGTCTAAACCCCAATTTCTCTCACTTGAGAAGATTATGCACCCAAAACAGACCCTCCATCAGATGCACATGAAACTGTCAGACTGAATTAAAAGCACTGAAAGGCCAGGGCTATAACTCAGTGCTTTTTTAAGTGCCAAGATTTTGTTGGGGGCGGAGGGAGGGAAGTAGCCACTAATGTAATTGCCAGCAGGAGTACACTCTAATATAATTTGGCTTGGCTACCCTTTCAAAGGCAGCATTTTCTTGGCTGGGCTGGTTTAGGGCCATCCTCCTAAATGCCCCAGTCATTACTGATGTAATGAAAGCATGTGCCCAGGCTTTGCTCTGGCCTCTTCAGACCTGGAGTGACATTGGCCTTCAGCAGAGAGGACCCCAGTTTGCAGCAGAGGGCACATCGTGGGGCATGTAACTGGCTGCATTTAATACAGTGGGTTTTTTTCACTGGCTGTGTTCAATAAAGTCTCCTTTGCTTAGGCTTTTTTTCTCTTTGACTGAGGTTTGGTAGTGGTGGTCTGCAAGTTGCACAGTGCCTTACCAGATCCATGTTCCTGATTCTGATTTCACATTCACTATTTGTCTCCTTCAGCCTGACTTTCTGCCAGCACTTCAGGCTGCCTATAGCAGAGTGCAATAGCCTATTGCCTGTCTCAGAGGTCAACAGCCCATTACTCAGCATTTGCCACGCAAGAGAATGGTTTCCATGGAAGGGGCACTTGCTTTGCCATATCCATCTCCCTAGGCAAAAGCTATCAGAGGAAGAAGTTGAAAGGTGCTCTCTGTTGCCTCACCCTTTGTGAATTAAACCATGATTTTTCCAACAACTCTTTAAAGATCTTGCAGTATTGACTTGTCTGCGTGATACACTTGAGTATCATCAAAGAATCACAGCACAGTGCTGGTCCAGTTCTCATGGCTTTATTTTGGTCTTCTTTTTATAATACATGCCCTGATTGTATGTGTGTAACATCCCATTTGAGACATCCTGTTTTTCTGTCGGTCTTTTACAATGTGGCAGCAGAGTCGCAAAGCTATTGATTCATCCCCAAAAGCAGCTAACTGGGAACTTATCACTGTTATTACCCAGAAACAGCTGGTGCTCAAGGACAGTGCCTGATCTGAGAGGATCACAGTTCAAGCATAACTGCTAATCCCCTCTCCCCTTGTCCAAATCAGTGGGAAGGAAACGGGAATTGCACCACGCGAGTTTCAGAGACATTGAGGCTGGCTTCTCTAAGAATCCATCCTTTAAGAAGGTAAGAACCATGGCCAAGGGGCTTTGCTGTGAAATTGGTGGGGCTACCACATGTGGAAGATGTTAGAAAAGTGAAGGCTTGAGAGGCTGAAAAAGAAGCCAACAAAACCCAGTGCCTGCAGAGCAGCGAGGGTGTTGTAGGGTTTTGGAGGGACTGCAAAGGATATGAACTTCAGTGCTTCTGTTCCCCAGAAACTGTGGGAACAAAGAAAGGAGGAGATGAGCTGAATGATCAAATTTACAGGCAAGGACAGGTCTGGAAGCTATGATTTTGAATGATTTAAAGTTGAGAGAGCCATGACGTAGGCATTTGGGAGGCCAGAGAGGAGAGTGTTGCAGAAGCTGAACTTTTAGAAAATATACTGCCCCAAAGACTCATTCATTCTCTGGCTGTCACTACATTTCCATTTCCCTGGGGCAGACAGCACTGCCCTTTTCTGGGACGCCCTGTCCTATGGAAAAGGAGGACAGACTCACTGGCTGCAGCTTCAAGGCAGAAGCCTCTTTCCGAAACCTGCGTGTCAGCTGCTGGGAGTGACGGAATCCTAAGTGCCAACATCGCTGCTCCCATCATCCATCAGCATCTAACGCTGTTTCTTTCTGGTTTGCAGCCTCTGGCAGGAGTTACAAACCAGCCAGTACATTATAAAGCAGCAGGAGGAGATAATCCCCTGAACTACAGCCCAAAGCTCTGTTAAAATTAATCTGTATGACACTGATTACGGCCAGAAATGGGTGAAAGTGGAGCATTTTTGCTCATGGTATGTTGCATGGGTCTGTCTGGGGCTGAGGCAGTGCCAGGACTGGGGTGCAGGGGTGTGTGGTCGCTCTTTCAGGCCATGCACACCAGTATGCCAGCTCCAGCAGCAGCCAGGGAAGGCAGCAGGCATGGGAGCGGAGGTGCTGGTGTTTTTTCCCCTCCCCAGCACCTTAAACTAGGTAATTATATTTACAAACTGTGTTGTTAAACACAAAATTAAGTAAGTAAAAGTAAGGACATAGCAGAACTAAGGTAACACGATTTATTGACATGAACTACTAATACACACAGTAGGTAACTACATATATTTAATCATATATTAAGTGCAAGCTGGATTTTTAGTATACATTTAATACAGTGCATGGTGTAAGCTCATACTTTGTGTTCCTCTAGAGTTGCATACTAATCATTAGAAAACTTTCCTGCAGCATTTGCTGCTGCAAAAGGCCAAGGAACTGAAATACCTCAAGTAACTTTTGAACCAGACTTAACACAATGTGTTAAGAAACTCAGAGAACGAGGGAGGATAATTCAGGGCAGCCACCCAGATGAAGAATCACCAATTAATCATAAAGCAGGTATGTCAGAAATAAGGAGGAAGGGTGGGGTTTTGCCATTTTAAAATCATATATGCTTAATACCTTCCCAGGTATCTTTCTCTTGCAAAGAGAGGGGAACTAGAGGTAATGATAGCAAGAAACTGTTTTCATGTCTCTTTTTTTTTCTCCTTATATCTTACATTACTTTCTTTCTGTTAAAATGCTCAATTGTTTGTGCTGTATTAATAAAGTCTATTTAAAATCCACGCTTTGTGAATGCTTTCTGACCAGAGTGATGTGCCCCTTCCTGAACACAGGACAATTTTACCTATGCAATCACAACTCCTGCTTACATTTCCTACCCTCCATGCACTTGGCTTTGCAACTTCAATGTCTTTCAGAGGTAGGAGCTTTCAAAAAGGATGTGGCTTCAAAGTGACTTAAAAGGTGACAGGCCACTGAGATTGCCAAATTTCTCAAAGCCTCCAGCCTTTGGCGGGGGTAGAAATGAATTCCCTGGAGAAGGTGAGGGGCTTTAGATGAAGCCTCTCCAGGCCCAGGATGGTAACACTTGGCAGATGCTGCCAGAGGTTCAGCTGGAGGGTGGACCCACAGGACGAGCTGCTGGGAATGTGGCTGTCCTCGGGAACCTCCCACCAGGATGCGCACTCCCATGTGGTGTGACACTGCTGCTTGCATAAGGACAAGATATTAAAAGGCAACTGTGCTAGTGCCCAGATTTCCAGAGCTTACGACGGGCAAGTTCCTCAGCCTAGTAGTTCCTTGACCTTTTATTAAGACCTCCGTTTTTTTTTTTTTAAAAAAAAAGGCAACAAAATGAAAAATTTTGAACTGGGCTACAAATGCTGGTGGCTTGACTTCACAGCAGCATAGAAAGCCCAGGTAAGTGATAGCCACAAAGAGTACATTAATTTTGGTTTTGGTTTTTGTTCTTGTTTTTTTTAATTGGTGATTTCTAGTATCACTTCAGACATGCAGAGTTAGTGTCTTCTACACAGGTGGTAAAAGCTGTATACATTTGTTGGTTGCTCTAATTCATTATCATTATAACACAACATCCACCTTTATTTAACCTTTACTGAAGCACCAGTGTAAGGGCAGCTGTTGCAGAGCTGTCACTGGTACAGATAACTCATGCATTTCAAACAGCCATGTACAGCATTTATGGCAGAGCAGAAAAGAGTGGTTTGTAGGAAAACACCATCTTGATTTGAGGCTCTCAGTCTTGAATTCTGCACATCCTTTGATTTGTTTTTTTGTTATAGACTCCTTTTCACATAACATTTAATATGCTTCCCATGTGAAATATGTTCTTTAATGCCTGCTAATAAATAAGTACATAATTACCCTGACTTCTGTCAGAGCTAATACAGCTGAACAAACTTTCTGAAAAACAAAAATCTGTGTACATGACAGAGCATGAATGAGCATCCATGAACACCCTACTTCAAGAAGAGATTTACAGCAATACAAAAGTGTGAACATACACTTGGGGGTAACCCCAGACACAACAGTGGAAACAGCGAGTGGGAGAGAGGACAGGGTGTAACTGGTAACTGAGTGATGAAGGTCAGGTGGACAAGGGGGTGAAAATGAAAAGACCTTGCAGCGTGGAAACCAGAGTGAAGGGCATGTGTAACTGATAGTGAAAGGCAGGTAACTGATGCTGTCCCAGCCCCTTCAGGGTCACACAGAGCCCAGCCAGATCCACAGAGGTGAAAAATACAGAAATATAGTCCGTCTCTTTCTTACCTCCTTGTCTGACTTTTTCCTTAGAGAGAGCTCCTTGACTATTTCACACTTTATTTGTCCAGTTTGGCCTTTGTGGTCTGCAGTTTCAGGCCTCCTGTGGCTGCTTGCATTTCTGTGTATGCACACAGACACACACAGCAGAATGTCTCAGCCCAAAGGTGAAGTTAACCGACTTTTTTGGTTGACTTGCTGATCTTGAAAGCACTTACTGAAGGGCCTCTGCTCCTTTGACCCACGGAGGTGTACAGTTTATGTTGCTGAAGACGTCACTCATGTGGATACAACACTCGTAAAGTTCACATTATGATAGAAGAGTAAGTGTCTATAAATACCCCATCTGATATGCTTTGCTTTATGCTGAGAATGTTTAAAGACAAGAACCCTGAAGAGCTTACAAGTAGGTGTAACAGTGCTAAGTCGAGGTAACTGTTACATGATATTCCTGGTTCATGAAATTCAGTTTCCAGTAGCTTAATGTGGCATTTGTGATGGAGATCAAGTTGCCATCCACGGCCATACGGAAGTCTTACTGGAAAACACTGTTTGACATTTCTCTATTAAGACAGGATGCAGTGGTCCTATTTTTTCCCAATCTGACTTAATTAAAAAAAAAAAAAATCTCAAAATGTCCATCAACAGCATGATGTACCTCTGTTTGTTTTCACACAGACGTGGGTAGGTTGGGTTTTTTTGTCCCAGTCCTTCTTGGACAGATGATGGTGCAGCACTTAGCACCCCGCTACACGTGGGGTGCTGCCCACCTCTGCTCCTCTCATGTGAAGTATCGACACTGTGTAGAGTCAATGTAGCAGTAGGAAGTGCATCGCAATTTTCCGTAAGACCTAGGAAAAAATATAATATTTCATTTTCAAAATATGCTAAAGTTCCCATTGTATGGTTTCTGGATGTAACTCTCCATAGGAGAGAAGAACATCAGAAAATGCAGCTACATATGAGAACAAAAATAAGAGGATGATTTCCCTCAGTGCTCTACTGTGCACCCCCTTGCCAGCAAAATGAGTCCGGGAGAAACTATGAGTGAAGACTTAATTCACAGTAACATCAATTAAAAAAAATCAAATCCCAATTGGCAGTGGGACTTGAGTGTTATCCAGGGGTAGGGGCAGGAAACCTTGGCACTCACCCTCAGGAACTGAGGAAATATCTAGGAAGGAAATATCTAAGGCTCTGAGTTAAATGTTTTTTCCAGTTAATCCCAATAGTTCCAGCAGGCATGACTGTGCCTTTTCTTTAACTCATTTTTCATAGACTTGAGGCAATGATAATGACAAATGCACACCTTTGAAATAAAAGTAAATTGAATGGTCCTTGAAAAATAAAGAAAAACAGTGATTTTGTCTTTCTGACTTTACCTACTGAAGTCCTGACCAGAGTTGTTGATAAAACAAGCATTTGGATGAGTTTTTATTGCTAGCGTATGTGAATAACCCATCTATTATGTAATCTACAAGCAGCCATTAAGCAGGTCCTTAAAATTATGTCCTTGGATAACCCACATTCTCAGAAAAGCAACATAAAATCTGAAATGAAGATATGTGAAATATCAGGAAGGATGTGGGGGCTGGAAAGAGTAGAAAATGGGAAAATCTGTTGCAGCAGGGTTCTTGGAGGAGAAAGTGCTTTAGAATGAAACTCCCACAGGAGTGCCAAGCTCACATACTTATCCCATTTTACTGATGAGTCACAGCTTTTTCTTTAGCTTAGCAGATAATTTTCAAACTGCACACAGAAAAATAAAGAATCTCAGTGGCTCTTCACAACTTGATTATACATGGAAAATGAGATTTATTAAAAATTCTAAATCTTTTGTGGTGTTATTTTTGGCACCAGACTTCAAGGTCTTAAATGGGAATAGTTTTCACAAGAGAAACAGCTCCATGTTTTTTCAAGATGAGAACTGTGAAAAATGTTTCAGGTCGTCAGGTTTGCTGGTCTTACTTTTAGTAATCTCTTACAGCAGGAGTGCTCCAACAATTGCAGTGGAAGGATTAGCACAGCACTTGATTTACAAAGACATCCTGTGGTTTCTTATTCTTGTCAATTAGCACGTTATTCTTCCGTGAATGATGAGGGCTCTGTGCATAATTTCATTTGCAAATTAAACGTTTCCTGTTAGCCAGTAACAATACCTGACAGTTAAATAGAGGTACTGCTGTTGGAGACAAAAGGCTGATCAGAGGAAGCTGCTCAAACAACGACAGAGAAGGCAAGTCAACAATAAGCAGATGTTTTAAATGAAGGGCATTGCTAAGCAGATGCGTGGCTTTGCATCTGCTGTTGAGTGAATTTCCAGGTCTTTGGAGAGGCTGATGGATGGTGGGTTGATTCAGAAAGAAAGATACCCCTAGAGTATCCATTAACGGTAAGAGGAACAGGAGGTCTGTTGGAGGTCGTGGTTTGGATGGGATTTTTTCCCTTCAGTGTGATCATCTTCTCAGGGTCCTTCCTACTCTTTGTGTGTTATGGGTGAATATTAACGCAATGATAATGTTACCAGATGAGGAAGTGTTTGCAAGCAACGGGCAAACATGTCTATACGACCCTTCTTATTTTTGTACAGGAAAGAGGCATGTGATTATTACCAGAAGATGATATTTAGTCCTTGAAGTCTATGATATTCAGAAATAATCTGATAGAATAGATTCTCTTCCCAGTCCCTACAGTCGTCCCTGTGGAACAAAGTTTAAGTGGATAGTGCTTTTCTGTTTTAAAGCTGTCAAAAAGAAGAGAAAAACCAAAAAACCAACCAAACAAAAACACGACAACAAAACAAACCCCTCCAGATAAGAAGAAAGCCCCAAAGTGAAATAGCTCATACATACCCAGGAAGATATGTTTTACATGTCAAATATCCAAAATCCTTCCCATCACAGTCTTCAACCCCCTCGTGTCTGTAACCATCTCCACAGTAAGCACGGCGGCATCCTAGTGAAAAATACGGAAAGAAATATTTTCAAGGCACTTTGTATGTGCAAGACGGCAGGTGAGGGACATGGAACTAGATTTTTAAGGGTAAAGTGTGAAACAAGGACTTTTTGGAGCGGGTATCCTGTAAGGACTGTTTTAGGAGGAGCAATACTACACTATAAAGAATATGCTTTTTTCAGCCTAATTTCAGTGACCAAAGGAAACAATGGCTAAGTAATAAAAGTAGTTACTACAGAAACACAAATTACAACAGCTTTTATTTTAATAATTATTATTACCATCAATAATTGCTATCAAAATAAATTAAAGGAAGCATAAAATATACTGAACGTAAATGATTTGGGAAAGTGACAATTTCAAAAAAAACCACACTGAGGTCATTAGTTGTTTGAAAATCCCAACCTAGACCTTCACCCGATATTGCACAGTGTCTATGTGTGTCTACTGCAAGTGAATTCCCGCAAACAAACACAATTACACAGACCTATTGCCTACCAATCAAAAAAAAAAAAAAAAAAAGAAAAGTATGTAATAATTGATAAAAAGGTGTTTTTTCCCACTGCTGACTCCTATTGACTTGAGATTAAGGGGGCCTTTTGGCATTTTTTCATGGTGACTGGCATGTAGGTTGCAGTAGTTTGTGGGTTTGTTTGCTATTTTCTCAAATGGACTTTGGTTTTGATGTCTTCAACTTTTTGAGTATGACTTCATAAGTTGAACAGATTCATTTAGCTAAAATCCCCTTGACATCTTCTTGGAGGCACTATTAAGAAAATTATTAAAAGGACACTAAAGAATAGGAAGTTTATAAGAGTGGGTTTTTTGCAAATAGAACTGATTAATTAATTGCACCAAGGATCTGTTTTGTTAGAAATAGATGCTTCTCAGAACAATGAGACTATTTTACAATTAAATCGGTTAATATTTGGTTAACCTTTTTCTTTTGGTTAAGTTATAAGAGCAGAATGATGACAATGTGCTCATTCCCAAGTAATTAAATAATAACTCTTCAGGTTGCATCAGTGTCAGAAATCTGTGTATTGCAAGGTCTCAATCAACCTGAAGCTTTACCCAGAGTATAGCACAAAGTGATACAATGCACCTCCAGACACACAATGTACAATTTTGCAGGCACTAGAACTAATGAACACTACTGGCCTGCATGCTTGTTTCCCATGGCTGATTGCAAATTCTAATTGAATCATTTTTCTCATGCTCGGAGCCTGGAGAGCTTGTGCTCTTTCACTGGGTTACTCAGCTTAGAGGGGCATTTATTTATATTTCCCCCTATACCTGTTGCAACTGAATTGCCTTTGAAATCTCTTTTCTGTTGTCATTGAGAAGTTGCCTTGGATTCCTAAGTTATAAAGGGAAGGGTGGTGATGGGCAGGTGGATGGGCAAACTCACACAGAGTGTGCCTGCATGCATCTCACTTTCAATGTCAGGCTAAAAAATGGAGGGCTATATAAATGAAAAGGAAAAATTTTATCTTTCAATGTTGGCCAATACTTCTAATATGTAAGGAAGCATCCCTTTGCTAAACCGAACAGAGTACCAAACCTGCTGTGTGTCAGCTGTAGATGGTGTAGGGTGCTGCCCTCTGGGGAGGGAATCGTGCAGTAAAAGTAACTGAAAGGTAGAAGAGAAAGTTGCCGCAGGTGCTTGTCTGCTCTCAGCAAAATGAAAGGAAGTTTGACTACACAGGAATCAGAAGTTGTACAAACCTAATAGTGAAGGTAGTGGGCAGACACCTTCCCTAGGCAAGTGAAAACCAAAATCCAAAGTGGTTTTACTGAACCCAGGATGTAGTTTACTATTAGAAATAGCCAGCTTCAGTCTTTACCCTGAGGGGGATTTTGTGGTGCACTGCAAAGGTACGCTACATCTTCTGGCCAGAAAGCTGGTATCCCCCAGAGAATGTGTGTATATAAACCAGTTGCTGGATTTGGCCCCTGCAACACAGTGGTTTTGCTCTGGCTGCAGATACCTCTGCTCAGTCAGGTGCATGGTCTTCAATGAAGATGAACGAGAAGTGTTTGGCATCACCTGCCTTGTGCTGGTGTGTGTGGCACCTACATGCCCAAAGGACCTCCATTTTCACACTATAGCCATTGTCCCTCCCTCTCCCAGTGCCCATATTCAATCCACAAACCACACAAGCTCCCGAGTGAAACACCTCCATGGTTTACACAGCAATGTCCCCTGTGGAAGCAATCAATTCACCTTCCCTGCTAGGCAGAGGCTGCTCTTGATGTGCTGGAACTTACTTATACAGTCATCGGTCACAACTGTGTTGCCGTCGTCACACTCTTCCCCATCCTGTATGATCCCATCTCCACAGGTACCGCCCCCCTCGAAGCGGTAATCCATGGGATAGAAAGGGGTGAACTGGCCAAAAAAACCACACAGTGATTACTGAGCTGACCACAAGCAGCCAGGCTAGCAAGCAGAGCCGATGGGTTGTGGGAGGCAGATCCCACAAACAGGTTCTCATGTCCCACTATTTGGTGGTTCACAGGGTTTACACAGTCCAGCAGACATGAGAAGGATCCTGCTGCTGATTTCAGCAGGAATTAGTTTCGCTCCTTGGAGCAATAAGGAAATACATGGTTTGGTTCACAGGGTATGTATTTTCTCACAACTTTAGACACTGGTGAGTTTTACTGAAGTAAAAAAAGCTCTTTACTACTGTAATTCCTCAAAATCAGCCCCAGTTCACCAGTGGAGTCTGGTCCACAGGGAAAGTAGCAAAACCTGCAACACTGATGAGTTAATACCTCAGTAATTAAGACTCCTGTGAACAGAAATCACAGAATTAGGTACAGTTGTGGCTGTGCTCAAAAAAGAGCATCGTCCCCATTTGCTTCATTGATTCTATATGACACTTTAAGCACAGAAGTATGTGGTGTATTTAAAAATAAAACATACACTCACGAGTTTTCTGAGACCACAGTCATATTTTCACCTGGATTGGGAGCCATCCAAAGGTGTCCTTGAAATACAAAGATCTCTGATCTCTTCTAAAAGCTAAGGCATTTTCAGTGTTTAACCGCTCCAATTCTTCTTGATTATTCACCACAAAAATCTGAGGCACAGAAACAGATGTGATTGGTAACCCTCTCAAGTGTATTGGGTTGTAGCAGAATCTGGTTTTGTAAACTGGCACGTGTACCTACATACAAGTAAATAATTGCACAGAAAAAAATGGGTTGCCTGTTTTCAGAAACAGAATGGTGTGAGAACTTACACCCATGGACTGCCATGCCATAACAGGGTCCTTTGCAAATGGTAAAAAGAGACGAGTTTCCAATGGAGACTGGTCTTTCCTGACTGGAGCTACGGCTCCAGTGGCCCCTATTTCAAAATGCACATCCACAAGTAACAATCATGCAAATATTCATGCACAGTCATTGCTGAGGAAAAAAAAATTAGGTGCTCAGATGTTAAATCCATATGGGTATCAGTGCTTTTTGTGGTCTTGTTTATAATTTTTTAGGCATGCTCATGGCTACAAAATAAATAATGTATTGCTCAATGCAACTGTCACTTAACTTTTCCTACTTTGTACTTTGTTTAGTTTTAATTGCCGTTGAAATGCATGTTTCTTTACAGGTATATACTTTTTTCTAAAGTCAGGACTTCAACTAAAAGAAAAAAATTAGTTCAAAATGGAAAAATTAGGGCAAGCTGTCTCTTACTATTTTTTTAATGTCTCAGTCACTGAAATTGGCTGTAAGGGGCATTAGGAAATAATCTCATCCTTCAGCAGGTTAATCAAATTAATTTTAGCAACACTCAAGCAATTTTTAAATTAAGAAAAAGCAAATGGAGTGCTTCTGAGCAAAATGGATTCGGGTCTGAGCCTGATTCCTGCCAGCATGAGCAGAATCAGCCCTTTTTAAAATCCTGACATTTTTACAGAGCAGAATATTCCCAGAGCTCCTGACAAAGACCAGTTTCATTGAAGAAGGACTGAATAAAAATGCCTTCAGCTTGAATGACAGAAAGCAAAGGAAGCCAGCAAAAAACTGATTCTGTACTCGTGTTCAGGAGCTCAAGTCCCAGCCCCAGAGCTCTAATTTCTCATGAAATCAATAGCAGATCTGTGCTCTCTGAAACTCCCTGTTACAGATACCAGCCTTTGAAATTGCAAAAGATTTAAAACCCAGAATGAACCTTAGCCAATGACAGAAAACCAGTGTTTATTTCCCAGCCTCTCCCCTCCCCTGGCAGTGCTGGCAGCAGAGGAGTTGGTGGGTGGGTGGTAGCCTGGGTGATACTGAGACCTTCTCTGGTAGAACACTGCTCTGGAATACCACACGACACATGGAGTGGGGACACAGAGCACCTTCTCTGTGTCTTTTCCACGTGGAGTTATAGAAACCCTGACCATAGTTTTCAAGTAGTACAAGGCAGGCTTCAAAGCTGCTGTGTGAGGATTTGAACACAGTAAATAATAGCAACGTTTAAGCTCTCGCTCTTGACACTGTAAGAAGTAAATGAAATGGGGCAGGTAAAGGGGGGAAGCACTGCTCTGCAAGCAGCCTGTTTTCAGAGCTGTGGCTTGCCTCTTTGCCATGGCACTCTATCATCATCAAATGAAGGATCATAGAGATAGTGCAAGGTACTTACGTTTTAGGTAGTTACACCCTCACTACCTTATTTAAGATCTAATATGAAATTGTGCCAGATGAAGAAGGAGGGTTGTAACACCTACATAGAATATTGCAAGCCATATACCTTGTCCCATGAGCTCTCCGTGCCGTGAAGCACGTGACAGTTTTCTACAGCAGTGTGCAGCATGATGTGATATGCACTCTTATTTCATGTACTTTCTTCTCTCACCATTAGGTTTTAAAAATAATGGGGCCTTTTTGTAATGCAACACAGGGATGAGACAGCAGCTGTGAAAACTTGCAGCACGCTCATGCAAAGATTGAGTTTAGTGACCCAGTTTAATGGACAGTGTTGTGAGTATGGCCCTTTCACAAATTGTACTAGCTTTCTGACAACTTGACAGATGGGAGTGTTAACAAAGCTAATTGCTGCTTCTTGTCATTCAGAGATGACCAGACACCCTGCAATATCCTCTTGCAGGAATGGAGAGGATGGGCTCTATTGGTACACTGCAGCAAGGTAGCATTTTCAATGCTGATTAAGTGCTACAATGCACAGAATAATAAGGCAGCAGAAGGAAAAGGAAAGTACAGAAATAGTATTTAAAAAGCCCAAGGAAATTAAAGATGCAAGATTGCTACATCGCTTTCCAGCAATGACTTGTCCTTGAAAGTACTTTGTCAAATTTTCTTGTAAAACTGCTTTCCAGAAGGCTGGAGATTAACATTACCTATATAAAGTGTATATCTACAGACAGGAGCTCAGAAATCTGACTCCCATGGTTTGTGGAGACTCCTTTTTGGTTCAAGATAGAGGGTCTGTGCTTTGGGGGAAAGTTCTGTCTTATATGCAAAATGCTTGACCCCAATATTCAATTCTGAAATCACTGTCTTTGCAAAAGAAGATATCAGAAAGAGACGCTTACTTTGCTGACCAATCTGAAATACAAGTCAATTTACTGAAATATAAAGAACAGTTTATATATTTACAGTAGCAGATGGAAGAGAGTACCCTCAGGCTTGTGAAAAGGTTTCTAAACATGTGCTACATTACTGATGGTTCGAAACAGCTACACTTTAGTGCCTCAATTGCCCAACTTTCAGATTAGTTATGAGACCAGACTCTTTTGCATGGACAGGTTGTGTGTATTAGAAGTAATGCATTGCCCACACACAGACACTTTCCCGGTTAGATCCAATCCGTTAGTGAATACACCATCTATAATAACAAAAGTTCTTTAAGAATCTCTCACATCTTCTCCCAGAATATCTGCTTACCGCTGGAACTTTTGGATAACTGTATCCAAACACAGATTCCTCATATGTCGGGTTATTCATGTATTGTGGGGATCTGCAGAGACATCTTCCTGGAGGCCCGGGAAGTCCTCTTTCCCCTTTTGGTCCTATTGCAAATTGCCCTAAGGAGCAAAATACCATGTTATCTAGCTGTGATGTTAATACACAAAATGCAAACACAGCCTTAAGTGGAAAAATTACAGGTCACATGTATATATGCATTTACCTAAATTTTCAGGGATTGACATCTCCCACCAAACCTGCTGGAAGGATTACCAGAACCACCAGTTCCAGCACATCAGGAGAAAGACTTGAGTTTGGGCCATACAAAGTCACGTTATTTCAGATCACGTTTTAAATATTTCTGTCAACTTTACAGAGAAAGAGAAAGATCGTTTGCTTAGAATAAATAGCAAGAATCACTTGAGCCATGCTGTTTCAGAGGCTTCTGTACAGGAAAACCCAACTAGAAATACGGAAGGACTACAAATAACAATTGGGAAAAAACCCTGTTTTTTTACTTTCAACTTTGGCAAGAATTAGACTATGAGCCAACATGTCCATACTACAAGCAATGACATCATTGCAGAAAGGTCTTTTCAGATCAGAATTTATATTCTAGAGGAAAAAGATTAACAAGCCTGACTCATAAACTTTCTGTGGATGGAATAAAGCCTTTAAAAAGTAATCCCAAGATCCTGGCAGCCTTCCCATCCACATAGTGAAAATTCTGTCCTCTGAAAACTTCCAGCTCATTTACTTAAGACAAAGATGTTTCATAATGGGGGACATGAGGCATGTGAAGATTTTGAAGCAGCCCCCTTCTTCACAGATGTACCATTTTCACACCACCACAAGAGGAGACCTCCTGCCTACTGACATAAACAAAGGGAAAAAAAGGGAAAGGAAAATGGAAGAGGACACTGAACAGATCGGCTGAAATGCAAGAAGCTGTTGTCCTTTTGAGGCAACAGTAGTTCCCAACTGGTTCTGTTTTTCTTTTCAGGTACTTTAGTATATACCCAGGCTGAGAAAAACCTGTCTGTGGGTTCACTGTCACTGAACATCGTGGGTCATGTACTGTCCCTCCTGTCTACACTTGGTCTCACAAGCTGCCTAGATTCATGTGCATGCGTAGCTTTGAAGCTGTAAAATTGTAAGTCAGATTTTTCTCATGGTTTCTACAACATGCAGAATTGCAGTAAGCATAGATTTACAGCACTTAACTAAAGAGAGAGGGGCTTTTTTCCACCATCTTTTCCCCCCCCCTGACTTCTATCCCTTTTCTTCTCTTCCCTTCTTTCTTTACTGCCACTGTGACTTGAGTCTCATCTGTTTTTCTTTCACAGAGCTGCACAGAGTATGCCCTGGCTGATTAGAAGTCATGATCTTTCACTGTAAGCCAAGATATCTGGAGAAGCAGCAGAGTTTTGACGATAGAGATTAACTGGTTCCTCCAAGGCTGCCAGATGGCTTTTCATCATCCACATCTACCATAGTCCCATAAATCATATTTCCGGCTTTACTTGAAACATCAAAAACCATAATGTAGGCTTTAAAGTAATGTATATAGTCTTTATAATGGACAAGTATGGCGTGACCTGTCTTCAGTAGAAATCCTCTCCTTGTTGTCAGTGGCGAAGCAAACAAAGCCCTGTTGTTTATGAAGGTGTACACGATGAGTCAGGAAGGGATAGGGAGCAGGTACATTGTTTAGGAAATCACTTGATCTCTTACTCACCTGATCCTGAAGGTCCAGGGGGGCCCGGCTGCCCAGAAGGTCCAGGCCTTCCAGGTGGACCCATGACACCTGCAGGTCCAATGTCTCCCTTTAACCCCTAGGAGAGAGGAGACTTCTATTTATTTGCTCAACTATTAATAACTTCCAGCCAGCATTGGCTTCCTTTTCAAGAGAGCCAAGACATTTGCCAGTAGGAGCGTACAGCATGAGCCTCGTAGCCACCACCCCAGGAGAGGTGCTGTCCTCCTCTACACAGAGACAGAAAAGCATATCTGGGCAGGACTTCTACTCCTGAAAGTGGACGGTCCCAGCAGATCTGCCCTGTGTGGAGTCAGGAATCAGCTTGCTCTGATTTCAGTCATTTGGTGGCTTTGCTTTAAGGATGCCTTTTTATGCCTGGTAGCTATCTAGGAGTCAGTGCAGCTCAGAAAGAAAGGGCTGGTGCAGCTGAAATAGGTGACCCTGGAAATCTTTAGTTACTGCACTCACATGCAGTGAAGATATTCAGTAAGGAGTTGGCAAGGGCTTTCACAGTGACAATTCCCAGTCTTAGGGTACAGTCTTTCAGATGCACACTAATGACTCTGAGGCCCACACTCTTTTCAGAAGTACTTTAGGTGCTGGGCTCCTGTGTCTCATTGACTTTCACCATGGCTATAGCTCTGTTAACAAATTATTGCAAGGCAAGCAAGGACTTGGCCTTACAAAGAGCAACCTAGTGTGTGGCAACGCCATGCTGGCAAATGGTGTCCCTCTGGTACCTTGTCACTCAGTCAAAATGTTGTGAAACTACCTATGGGAGATGAGCTTGCACACAGTTACCATACAATAGCTAACATTCTATAAAATAAACCCTAATTTGCCTCATGGGAGTTTGTTTCTACACACGTACACTCAGACATTTTGAAGTTTTACCCTAGAACTGTACTGCACATTCTTGGGTTTGCTTCTGAATTTAATATGGTGACACTTATTAAAAATAACTGGATTTATCTTCCCGCTCATATACTCTCCACAGTTTGGATTTCTCAGCTTTGTATTTCAAAAGTGTATTACATAGCTTAAAATTAAGATATCTGATTTGACTTTTATGAAACTACATACATTTTTTTAGCATAACAAGATGTTGTGTGCTATGTAAGCTTTCCTTCAATGAAAAAGGAGATTAATTATCTGAGGATGGTGTAATTCCAAGTTAATGTGCATTCAAGGGTGTATGATGAATGGTTGCATGTTTAATTTCAAAGTAATGAAGCATATATAGTAATATATGCTGACATAATTTGTAATATATTGTATCCCATTTGAATGTCACTTGCACCATTTCAACAGAAGAAGGTTGATTTTGCCATGGCCCATATAGAAGGAATTGAATATTTGTTTTGTTTAATCTTATGAAGTAAGCTCTGTGCCATCAAAATATTCCAGGATTTATGTGACTGTCAGTGATGCTGATCCCTAATTACTTCTTATGTTATGTGACACAGAACCAGCAGACCGGGATTTCGTGGCCGCCCCACACAACAGCAATCTGGTAGAGGCTAATCAGTGCTAGTTGGACATGTACTGCCCAAAAATGAGCTGTCTGTTCTGTCTGCTGTTTTGGAAGAATGATTGCTTAATGCTTTCTTGTTTAGCATAGAGGGATTAAATAATAAGGGTGAAGATTTATATTAAATGTTTTTGCCTTGTTTCTTTTCATATGAACCCATTGCATTCAGAAAAGCTTTTCCCATGGACCATTTTTATATTCCTTTCTCTTCTTTTGCGGTAACGTTACCTAAAGCTCTAAGTAATTCCTCCTTTTTAAGGCTGAAATTCTAAACTTGCCCCTTAAGGTCAATTCCCAAGTTATAAAACTTTGGTCATTATATCTCATCTTGAGGGTAGTAGGGCTGTGACTTGTGACTTCCACCTCCTGGCCACCTTTTAGGAAGAGCAGAGGAGAGCTGAAGAAGTCAGTGAGATATCAAGATGTATCTCAAGATGGAAGTGGAAGTCACACCTTCCTAATTTAGCTGCTGTGGTCTAGGGATGTCAGCTGGATCAAGGGACAGGAAATGGGCCCATGTTGATGGAAACTATCCTCTCAGCTGAACAAACAGCCAGACGATAACTACAGCACTTAAAGGCAACAGCCAGAATCACAGAGCCTTAAAATGCCACTCTCAAGTATTTTCAAAGGACTGGAAAAGAAGAAAGAAAATAGATAGTTCACCAATTACAGAGGGAAACACAGTTTTACTGCAGGAGATCAATGCTGCAATTGCTTTCAGGGCACAAGGAAGAGGTTATCTACTAAGTCTTGGGCCTGGATATCCTAGTTTAGGGCCAGACTATTATTCTAGGCACACTGATTTTTGTCTTAAATTATGACACACCTTGCGTAACCACTTTTTGATTAAGACACTGCATGATGTAAGAAAATGTCTAAGGTCAAGTAGGAAGTGCACTATGTTCAGGCTGATCTGCAGGCGCTATGTCCTCTTTGCCTTATGCTGCAGAAAGATGCTCCACACACATTACTTTTGACAGAACAGATGAGCATAATTTACGAAATAAAAAACCCACCCAAACCACAAACCCACAAAGAACACACATCAGCTTTTAAAATCTGCCAAATCAAGGACAAACAAACCAGATATTTCTTCTGGGTCACCTAGCAGACTTACATTGCACATACGTTCCTTATTTGGTGACCTCCTATTCCCTCCTTAACATTCAACTTGTCATTTTGTTGACAACCTGGCTGTTCTTTCACTTCAGATATTAGCTGATGGTGTCAGACCAACAGTAAAGCAGGCATGTTCCTCTGTTTGTAATTCTGGCCATAACCAGACTGCAAATAAAACGCTTTCAGCTTAGCCCATTAACCCTCTACAAGCTCCTGTGTCTGAGCAGGTACCCATTAACATCAACATTGGTCTAGCGAGAACAGGTCCCTTCCCTCTCCATCAGTGGGAAAAAACAGGTTCTGCAGATGGCAATTCAGAGCACCAGGAGGTGATCTCTTCCCAGTATCATTGATTAAAGTAAATACAAAAGGAAAGCTACATTCAGAGAGGCCTGTTTGGTGACTTGAACAGGTAACTACACCAATATTGCTACCTTAACCTTGGAAAATACTATAGTGGAGATGTCAGTATCAAATTTGCACACAATTCCTGGTCTTTACAATTTGCCTCAAACAATAGTTGTGGCAGCTTAATTATTTTAAGCTCTAAAGGAGGATCATTTGTCAGCTGTCCCGTTCCTGAGCAGCTTCCATATGAGATTACCATCCCTTAAGGTCACTATGTGTCTTCCTGACCTTTCTCAGGTGATGTGGGCAGGAAGCACACTCCAGGTGGGCCTGAACAGACACTGGATGCACACATACTGCATGTGCTAGAAACCAGGAGTGTATTACAGTTATATTCAATGAGTTCATTACCAAGCCAGGGAAAATACAACTTTCCCCAAGCTGCGTGGCTGGGGACCTGAATCCTACAGATAAGGGTCTAGAACTAACACTGGGGCTTTAACTCCTATGCTGCCTGTGCATGTGTGTGAGGTGTTTCAGGGCTTCTGTTCCATCCCACTGTGACAAAGCACATGGTACCATCAGAGCACAGACTGCATGATCATACACCACAACCACGCAGACACCAGGAGTCACGGGAAGGAGAAACACCATGGTCCTACTTGTTTGCCTCGTTTTCCAGGTCTTCCTATAGGTCCTCTGTGTCCTGGTACTCCAGATTGTCCCTTCGGGCCCATCTCTCCCTTGGTGGGTGTGCAGGGAAGGAAGCAGGACGTAAGTACAGAAATGCACATTACTGTGGTTATACCTGCCTTATACAAGATGGCAGGTCAGTGGTACTTTAATTCACAGGATTATTCTAGAGAGTGCTGGCACTCCTTGTTTCTCAGAACATCAAAATTACAACAAAATATTTTAAAAGAGTCATAAAGTGAAAAACATCTCTCACAATTTACCCAAATTTCCCTGAAAAATCCTTTTCTAAAGAGGAAGCCCAATGGAGAGATCTGAAACGAGTTCAGAGACTTGGGGAGCTCAAGGCTAGCAAAACTCTCTGTCCCTTTTGGCAGCATCTTGTTTTGCAGTTAAGACGTACATGTAATGAGGTCACTCAGGGAAAGGAAGGTGAATTGACTCATCTTCTAGCCTCTTTAGAAGCAACCATTATTTTTTTATGTTATCCTAATTTCAGAGATAAGATGTGATTATGTCATAAAATTTTCTTCATGTAGGATTTCTATCCATAAACCAATATCTGAATAGTGATTGTTTTTTAAGTACAGAATAATGATAATACCAAAACAAGTCAGGATTACTACTGCTGTTTCTAGTAGTGTCATTTGGATTCAGAGTATCAAGAAGTAAATATTTATTATCTTCAGGTGAATAACACCCAAACAATTAGGCCAGTTACGAATATATAATCAAGAGTTTGAACATGCTAGACAGGAGGAAGATTCTGACTAAAACAACATTCTGGGGGGAAAAAAAAGAAACAGGAACAAACAGCTACATCTCAGAGCTTTCTCCTAAGATGAAAATCCTAAAGAATTTAATCAAGTCCAAGAAGAGTTGGCCATTGATTCAAGCAAGACCTTCAATTCCTTATACTTTGCAGGATATCCCTTAAGCCATTCACTGGTTTTATGCCAACACTTAACACAACTCCCCAGTACATCACACCCACTTACTTTTTGTCCCAGCATTCCAGGAAAGCCTATTTCTCCCTACAAAGTAAAAGGCAAAAAAACATCAAAAATGTGGAGTGATCTTTGACAAAGCAGCACTTTATTCGGAAGGAAGAAAATCAAGTGCCATGTACTATCCGATACCTGTCAAAATGCCCACACTGTGATTCAGTACTGTGGGTGATACACGAGGTAGAGAATTATAAGAAAAATTTTATGGTAAAGCCATTTGTACAGATCCTCTGCTGCTTGCTGCCTCTCCTTTGGCAAAAACATCCCAGTTGTGCTTTATCTACAGGCAACCCTGCTACCTGGACAACCCCTAAAGCCTACCTTTGGGAATGGCATTTCTCCATTTACGTCAAAAGCATTTTACTTTTCCTTTCTTAGTAAAAGAACCCCCAAGTCAAAAATATAACCTGGGTTTGGGGCTTTTTTGTGTTCGTTTTTGGTTTATTTGTTTGCATGGGGTTTCTATGGGTTGTTTTGGTTTTGGGTTGTTTTTTTGTTAGGTTGGTTGGGTTTTTGTTTGTTTTGGGTTTTTTTGTGATATTTCCTCTCACAGCATTATCATATCACCAGCCAAAAACATTTTGGCAAGCTGCTGGACTGCACAGGCCAGGAGAGATTGAGGTTACCTCCGGAGAAATCCCACTCTGCCCCACCACTCCCCAACATGCTGGGGCTGGGGGGCACATGGACATGGAAGATGCTCCACTGCCCTCCCATCAGATAGGACCACTACCTGCCCTCACTATTCTTGCCCCTCCCAAGGAGATGACACCAGACTTCCTTCCTCCACATTGCTCCTGGTTTTCACTCTCAGAAGTATATTACACCTCGTGTAGATGTTTAGCTAAAGCTCACAGCCCTTTGAAAAAGAAAATTACCTGGTCTCCTTTGACTCCTTTGTCACCCCTCTCACCTCTGGATCCCTGGAGAGAGATAACAGGGTGAGAACAGCTTAATTACTACCATTTCACAAGGAGGAAAAGAAAAATTCCCAACATGAGATGTTATTTGGAGTCACACAGATTATAGTAATATCTCCAGAGAGAGACATATGGTAGGCACCCTAAAACGTTTCTTATTATTTTAATTCATACTGTAACAGAAGTAAGAGTAAGGCTTGTAGAAAAAGGAACTATTTCTCCATAGATAATTACTTTAAACACACCCTTTCCTGGATGTAAGAGTTCCAAATTTGATTTTTTTCTCCAGTTGATTTCATCCAAGTTTGGGTCCCACTAGTATGTTCTTACAGTAAAAACTGTCTCTGTTCCAAAGCATACATAGTCTAGATAATCCAAACCAACAATTAAGGATTATTATACCCATTCAATAGACAGGGAAACTGTGGTGAGGTGCACCGCAATAACTTGTTCATAAGAAGATGGGGTGTCAAACTCACTTCTTTAGCATCCCAGCCCAAGTCACAAGGCCGTGCTCCTTCTTGATGTTTGTTTTAATTTATCCGTGGGATATTTAGATTTCACTCCATTGAAATTCAATCACATTTCTACAGTTAACTTTTTTTAACATAATTGTTTCCAATCACTAAATTATATATTTTTCTGTTGTCTTTTACTGACCTTTTCTCCTCTAGTTCCAGGAAAACCCTAGAGGGAATGATAGATATTTTAATACTTCTGACTTTCAAGATTACACAAGAAACAGGACTTTCAAACTTTAAAGTGAGGAAAAAGAATGAAGCACAAAAGATTAATTGCATCAACTTGTAAATGCAAATGAATATTTATAGCTTCTAAAATTGCACTGAAACAGAACTGTGAAATATGAATTAAAGGCAACTCAGCCCAAAAGCCAATGTGAAAAAGCCAGGTAAAGCCAGCCAGGTTTGATATTACTTTTAAAATTGAAACTAGGGAAATAAAATGTAACTGAAAGTGAATGAAGCCTTAGATGCCACAATTAATCAACTAAAATAATTTTGCTAACAATCTTCCTCTTCTGTTTTGGTTGTTTTTTTTTTTTGTTTTGTTTTGTTTTTCCCCTGGGAAATTGCACTTAAGTAATCTTATAATATGAAGATTGCTATAAAACTGAGTTTCTCTTTAAGAAACATAAAAAACATCGTTGATCAGTTCTTGTATCTAGACGTTTATACACAGGTTTTTTTCAAGTACCTTAAAATGTTGTGGTCTAAATTTTTGAAGGCAAAGGCCATGCCATAGGCAATGATATATGGATACTAGAACATCCAGACCAAATCGTGCTTACTATCCATCTGTCAATAGAACCATAGAGTCATACAACAGCTTGGGTTGGAATAGACCTCTAAAGGTCACCTAGATCCCCTCCTACAATAAGCAGTATCTTCAACTAGATCAGGTTGCTCAGAGCCTTGTCCAACCTGACCTTGGATGTTTCCAGGGATGGGGCAACGACCACCTTTCTGGGTAAACTGAGAAATACATATGCATAGTTTTAGTAGAGGACCAGAACGATCTTCATGGCCATATGAGGTGGGTGAAAAACTTTGCAGACACAAGTTAATGCTGCAGATAGAATTCAACACTTAAAAATTTCAGTTTTCTAGTGGAACACAATTAGGTAGAAGTTTTGCTTTTGAAATAAGCTTTTGCATTACAGTAATTTACACCAAAGCATTTTTGTGAAAAGCCAAAAACACAGCCAAGCCCAACCAGACAACATAATCTCACTTGAAGGAGAACATATCTTTTTAGCTATATTATAAAAGATATATCTTGATAAATGACTTCCAGCAAATTCATGAGGGAAGCAGCTGTCAGCAGAGCATTAGAAACCATTGTCTGAAAATGCACCGTTTGGTTAACAAACCTTGGAGCCCATTGGTCCTCTTGTACCTGGCAATCCCATCACACCCAACTCTCCCTTTTCACCCTAAAGAGGTCAATAAAGAGAGTTATTGATTGTGGCTCTCTGACAAGGTCATATTTGAACGTACTTGAGACAAGCCTGACCTTGGTGTAGCATTGTAGTCAGAAGTCTATATTGCAATTGTATTCTGTCTGAATCCTCATATATTTTTTTATTCTTCTATTTGCCTTTTCTTGGGCATGTAATTTGTGCTTCAGTTTTGCCAGATGCCATTAAAGGACATGCAAGCAAATTAGCAGCAGCAGTGCATCCTTTTTTTTTTCCATGAAGGTGAATTGTGTCTACCCAGCCTCACTCTCACTTAGTTGCAGAAAAGAAAGGTATTTTGCTGCAAGCCTTTATGTCTTAGGGAGGCACTTCTATTGATGTTCTGAGACATCATGTGCTTTACGGCTGTTTAGAGCCAGTAAATCATGAAAAGGCTTTACAACTTCTCTGGCTGCTGTCAGATAATTATATCTAGGGTGAAATACAGAGTACTGTCTGCAGTCCTGCAGCAGCCCTACCAGCAAATACAGTTGGCTCTCATTTTCCTTTGGCTTTCACTGTACTAGTAGTGGAGAGGATTTTCACATTGGCTGCTGCTGCCATGGCAGAACTTCAGAAAAGACTTGAAGAAACAAAGTAGGAGGAATAAGGATTGGACCAAGCCTATGCCTAAGAAAGAGAAGACAGGTGATGGGATGCAGCTGAAGAAACAGAAGGCACAAAGATAGGAATAATGAAAAAAACCAACAGCTTACTGCAAATTCACAAGAATATGATGCAGTGAATGACTATAGTGAAGATGAATATCAGGAGTTTGGGAAGATCAGAGTTCAGAAGAAGAGAAGGAAAAGAGAGACACAACCAATGGAAGTGAGCACAGAGACGCTCTGTCCTCTATTCAACTGGAGCCTGACCGACAGGCAGGAAACAGAAATTTAAAAAGACCAGAAGAAATGAAAGTGGGAATCTTTCTAAAGAACAGAGGAGATGTGTCAGAAGATACAATAAAAGCAGAGGAATGGGAATTGAACATCAAGTAGGACTTGCTGTCCTACTGCTCAATGTGAAGGATGCTTCTAGGTGTGCGATGAAAAAGCATAACAAAAGACAAAGAGGAGATAAAAGAAAAATTAGGAAGACTTAATAAATAAAACTAGAGCTTATTTAAGGAAAAGACCAAGTGAATGAATTTTCTGATTGCTCTGTTCTCAGTATTCAGACCCAGGGAACAAGGTAGTTAGATCTTCCTTCTGCCCTCACTGTTCCCACAATGCATTTGAGTGGACACAATTTCTCATCTCACAGTTCAAAGTGAACATTGGCTCCTTTTTGGTACAAGGTCTCTTTTTGCTCGCCTACATTCCCACATACTATGATATGATGTTCCTCATCTAACATAGATCTGACAAGTTTGAGGGTCAGCTTAAATTCAGAAGTCACCCACTATTATTCTTGTTGTAGCAAGAGCTACTCATCATGTCCTCTGAGCTGGGAGCACCAACCTTCATGGAGCAAATGAAGAGTCAAAGAATTACTGGAAAATACAGCTGTAAAATACAGCTTTGAGCTATTGTGTGCACACATTTTGTCTGAAGCATACTGGATTGGAAAAAAGTTAACTCAAAATTCCCAGTAGAAACTTCATATGCTGTGACTCCTGTGAAGGGTTATATGCCTTTTGCATAAGGCAATGTTTGGTAAAGGTCTGTCCTGCGGCTTTTTTTATAATAAATGCAGAAGAACCAACCACTCTGCAGTAGCAAAGTGTGTCCTGTCATTTCTTCTGCTCTTGGTTATTAAAAATCATAGGAACAAATATTTGTTTGGATGGGAGTGGACTTCAAAGACTGATCAGCAATCCACATGGTTTGTAATCTCTTTCCCCTGATTCCCGCCTGTCATTTTCCCTATGATCACATGGACACCAGGTTATGCTGCCAAGAAGTACAAACTCAGGCAAAGAGATCGTCATAAAGAGTAGACACAAAGATGATGATGAGTTTTGAAACTCTGATTCACGTGATGGTGAGACACCAGTGCTTATCAATGAGTCTTCATTAGACTGATTTTCAATTTCCTCTTGACATATTTTAATCAACGTAAGAAGTGCTATAGGGTCTAGGCTGAAGGCAGAGTAAACCAACCCTAGACTGGGCAGGTCAAATGGTACAAGCATAGAGCGTCCTCGCACTGCTGCAACTTCCCAGCCTCCAGCAGATGGTGGGTTAGAGACTTCGTGAGACAACTGTTGTGTTCATGAGGGTTAACAGGTTATCCCATGTGAATTTTAGTCTTACCTTCGGTCCCACAAGTCCAGGCCATCCTACCGGTCCTGGCATCCCAGGGACGCCCGGGGGACCTGGTCTACCCTTAAACGGAAAACATCGATTACAATGATTCATTTAAAATCATTTCTACACACAGGCCTCCACAGCAGACAGGACATTTGGAAGAATATAAGTTTTTCAGGAAGAAACCTGCAAGTGCTTTTTTACCTTCTTTTTAATACAAAACCCACTATATCATACAGTTTGTGTTGCTGCTTCTGGAAGAGGTGTGGGATTGCAGAAATACTGGGTTATACTGATCCAAATAAGTAGTAGCTGCAGAGTAAACCTAGATGCAGCCAAAGTAATCATTCTAAAACCCTAGTATCAGTAACTTAAATCTTCTTTTCATTTAATAAGACAATGTAAATCAAAATTTATGTAATTATATGAGTACGAATCCAATTTACATTAAGAACAGAACCAAATCTTTAACTAAGATATTCATATTTTATTTAATATTACTGTTATTCTGAACATTCTCATATTACTAGCTTTATTTCCTATTTATTAGCTGCTATCTGACTAGCAAAAACTACATATATACAGTTACTTATCTATTTTAATTACTGCCTGTAAATCACTCTTTGAGTTCCTCCTAAAATGCTGTAGGTTACTGTCACCCCACTGTTTTACGCCACTTGACAAAATAATCTTATAAATGTCATCATGACATCTGGGGCTAAGAGTGACCTCCCACAAGCCAGACAGCTTTTACCAGGAGTTGTACTATTTTGTTTCCAATCTAGACAATTTCTCTTTTGGGACATACTAGTTTTTGTCAGAAGGGTAAGTACTGATGAACTGTGGTTAAGGTTTGCACTTTCTTTCAGGGTGGTGGGTGATTCTTTGAGACATTACAGTTTTAAACATTTGAATTTATATAAGTTTTGTGGTTTTTGTTTGGTTTTTTTTTTTTTTTTTACTGTATGGCAATTGCAGTTTAGATTAAAGAAAAAGACATATTTTGCTTATGTGTGTTTATTTATTTGTATTTATTTGAATTACTAATTGGTAGCTGGTATCAAAATCTTTTCTATATTATTAGAAGGGTGTTGAAATCCTTGGTATATTATTAGAAGAGTACTTCTTTTCCTGGTTAGTGACAACTCCCTGCATATCTCTGATTTCATCCCGCATTTCTGTCTTCTTTTGAAGTTAATTACATTAAACAGAGGCACTTAGTGACTGAGACAACATATTCTATTTCATCACATCTAAGGGTAAATATTTTTGACAATACATCATGGCTCATATGTCACCGAGCATAGGATTGTAGTCAGCATATTGCACTGGTGCCAAAACTCCATAATTATTAATGAATATTCCTCCTTCCGGGCTCTTTGGCTGAGCCTTGTTTTAACTTTGGAGCAGTGAAAAGTTTTATTTTGCTTTGGGGTTTTTTTTAGTACACCTTTAATGATAGCTCTTATACTCTGCTGCTTCTGACCACAGAGATGGAGTTCAGGTAATTTTCCACTCTGATTTAATTGTCTGGCCAGAGCCACATGCTCTTACCGAGGGAATCTGTTGAATTCAAACCAGCTGGGACAGCTCTCCAACCCTGCACCCAGAGCTCCCTACAACCCCACCCATCCTGGGTACCAGGGGAAGCAGCAGAAACAGGCTAAGCTGCAACATTAGCTAATTTTATTTGACTGTTGTCTGCAATAACAGTTGCTCTGTGTCAAGCATTAGACCAGTGTCTAAGACAGGACCTTCATTCATACCTTTCTTCCTGGCCTGCCAATCTCCCCCTGCCAGAGAAAGGAATACGTTAGTCTCATAAGCACCACATATATTGGAAATATCTTTATGTTCAAGACTTTGCTTTCAGAGGTAAAATGAAAATAATTATTTAACAGAATACCTTGGTCCTTCCTACGATTTTATCCTTAAAATCTATATTCAAAGCCTGTGTAGCAGAGCATGTAACTATGCAGCCAGCTTCAGATATAAGGATCTTTCAGCATCATGGAGAAAATGCTTTGCAGATCTGAAGCCGTAACTTAAGATATAGATCATCCTTAATATCTGAGCTGACCCGTACAATAAACACTGCATGAGAGCTCTGTTTCTCACATCCTCCCAGAGGCACAAAGCTGTTGGATCAGTAAGATTTTAGCGCATACCGTAGACATAGGTAACTATCATGAGAAGCCATCAAAAATATTTTGAGATTGAAAAGGACTGAAAGACAAAGATTTAAATTGGCGCTTCAATTCAACTCACAGCTTTCCCTTCAAATTAAAGCAAATCCCTGCATCCAAAAGGCCCGTCAGTGACTAAACAGATAAGGAAAAAAGTGAACACAAGCCTCTCATCTCTTTCCTTGCCCCCTCAAAACCACATTAAATTCCGTAACACAGACACTTACTTTCTCCCCTTTTGGTCCCATTATACCAGGAATTCCTTGTGGACCCTAGGGAGAAAAATGAATGCATTAGTAAGAAGGCACTGATGGTTGCCTTTGCTCAACCCATGGCCCTGCAGGTGCCTCTTGGGAACAGTAAGAAACCACAAAGTTGAGGTGTTGGATGTGGTATTTGAACATGGCTTTTGAACAGCCAGTTCTGTGCCACAGCTGAACAGCAGGCTGGAGACTTGAACTGACATGAGAAGCGCAGGGACGTCTTCCAGATGAAGAAAACTAGCAAGGAAAAAAGATCTGAGGCAAATGAAAGATAAGAAGTTATTAGAGTCCTGAAGAATTAGTGACAACAAGGACACGGAGACACTGCGTCAGCTGGCAAAGGAGGTCAGCCAAAGGGGCAGTAAGGGAAGTGGCATAAAACATGTGGGATGGACATGGAGGATTGCCACCACTTCTGAATCCTGAAGATATTTCTGTCTCTCAAGTGAGGCTGATTCTCTTTTCAGAGGGCTTCTTAATCCAGGTAAACCTTGAACCCCATCTCAGAAAAACAGTTTTGTTTCTAGAATGCTTCAGTTCATGGACCACCATTTATTTTTGAGTGACTAAGGAAAAAACAATCCCATAAGTCTGCATCAGAGCATTAGCTTCACCATACAAATCACTCACTCTAGGTTTGGATCCTGGCTGTCTGATACTGTGGAAACATGATGCAAATTGTACACAAATGAGTGCAAAGTGTATCATCAGATACAAACTGTTCCAACTATTTTAGTGTGTAGAGTTACTTAGATTTTCAATAATGTGAATCAGAATGCACCCTACTAGAGTCAGAGCCAAATTTTACCTTCTTTCTTTCATTTTACTTCAGCTTACACATGGGAGGAATTATACTCTGAGTTACATCATTACAAATCCAATTCTCCTTCTTATGAAAAAGTGTTAAAATTCATCTCTGAGTCAACTGTATGAGCTTTTACAACTCCTTTGAAAGTAATGCAAGATACAGCAGAAAAGAATTCAGAAATACTTCTTAGATTTTTTTTTTTTTATGGTATAAAAATATTGCCCAGAGGATTGCTGGCTCTAACATTGTCCCATTATAAGAGACAGCCCTGCAATTTATAATTAAAAATTCCAAAGACATGTTATACCTACCCTACTGCCTGTCCTTGTGATAAAATCTGCCAGCCTACTCTTTTTAAAAATATTCTTGGAGAGATCTCACATCATCTGGTTGCAAGATCAACATTATTTATAGCAACGGACCTTGCAGAACAATATAATTAATATTACTGTTCTTTCAACTTAAGTCAGAGAGAGTACTAACAGGATTTTTAAAAAGACAGTCTACCATAGACTGAAATAACTGCTGCTTTCACATGTACAGCAACTCTGGATCGTGGCCACCCACACTGCAGGGCTGTTTCATAATGCAGAGAGGACGTTTCTCGGTACAGGACAGGACAAACGGTTCACATCGCTTTCCTCCACACCTCATCATTCACATGCTAAATGGGTATCCCTCCTCCTGAATGTCAGCAGAGACAAAATGGCACAACAGAAAATTCAAGGCTCATAAAACAAGACTGTGTCTTTCTCATTACATCTTCTAGGCTGTTTACAAACATCTTCTAAGTATTGACTTCTAAATAATTAAAGCTAAGTTCTTTGCCATGTAACCAAACCTTCACTGTGATGCACCATCCTTACTTTGTGAGCTGTATTTGGGTGCTTGTTAACTACTCAGGCTACCGAACCCTCAGTCACAGCTTTGCTGCAGCAAAGCTCCCGTGCTGTGCCTGCTATTAGTTGTACTGTAATAAAATCGTCACCCGGGGCCCTCGAGGAAGATCACGGTCCCAAAGCACCAGGCATGGCACATAGATAGGGACTGCCTGTGCCCCAGGAGAAAGTGTAAGTACCTCCCTCTGAAAAGTTTTATTTTTCTTTGGAGTGAATAAACTGGCATGGAAAGGCAAATGGGACATCTTCTCCACACTACAGAGGTGTTCACAAAAAACCTTCCCCCCTAGAAGTAGATCATTTCCTCAGAAGCTTTCTGACCTCCCACAGGAGATTTCTGAATGTACAAATTGTAGAAAATGGAATGGAAGACTAAAAGGACTGGCCCAACACTACCCAGCAAGTCAGAGGCAGAGATACCGCAGGACATGCTAGGAGATCCCACATCTCCTGAATCCCACCCCCCTGCCCTCCCAAAGCCCCTCCTTTTCTCTGATGTTGAGGTGTTTGCCTTCCCAGGGATGTACTCCACTAACATTCAAGCTCATCGTACCTCTTGCGCATCCACTCCACAGGCTCTTTCCCTCACATAAAGGACAACAAAATCTGAAGCAAAGGAAAAACTAGCGAAGAGGCTCTGAAAGAAGTAATTCCACTTCCCAGATTTTTGATGGGTGCTGCCCACTGCAAAACTCCCCAGAAATGAAGAGTGAACTTGAAACTGACTGGAGTATGTCAGACTGGGATGAGAACGCAGGATAAAAAGCCTACATGATTTATACATAGTCACATCAAAATGAAATTAAGACAGAGTCTGGTATGCTTATTAAGCCATTAAAAAGCATTTGCAGAAGATATTTCACAGCTTTGTAAGGACCTTGGAAGAAGTGAGAGAACAACGTGGTTTAATCACTCACCTGGGGGCCAGGAGGCCCTGTGGGGCAATACGATTTGGGCAGAGAAGCGTCCATTATCTGGAGCTCCAGACACAACTCTTTCATATCCAGGGTAAGCAGCTTCTACATAACACAAAAGATATGAGTGAACACACAGCCATATGTAGTGTGTCAGAGAAATGCATAAATAAACAGCCACCAAGTGCTACAGCCTCAAGAGAGTTTATTCACTCCCTGGAGGGAGAAGCCTAGGGTTTTTCACAAGGTTATCTTCATGGATGTTTGAACATTAGCACATCGGCACAGTGTCCTGTCCCACGTTTCCTCCTCCTTCTCCTCTCGCAGAGAAACATCACAGCCAGGCTGACACACACCCCTCCAGGACAGCGTGAGACCCTGGCTTATTCTTAGGCTTGACCCTGCTCTCTCCATTCCACTTTACAAGTAGCAGTTCCTCTCCAAGAATAGTGTCTTTGCTCTAATAATAGAGACTCCTCTCAGCAAGGGTATAGGCCAGCATGAACTTCGTTCCAGAAGATACTGACCCGTAGGCATTCATTCACTGCAGACCTTTAATGATCAATGAATGCCTAATCTTTTGACTTCAAAATTTGCCTTATATGAGTAAGCTGGCTTATTTATGTCCTGTGAGAAAAGCCATCTCCCCTGGATACACACATGAACACTGAGTCGGAGGCACTGCGTTGGCAGAACTGATCTTCAGCTTCCAAGTGAAAAGACATTTTCCAGAAAAAATCCAACTAGACACTCCAAAGCACAAACTGCTTGAAGTGAATTCACATGGGTCCCATCCTCCTAGTAGCTACTTTGTTTTATTTCATGTTTTTATGGCAGAGATGGTGTGAATGGTGATTTTGTGTTCAGATTATGCCCTGAGCAGCTTGGAGGAATCTCAGGGGCTCTGGTCCCAACCTCCTCCTCACTGAAGGAGTACAGCACATTCCTAAGGAGATCTTGTCTCTGGGTCTCCTTTCTGTGGAAACCACTGCACAGGGAGAGGAGGAGATGAGGAAAGAGGAGGCAACTAGATTTTGCTCTGGGGAGAATAGCACCCTGAGCTCAATTCTCATCTCTCGAAGATAATAGAGGGTTTTATGCTGTTGTCCTGGTTTGAGGTAAAACTAATCAATTTTCTGTTTTACAATTTTACTTTCTTAGTTCAGTTCTTGTGAGAGAACTTTCCAGTTATTATTTACATAACACACACAAGAATCATAGTATCTATACATAGTGGAATTTGCATATATATTCGCAATAGTAGAATAAAGAAATAGGAATTACTCTGTAAGTAGAAAAATTATTTATGTTGGGATGGAAAATATATTAGGGTAAAGAGACCCTGGCAATAAGTGTTATGGCACTGTATTATGTATGTTTCATATGTTAATGTAGGTGTATGGATACCTATCATATACAGTAGGCGCATGCTGGGTGGGTGAGTGAAAACTCCATGGCAGCAGCCCAAGCACATCTCTCTTGCTGCAGAATGAAATGGTAGAAATATATTCCATGGAGGGATTTTGGGACCTTCATTTCATCCACTGGGTAAGGGAAACGTGACGCAAAACAGGACATATATAATGTACACTCTGAAAGTATTGTATAGGATGGGAGATGGCCTTTCTCTCCTTTCTTGTGTTATTGCATTTCTATTTCCTTTAGTTCAGGATTGCCTTATTCTTAAGAAGGCCCCAAAACAGAGTAAGAATATTTTAAGTTACTCGAACTAGCTGCTTGAACAAACCCGCCGTGTTTCATGTCTTGATGCATTTGACATTTACTTCAAGCCCCAGTCTGGGATGTCGAGTGGTTGTCCTTCCAGAGCCATACCAACACAGCCACACAGGCTTGCTGAGTGACACCATGAAGCAGTGACAGAGAGGACGTTTCAGTCTTTGTCAAACACAAAAAAGTCATGTAAAAAGAAAGGAAAGGCTCACAGTCCACACTTACACTGCTCCAGCCGTGCCTGAAGAAGGGTGGTGGGAACAAGGGTGGTGGTGGAGGGCCCAGGAGGCAGCACGCTCTGCGGGTGAGCTCTTTCTTCTGTTCCAAACAAGGGAGATCTGTTCAATACAAACACTTATCTGTTGTCTTGAACACCACAAACATTTATTACAGAATAAGAGCAGTTTCCATACCACAGGATTTTTCTATACCCTGTGTGCATTGACCGTAATGTTGTAACTCAAATGGGGATTTAAGAAACTGGGTGGTCCCTAAAATCTGTAAAATCCTTCTTGTGCTGAAGGCTATGCAGAATTTTAAGGTCTTCATGTGGCTATGACGCAGGCTGATTTTGGAAAATTTCAGATAGGCAACATTAGAAAATTGATTGAAATATTTGTCTCTCTCTGCCCTGCTTGTGCCAAATGCGTATTAGAAATAGCAACTTCTGATTCCCATTACAGCCCGTGTGCCACCAGGAAGCACTCCACACCATTGTCACCAGCCTTCCCCGTGGACCAAATCACTTTGGGCACTTCTGTGATAAGAGTGGGAAGCTGTTCCACTGCACATTTGCTTATATTTTCCCTGGAGTTGAAGCCAAGTTGCCTTATTTCTGATTTGGGCATCATCCCTAAGAACAAATAGTCCACAACCTGGATTTAGCTGACAGCTTTGCCACTGACTGGTAAGGCAGGATCTCAGTTGTGCTTGACAATGTATTTAACCTTTTCTAAGATGTAAAATTCCATCAACGATGTAAGACGATGTGAGCAAGGATTCTCAGAGGATGAGAAAATGATGCATTTATACTGTAGGGATTTTTTTTCTTTCTAAAACTGCTCCTTGGGTAATACATCTCTATTCAGGATGGGGGCCTTCTGCAAAGGGTTTGCCAAGGACAGCAAACATTTGTTTATGTCTGTTGGGTTCTTCCTCTGGCTAGTGGCAGCTGGAATGGGTGTCTGTGAACTGAAAGGTGGCAGGGAGCCAAATACATTAGGAAGAAAAGCCTATGGAGAAGTATCTGGTATTAATAGAAAATCTCTAAATTAAGTTTCTAGGAAGACAAACCCGACAAAATGGATAGATTTGTGTGCAAATCAAACACAGGCTGGATATTAGTCACATCTCAGGCCAAGGTAAGTTTTCTAAAGGACAGAGATACTTCTAGTTTTTCAGATGTCTCAGAAAATGTATTGTATCAGTTCCACCTTCCCACGATGACAGGGATAGCATTTTCTCAGTCCTGATGCACAGAAAGAGCTGCCTGGAGCAGTGCGATTCAGCAGCATTCAGGGGTAGTTTATGTTTCCTGGTTTTTTTTATTCTATCAAAACACTGTTTGCAATGATACCTTTGAGAGGTGAGTCAATTAAAGTCTGAAAGGGTCTACAATGAAGACCCTTTCTCAAATTCTCGCTGAAAGTTTGAAACTCAACCGAAAACTTCAATTTAAGGGAAAGGCAGAAGATTCATAATTTAAAAAGAAAAAAAAAAAAAAAAAGAAAAAAAGAGAGAGATATTGTTTCATTTATAGCTTTATATACATACTGAAAATGTCAATGCCCTTTAAAAAGTAATAAAGATTTGAGTTCGCCTTTCTCCAGTTCTTGCAACCAATAAAATATGCAGAGTTAATGTCTGCATTGGTTTATCCTGAATTCAGTCACTCTCTCCCACACTCGGGTATGGCATGTGGATATGACAGAAGAGGGATCCAAAAAATGAGTGAGTCACAAAGTAAGACTGCTATAATTTGTAAGACTAATTGGTAAGACTGCTATAATTTGATCTTGCAACAAGCACTGCAATTCATTGATATGGATTTTGTAACTGCAATGGATCCAAGACGCACAACCATGACAGTATTGTCTCAGTTTGTGTATCACAAAAGGGTTCCCTTGACAGGCTCTCTGTAATGCACTGTATATTTTTAGGTTCCAGGTTAGCTTTGTTTGCTAAACACAGCTTCAGAATACCCCAGTCCCCATCAGTGGAAAAAATCTCAGCCCAAGAATAGGACTGTCATAGTTTTCTGTGAAATGTGAAGACCCTGCCTACACAGAGCCTGTGTTTACACACCTCATATGGAAACTGCTCTTTCAACAGCTTCAATATCAAAGAACACGTTCAATAAGAGAAGGAAGATAAAATGAGAAACTCTTTATAGGACTTGCCTAAGTGGCAAACGTTTTCAGAAAACAAAATTTGTAATAGTCAGCTTTAAAATAGAAAGTATTTATCATTTTCAAACTCAAACTATTTTTATGGTCCAAACCATATGTTACTCTAATTCAAGAAAGTGACTGTATGAATCTATGGGTATACTGGCAATGATTGCATCAGAAAATAACAGGTTTTAGACAAACTCTTGCAATGCTTCATTTTATTCCTGCAGAGTGCCTACTTCTGACCATAGCCGGAAGCTGGGAGCTCCTATTCAGGATGGTCCTGTGCAGAGGCAGAAAGGAGCCTTCGCCCAGGCTGAATCCTCCAGAGCTGGGCTCATATGAGGTCTCTGAGCCCTAGAGCTGATCCTAGAGCTGATCTTCAGTCCTGCAAACTCCCTGGGCTACAACAGAGGTACCAAAGAAGTTCTGTCCTGGGTTCAAGTTAGATTTACAGGATTTTGTTGGAAAAAAAATCAGAAGTAAACCATAACAGTGAGTTTTCTTTTAAAATCTAAAAGCTATTGGCCAACTGTCAGGAGGAAAGGACAAGAAAGGAAGTAGACACTTAACGTGTTTCCCTTCTTACTTGTGACCACATTCATCCAGCAAGCCCTGATGGGAACTTAAGGCTTTTCACCCTGACAGCAGTGCTGGTGGTCTGCTCAGCTTTCGTCAGGCAGGACTCTGCCAGACAGAGACCTCTCGTGGCTGATACTCCTTTACAGGTAAGTCTCCCACTTGGATGGTGCTCAGACTTAATAATAAATGAGCTGGGCAGACTAGTCAGTTAATGAACGTGGGCTTGTCCAGCTGAAATGGAGATTTTAATTTGCTTTGTTTTTGCTCATTCATGCTCCTCTCAGCCTTCTTGCCAGCACAGCAGCGTGCCACAGGCATCAGCCACTTGGTACCATTCTGTACATCTATTGCAAGGTGACTATGGTGCTTTTTCCATTTAAGTTAGTAAAGTTTAGGGGCATGTCAAAGGTGCCATGCAGGTCAAAATCCTTATTTACAGAGCAGATACAGATATTACTCTTTCCTTTAAAGCACCAAAGACGTTTGTCTGTGCTGACAATAAATGCTTACAAATACTTTACAAAGCTTTGTGACCCAAAACTGTGCTATAAGTACATATAAACAGAGCTTTGAGTACAGCCCAGGTCTGGAAGGGTCAAACAGTCAGGCTGGCGCTTGGTCTGCGTCTCTCAATACCCCTTTGAACTTAGACCTCATAGTTGATGGCCTTAATATACCTAATAGCTAATATAAATATGCCAAAGAAATATATCAAGTCCTGCAGCTTAGGTAATGTATGCCTGTGCAGAGGAGGTGGTGACTTAGGCATCTCCCGTGGGAGTTACGGAATAAGACATGGGACTGCAGTTCTCCCCCTCTTCTGCTTTCCTACTTCTTGAAATGGGGCTTCAGAGTCTTTGAGGAACAGAGCAAAGCTTATCTGAAATGAATTCCCTATCCTTCTGACAGAAAATGAAAAACTCCAGCTGAAAACTTGCAAGTTTCTTTTCAGCCAAGAAAAGAAACAATAAAAATTCGAAAACACTATGTTTTTAATCCCCAAAGTGCTTACAGGCTGTGGTAGCAGTAATGTGTTCTTTACCAGCTGGCACACACTCAGAGATGTCAAAATAAATAAACAAAAAAAATATAAATAAATTAAGTTATTGAAAATCAGTTGACATTCAGAAAGCTTGACAATAGCATAAACCCTGGCATACTGCCTGGATGGCGGATCTTGGTGTTCACCCGGCCAGAAGTACAAGGACACTCTGACCTCCATTCCCACCTCATATTCAGCCCACGTTCCCCAGCATCTCCTGGCATTTCCCACACGCTCACAGGCACTAAGGCCCCAGGAAAGCCCTTCGCATCCCAACCGGTTAGGGGTAGGCAGCTGCATCTTTGCAGGTCAGCCTTGGAAAACACTACAGAATGGATATGCCAAAAGGTCATACACTGTTCTCTCAGACTGATTGCAGAAGGAAAATTCTGTACTGAGACCAGTACAGAGAGAGACAGGAGCATCTGTTTGGGTTTGTTGGTTCTGCGCTCCAGTTCCCCAAGAACATGAAAATCCCAATGAAATCTGAAGGGTGGAATACTTCAGTGGGTTATAACATGGGTTTATAAACTCATGGCTTATAAAGCCCAATAACCACAACAGGGCTATTTTGTGCAATTTTCCTTCTATTGCTTTTCATTTGCAGATGTCCAGAGCTCTAGACACTGCTCAGTGATATTGACAACTCTATATGCCTCTCTTTGGTGCATGAGAAACTGAGGCACAGAGAAGTTAAGCAAGTCCTCCAAAGCCACAGATGACTCAATTACAATATCAGAAACAGAATTCCAGTCTGGTAAATTACAGTATCTCATCTTGGTCATTTTATGAACTGGATTATAAAATTCAATTGCTTGTGACACCAGAACAATACCAGAAATACTTTGTGTTAAAGCCTAAGAACCTACTACAACCCATGAAAGAGCCCGAAAACCTGAAGATTAATGCAAGATAGGTACTGTGTCTGCCCCAAGATTTCTATATATCATTCACTGCACCACAGTCCTCTCCCAATTTATTCATGAGATCAGAAGCAACAAAGAAGACAGACACCAGTGCCATCCTTCCACAGCTGCAAGATCATAATCTGTCAGTGCTGGCATGGATCAAAAGTGCACTTGACTTTGATGTTGCTCCATCATATGCTCAGACAGTCCCAGACAATCCTTCTGAGACTGTAGATGTTACCGCACACTCAGAAAGGCCTCAGAGAAAAGCCTTCAGATTCCTCTGTGAAACTTTGCTACCTTGAATTAAATCAGTTCCTCATGACTCCCTTGCTGCAACAGATTCACAGCCCGGATGACTTTATTCTCCTGCCTTTCACAAAGAAATAACTCTCTATTGACTTGGTATTGTAAAAAGAAACCCACCACATTACCTTTGTAGCTTCAAGAAGTGAAAGAAAAATAAAATCCATTGACATTTCTCCCTGGGTAGAAGAAAACTGAAATTGTAGCATTGTCTTATTTAGACAAAGCACCTCACTTTACTTGTGTGCATTCCCTGAGTGCATGCATTTATGTATACACACTTGCCTATTCCTGGGAAAAAATGGTTAACAGCTTCTTTTCTCTTTCACCCACTGTCTCAACCCTCTTCTGCACTTTTCCTGTATCCATCTTCTTGTCCCAAATGCCCTGTTACCATTACAGCTGTGTGATTACAGAAAGTATACCCTCAGTTTCCTTTTCATTAAAGCAGTGATTCCTTGGAGGGGAGAAAGGAAGAAACGGAACATCTAGGATGGGGTCTGTTAATTCCTGTGGGTTTTTTTCCCTCTCCTATTTCTATTCATTCTCAAAGAATTCCCGCTGTAACTGATGGACTTTCCCAGTCCTCTTCTACTTACTAAGCTGTAACATGAAATAGTGCTCCTGGATGTGTCCTGTTGCATTAGAGCTGAATGTGTCCCCAGATTTTGCAATCACACAGCATCCGAGCACCAAGAGCTGAAGACTTCAGGGATGCACTGACCATCCTGACAAAAAACTTCCCTCTGTATAAACACAAATGATATTTTTCTGTAGTTTTAACGAGGACTAGCAGTTTCCTTTGCTGCAATCACACTGCTGGTGGTCCTGTGCCAATACAGCTCAGCTATGGAAAGCCCCTGTGTCCCATATGAACAGCCTTTAAAAAGCAAGCAGGCTAAAAATGCAAAGTCACAGGCTGTTACCTTTCTGTGTAGGGGTTTGAGAATATTCACAAACTCATAAACTGTCTGTAACAGGAGCAGAGGCCTACAAGCACTGCCTGCAAGTACATGGGGAATAAGCCGATTTTACAGAAATTTGGGTTGCTTGTCGATGGAGTTCCCATAATTTCACTGGAAACATCTGATTTTTAGGCAGTTTGCATTAATGTGCTGGAATTTAAACCTCCACTTCCCAGTCCAGTTACAATAGAAATAGGGTATTCAGCAGCATGTTCAATACATTTTGACTACAGATAGTGCTAAGCTCAGTCACATCAGTAAAACAACATGGACAAGTTTGTTCAAAGGATTTGGGATCTCCATGCCAGCTGCAGCATCACTTTCAGGTAAGGTTTCCTCCTGGACTGGTTGTTGCCTGTCAGAAACACTCAGAGGTTGCAGAAAAACCTGCAGATTGGTTACTGCTTCCTTCGCTGGAAAGCTAAGCAAGTGCTGCCTCCACTCCCAGACTGAACTCTGTCCCTGGCAGCAGGACCCCTTGTTCACCACACAACAGCAACCTGAAAAATGTTGGCTTTGCCTGGGTTGCATCTTCAAAGGAGTTTCCACAGCCTGAAGCTGGACATCTGCCTTACTTGTAACAAAAATATTGTCCTAAAAAGAAAACCTGAACTGGCCACCAGTGTAGTCTCTGCTTCTTGCACTTCAGGAGTCAAGGTATCAAACCTGGCTTCTCTATTTCATGATGCCTCTGGTCCCATCAGCTCACCACATGAAGCCAAGTGAGTTGACCTTTATATTAAAGCAGAGGAAAACAGGGAAAATCAGGGAGGACCATATGGTCCTTTGACATGTATTTTCTCAAGCAAATGAGAATTTATGACACTCACCTTAAGCAGCATTTCACTGAACCCTTTCCCTTAATTTGCATTGTAGTTACTGAACCTTTCTTGACAAGTCAAGCACCTTGTCATCCAGTAATGACACAAGCAGGTCACAAGCTCCTCTCCCCTCCTTCATGAGAGACCCAGAGCCATACTTAAGGAGCCTTGCCACAACCAGCTTCCACCTTCCTCATCAGTGGTTGTGTCCTCTTTCAGTGTCTATTCACTGCTGCAAGGCAAATGCCACAACCTCTTGAACTGCTTCTGATGTCCTTTCCTTCTCCCTCACCCACAGAATCAACTGGGCTTCTACCCATGGGTCTACTGCTAATTTCACAGGACCTCCTGGGGGTCCTTTGCCATTGTAGCTTGCATCGGTCTTACCCTTGCACTTCCCAACACCGAGCTGGGTTCAAGCATGAAGTCGTGGACAGGCTGTGCAGCAGTGTGGCCACTCTGCTCTCACCTGACCCAGTACACGCCTTGTACCACATGCCACCAGACATGGTCAATGAATCTTAAGTTAATCTCATCCCTGACCATTATCGTCATCGACCTGAGCAGGGAAGCCAGTTCAGGATTCTCACAGGTTGTATCTACCAGGGGAGAAACTACAGATCAAGTAAAATTAGGTGCTTCTTTAATCCAGCTGTGTCTATTTTAAAGACCTTTTTACTTAAAGAAGCAGTAACCACACCATACTAAACTGTTACTTGGCTACCAGTCCCAGGCTTTCCCCAGAGGCTGTTCAGAACTGACTTCTTTATCAGCTTAGAAGGATAACCACTATACAGCCCCTCTTTTGGTTTATCTTTCCAGTCACTCATTTGGGCTGTCAAGTGCAAATGGCCAATTTCAAGGTTGTTTTTTTTCCTCTCAAGCTGAAGAGATATTCTACTGAAAGAATCTGTTGTCTCCCCTTCAGATTTCTGTGAGGCACAAATAAGACAGAAGGCTTTTAAATGCCCGACTGAGTCCAGCCCCAGGCAGGTGACTGCCTTCTCTTATGGCTAATGATACTTTGCTTTCTTTCTCCTAATGAAGCTGTAGCCTTTGCCAGTGGCTCATTTCCACCAGGAATTTTAATCCAACCAAAGCTTTTCCAATCACGTGTGTGTTCCATAAGAACCCCCTTGACGTGTGGGGATGCCGGGCACCACCTGGGCCCATGCTGACTTTCCAGAGCAGAGCCTGGCTTCCTTCCCTGCAATGATAGTTTTGCCCCTCAGAAATGCACCTCTGCTCACTAGCCTCCCTTTGGGCTGTTTTCCCAATAGGGTCTCGCTGATGCCTTTGAGAGTCTTCTAGCTTTTAGTGCTGGTCTTATTTTAAATTCTTTCTGCATCTTTCCTGCTCCTGCAAGCCGGCTGACCATTTTTTCCCTTTTGATTTTACATAAATAAATATTTACATTTACTCTCCTTAGAAATGAAAAACATCTGCCTGACATCTCTGCTGTCCGTTTTGGTAATATTTAGGGCTCCTGCAGGTTTTTTCATTAGAATAAAAGAACAACTGATGATGTACTCAGACATTCCTTTTACAGAAACCCAGCCAGGATCCCAACTCCCTCAATGTCGGGAATCACCACTTGGTTCTGTCTTCTTTCTCCCGCTGTTTCTCTCACAAATGCACAATGCCCCCTCCACTGACTGCAGGGATGCAGGGGGTTCCAATGTCCCCTCCCTGTGCTGGTCAGCCAAATCTGTCACCCTGCACGTTCCCCACCTGCCTTGCCCATCACTGCAGTTCTTAAGCTCCAACAGTCTCGGTCCACAAGAAAACAGAACTGTAGCCATCACATACCAGGTCTGGTTGCAGATTAATACTACACCTTCCTGATTCAAAAAGGCTGTCCCACCTGCCCAGTGAGACATGGTGGTCCTTTTCTTTGGGAAAATAATGGGGAAGAGGCAAAGAAAGTGTGAGGAATACTGCCAATGATGCTCAGATGTTAGGAACCCATTTTGTTCCCTTAAATTAATTGACCATACTCTTTTCACAGGACTGTGTATCAATATTGATTGTGGGAGAAAAATCAATCAAAGGATAAATTTGTGGCATGCATAAAAGGCAGTTTAGGTCAGAAAAAGCATTGAGATACTGCTCTACTGTCCAGCTGTTACTGGTATTTAAAATACTTTCTCATCACCATGAAATCTCAGAAACCTTCAGCCTGGATGAGTAGAGGAGGAGAGGAGAAGGAAGGAGGAGAAGAGAAGGAAGGAGGAAAGGAGAAGGAAGGAGGGGGAGTGGAAGAGTCTATCTTGTTCCTGAATTCGGAAGATGTTTTTTTCCAGGCTGGTTCTTACTGTTCCACATAACTCCATTGAAAATGAGTACAGAATTCACACTTCATTTTCATTATGTGAGTGCAACAGTGGAGGTACCCACTCATGGGTGTTTCTCTCGAGTGCAGGAAGCTCAGTAGAGCAGAGCTCTAAGAAATAGTTAGAAAGGACACCATAAACACCATGGCTTAAGGAAGGGATACAACAGGTTACCCTGAAGAGAAACCTGCTGTCTCCAGGGGGGCTGAGCTACCCACCCTGAGGGTCTTCACTGCCCTGTGGAACCACAGCCACATCCTTGAGCGTGTTGTAATATCACTTCCTTCAGGAACCTTCAGCATTTCCTCCAGAAACGGTGCATCAGCACCAGGACACTCAACCCTTTGGAGCTCACATGACATTCAAAATCCTTCCAGAAACAAGGATGCGCTGTTGCTTGAGGCTGATGGGACTATGAGGTGGAGTTGGCAGCAAAATCGACCAGGATGCAGATTATTCTTCTTTCCCTAAATATTCTACAAACACTTCCTGCCTCTATGGGTTGCTTATCTCTGCTTTCTAGCTACTGCTTTGTGACCTGTAAGTTTCTTTATTTGTGACCTGTTGCTGTGCAAAGATGTGTGAGGACAGAAATAAAAGTGTTCTTAGCCCAGAACTTTTCAGACATACCTGGAAAATGCCCAAAATGTATTTTCTCAACTATAGGGAAGACAAGTTGTCACTTAAAAGCATCCTCCCTGTTAAATGTGATTAGGTTTACAATTTGCAAGTACAGTGCTGAATTCCATTCTTTAAATGTGAAATGACATCTTGGTGCCAGATACAAATAACTGACTCAGCTGAAAGACATAGAACATTTGAGAAACCACTAAATAATCAAGAATTTAAAAGGAATTAATTCACCTTCTGTACCCACTGTGAGATTTCTACCAGAAAATAGAGAACTTTTTGTTTTTTTTTCTTAGATGTTTCTTAAAATGCAGATACAAAGGACTAAAGGAATTTTTTATCATGTCATTATGTCATCAGTTACTGCCTGGGGAGCCCTGGGGTGTTTCATGAACAAGCCCTGGGGACTGAACCATGGAAAATACTCTGCCTTGAAGAGCAGAGTCTGGCCCTAAGAGCAACTAGGAGGTATCTGCTGCTAGCAACAGCCAGTTTCAAGGGCTGTAGGCACAGATTACTGTTTCATGACATGATATTTGGGTGAAAAATTAGTCTGCATCCCCAAATGCTCTTTCTACTTTGACACGTTACCATCCTTCACATTAAACCTGTACGTGTGGCTCTACTGCTGTGAAGTATTTTTATTGCCGTGCAATTACTGTTACTCTATCTCAGTTTTCTCACTGGTGCAGATTTAAGGATTCAAATGGTGTTCATAGCTCCTTGTTAACATAGTTGAATTGCTGATGAAATACTAAAGTACCCTTCTGCCTACCCCTGGGGACACTAACAGTCTACGCATCTTCCTTCACATCTGCATCTTCTACTGTGGTTTCAGCAGTTACGGGAACTTCCCCCTCAGAAGAGAAAGGACTTGTTAGTTGTACTGCTATTTTTCAAGAGAACATTGTAAATGGCTTCTCTAGACACACAAATGCTTGCCACAGGAGAAAGGCCAGGCCATGCAGGTGGTGGAAATGTAAAATTCTTGTTTGCCTCTGTGGCATCTGCAAGCATCAAATAAATGTAAAGCTCTTAAAACAAATTTTGAGATCTAGTAACTTACATGCTATTGCAAAGCCATTTGGTACGTATCAGAGAAAATAAATCTTGATGATTCCTGTACCTCAGCATTAGCTGATCTCAACATAATGGAAAAAGCACACCAAATTGAACAGAAATGATAATAAATGTAAATGCTTTTTTCCATCCTATAAAGCTCAGCAAAAAAAAAAAAAAAAAAAANAAAAAGAAAAAAGAAAAAAAATTATTAGTTCCTAAAGGTTCAAAAGAATGGATGAATGGATTAAATTATTTTGCAAAGAATGTACTTCTTTGAACATTAATCTTCTCTAGATGTTATCTTAAAAACTATCTGAAATGACTACAGAACTCTAATAGCTATGTTATTAAATGCTGTAGGGCTTTTCCCCAAAGGATATCTGCATTACTCTTGCAGTCCTCAGAATCTTACTACTTGAATAAGAATATCTTTAAATGAATGGACTGTTTGAACTATTGGGAGTGAAATACGGTGTACTAGCCCTGCACATTTTAAAGGATTTTTAAAAATACCCATAGAAGAAATCATACATCCTGCTATTTAGTGCAGAAATCCATCATCTTATACAAGCTACACTCTTGATCACTCCTCTCTCTTATATGCCTTAAATGTAAAGCATCTGGATCTGTGGTCACACAGAGGGAGAGAAAGGCCACACCTCTTCAGGTTCAGGTCTAAGGTAGACTTTATGTACAGGCTTAAAATGTACACCTTTTTGGTCACTGTCTTTATTTAAAAGCCATGGGGAGGATCTGTAGGTATAGTCAATCTTGACATACAAATCGCAGTTGAACCATCTCAAATTTGACACTGAAGCAATCTAGGATGTTAGTTTGAAGTATCTCCACTGACAGACACAGAATAACAGAAGGTGAGAAATAGCAATTTGCCACAAGTTGGTGAAAGTTCCTCAAAGGAGAGCTGTAGTCAGGGCTCTTGCCAGCCTTCCCCTCCCTTTGCACAGGACGTGACTAAAGGAAAGTCTCGCTGATGAAACTGTAAAACCTCTTTAAGTGGGATTTCCAGTGCCCTGGCTCAGCTGACAACTAATTTGTTTTGCTTTTGCCTAGCAGGGATTTTCCATGCAGTGGACTCTTGTTTGCTATGTAAGTCATCCGAGTATTTGTTAGTGTCATAGCCAGAGCCAGATGATGTTTATTCTGCTAACATCCAGTCGGACTCAGGCAGCACTCATTGAGGTCAGGGCTTTATTTATAGAAGCAGATATACGTTGAGATTCACTTGCTTTCCCTTGCTGTAATCTACCTAAGCTCATCCAAAATAGAAAGAAACATGCAGACATGCAAGTAATATACTAATTGGGCCAGATCCATGAATTAGCACAGCACTATAGAAGCCAATGAAAAAAAAGCATTTTAGAGCAGCTGATGATCTTGTCTATTATTTCTCCCGGGGAAAGGAAGGGAGGGGTTTAAAACCAGAAATAATAAAGCAAAAAGAACCAAGCAACATAAATATCCCGGCATGTGGCAGAACAGGTCTGCAACACAAAATTCCTCCACCGAGATCTGTAATAGAAATATTAAGTATTTCTTTTTCTCCTATGCTCCCAATAACCTGAAAGTGCAAGAATCAGTGCAGAGGAGAGCCCCAAGCACGGAAAAGTAACAAGACTTAAAGCAATTTACCTGCTGAGACTGAGAAGACATTGTCAACGTACGCAGTCTGAGACAAAGCAAAGCAGAAGAAAAGCTGCAGGTAAGATCCCCAGAGAAGCGGGCTGAGGAGCACCATGCTGGCTGCACCCGGGCAGACTCCAGCTGAGAGGCGCAGGGCTGCTTTGGGGATCTCTCTCTCTCTCTCTCCTGTCTCTGCCTTGCCTGCTCCCTGCCTCTTCCCTGGCTGTGGGATGCGTGTGTGTCTGTGTGTGTACGTCTCCCTCTCTCACCCCCCACCCCTCCCCGTGCCTTTAGGAAGAAAGAATGCCAACCATTTCCCATTAAATCTTCTCCTTACACTAGACACGGTTATATTTAACTCCTGTGCTGGATCAGTTGCCCCTATTGTGGGCATTAGCTGCTAAAACCGGGGCATGGGGAATTCTGGTTTTGCTAACAGAAGCAAAAAGGCACTTTGGATAATAATAACGATGAGCAGGAAAGGGAGAAGTCATCAGCTGCACTATAAACAGCATCTTTCTGTGCAGGCAACCAGACACCAACGTCCAGATGGATAAAACCCCTAATTGATCATCTTCTACGAGTCACTAATTGCCTTAATGAGAGAGATGAGCAGTGACCTAACCTCTGCTTATCACTGGTAGTTACAAGTGTTGCAGCTTGTGGTGCAGCTCAGGCTGAGGGATGCCACAGAGGCTTCACAAACCGCAGAACAGCTTATTATTATTTAGGATTTAAGTTAAAACGACAGTATCACTGATAGTGCCAGACACCACAGGACCGCAAAGACTTTACTGACAGGATGCAACAGGTGGAAGAAACAATACGTGTGCCGTGATGGGGCGAGTAAAACGCTGTCAGCTCCGGGGGTGGTGGTGGTCAACACACTACACAGCGCTGCGGGAAGAAAACAAACCTCTGGCTGCCTGAAAAACAGCATGTGCCCTTCTTACCTCTGCAGAAGCTTGGTGTTCCTGTGCCTTATCCCAACTGGCAGGGTTTGCAAATAGATTTCTGTCCCCTGAATAACTAGCACAAGGTTTCTCCCATCTGCCTGGGATCTGACAGTGGTTTCCACAAAAAGCAGAGGTGCTCCTTCAGCATGAAAACCACTATGACTTCCTCTCTTCCAGATTGAGATGATTTTCTGTGCCCACTGTTTATTGTTACTCCCAAGACAAACATGGAAATATTTTGGGTCAATTACAGAATTAATTTATATTTTTTTTCATTTGAGAAAAGTACTTACTGACAGAGATGATGACAAGTCCCCCTGGGCATTGGCTCCAACTGAGTACAGAGTACACCACTAAAGGGCAAAGTGATGATGTATTTTCACAATTCTGGTTAAAAAGCCTTGGCTGTTCCTTTCAAGACATTGCAAACACATTAACAAAAAATTTCTAAATGTAATGCCTTGATAGGAACAATCACATCTACCTTACATATTTCTGTCCTTAAAGAATATGCTTAACATAACCATAATGTTTCCTAAAATCTCTTTCGAGTACTGCAACACTTTGGATAACTGAATTTGCTTTTTAATCTAATCTACTTTATTCCATTGTCTGTTACTTTTTAGTATTTGGCTATTTTTAGTGAAGATAGTAGTTTGGCCTATTTCGTCTTTAACCAAAATGACCATGGATTAAGTATGTGCCATTAGCTCTCTCAGCATGATGTATCTCAGAGGCAAAGGCAGGGTTCCTGCAAAGTTTATGATGACAAGCCCTAAGTAAGAAAGACAAATGTCCATCTGCCTGATGATAAAGGTAAGCAGTGGACAGTTCCCACGCTAGAAGCCTGCATGGATGCTAGAAAAAATTGCTCAGGAGTTAAAATGTCAAGATTTTCTCAAAAGATTCACCTCTGGAAATGTCTGATCAACTCAATAGTTAGTCAAAGCAACAAGTGAGTAATTTCAAGTCTTCCTGCAGTCCTCCTGTAGTCTTTTAGTTATAGAACATCTGATAGAAATTTGTAGTACAAAATATGTTCTGCTTGATAAGGAAATTAATTAATCCAATAATATTGCAAAGAACCAGGATCACACAGTAGGACTCATGTCTTTATCTTCTTCCCTCATCTTCTTAAAAATTTCTTCTTGCGTTTTTTTGTCTAGAAAAGGAACTTGTGTTCAAGTAAAAACACACCACCACCTTGCTTGAAGAATATTGCAAGGAATTTTATCACAAATCAGATCCACCCTTCTGACCTGCTCTAAAGAAGACAGGAACACAGAATATACCTTTCCCTTGAAAGTGCGAGTGCTATATTGGAGTTGGGCAAAATTGATACAGAAAGCCAGAACTGCTTAAATAATAATAATAAAAAAGAAAAGTTAGATTTGCAGTCAATTCCTAAGTAGAGATTTTTAATTAACTTTTCTCAGTGGAGAACCCTGACTGAAAAAGGATGTTTTGACAGCATTCACCTTTCTTTTGACTCAGCATCTCCAGCACTGTAAAGTCTGGGCCTGTTTGACCTGAAGTTGCTCTCAGCCACTGCAGGAGGAAAGCTCTGTAGGCAAACACCCTGTCGTGGAAAACACGCCATCTTCTGCAAAGGACTCAAAAGGAGATGTTTGGACTTCTATTTGAAGAGATCTCACTACCACCATGATGTGGTGGTAGTTCATTGACTCGTTAGTTTTTAGTGGGATCACCATCAACACAAAGGAGAGCTCTCATGACAAGGTGGCAAGCCAGGCCACATCAAGGTACAAACACTCATTTTTGTTTCCTCTCATTTTAAGCCATCAGCCAACCTAAACCTCCTGGTGTGGTTGCTAAAGGTTTCCGTGGGAGAAGAATTAAGTCAATTTTTAATGAAATGGACAATAGCTGCCGGCTTTTAGCTTTTAACTTAATCAGATGGCAGCGTACAAGGCTGACATTTGGTGCCAACTGGCACTCCACACTAGATGACAAGGATGTACACCTGGTTACACGGCTTGTTTCTGGCCTCTGTGGCATCAGCACACGTGATAGAGATGATCCCGAGGAAGGGGAAGTGTCATGTAGCAGAGTGAAAAAGACAGTGCGAGAAACCTGACAGACGTGTGCTTTCCAGGCTCCCAAGCCATCTATCATCTGTGAACTTGCTCAGTCAAGCAGCTCATTCCTCCAGCTATTCCCATGGCCTCATGAAGCCAACAGAAAGCTTCTGCTCCCTTCAGAGAGATCCGTGCCAGGCAGTTAAGGCCAATGCTCTGAGACAGAAGATAAGTCCTTGTCTCTATGATCCAGATAGCAATTAATAACCAATTAATAACTGAGGAACTTTTTTCTTCCTTCCGTATTGACTGCAGCTGCTGTTGCTGAGGTAGTGAAAACTCCCATTAATGTGACTTCATGGTGCAACCACTGGAGAAGATCCCATAAAAATTTGGGAGTAAAAATATTTCTAAAAAGTGTTAAAATTTTGCTACAGAATTACAGATTTTGTAGAAAGAGAGGAAGTGTTTCTTCCTGCATAATTTATACTAATTTCTTACCAAGAATTGCTACCCTGATACAAGGAGTAGTGTTCATCAGATGGAAATACAACCACTTCAGCAGTATTTCTGTTTCAGATGGTGTCATCTTAAGAAAAAAAACACAGCCAAGTATTCACAGTTTGCAGTTTCTGAGTCTTACAAGATCCTCCAGTGGACTAAGAACAAAGGGTTTCGAGGACTTATCTTAAAAAAATTATCCCATGGTAAGAACCCCAGAAGTCCAAATGTCACCTGCAGCTTATTGTTCAGCAACAAAGATCCCCACAGTTTTATCACAGGGAATCAACTGCAGTTTTAAAAATCCTATTTGGAGTAGATGTCACAGCAAGTAAAAATGTCAAAAGCCAACTAACACACAACGAAAAAAAATAAGTCTGCACAGTTTACCTGCTCAAAAAGCTGTTGCCTGACCTTTTAAACCCAACCTCTTAGAAGAGGGTGGAAAACTGCTGCTAATCCTATGTGTAAAGAGACTTTATGAACCTATCCTCTTCTGTGCAAGAATTAACAAATAATTGTTAAAAAGGTCTCTTCCCAGTCCCATCCACTTTTTGTTGGCAAGTCCTTCATTAACAAGACAAGGAAAAATTAATGCAGTCAAAATATAATTAACCTCAAGGTCCTCTATGAACACAATTCTAGTCAGAAGGACAAAGATAACCGAGACTTTCCAGTTCAAAAGTCTGAAAGCTCTTCTGCTGAGTGGGGCAAAGGTAAAACAGCAACCCAGTGTTAATGTAATAATCCAATAATAGATTATGTCTGCAAAGTAGTACAGAAGAATTCTGTTCATTCAATTAGTACAGGAGATGGAAAAGATTCTTTATAATTATATTTTCTTTGCTAGATAGATATTTAGCAACAATTGTGTTTCACAATAAAAATATCTGTTCAAGTTTGCACATCTCAAACAGTTATGCCTAACATTAAGATTTAATACTTTGACAGCATAGCTAACGTTACTTTGGAAGATGGTATTATTTACAAGTACAAAGGCAGCTGTTGAAGTAAAAAAGATAGCAAGTGCAGAAAAACAACAAATGGCTTCACCACTTCCTTGCTGGTGTATTTGGATCTAATTCAGAAGCTCATATAGGAATAGACCCACTAACTGTGCAATAAAGTGAATTCAACCGCTCAATGAAGTAAATTCAACCACATGAGAAAGTTCTGACTTAATCGACAACTCCACTTCTGCCAGTCACCCCGCAGGATATCAGGTCACGGGGCAGTTGGCCAGCTAACTGCAAGCCAGTGCTCGTAAGTCTTCAGGTTACTCACTGGATGAACAGAGCAAAGGCAAGACATTGGTGGCACGACACTGATGTCCTGGCAAAGGCAGGACATTGGTGCCCAGCAACCTCCAAAAGCAACCCCATTTGCAGACTGGCCACTTAATGGATGTCACACATTGTACAACAAGTAGCGGCCTTCTGACCTTCCCTTGTCTATCCTTGGCGTTTACTATTTGCAGAAATGCAAAACTGGCTAGGGAATTTGACTTCTTTTCAAACCTTTCAGAGGTCATTTATTTCCAGAGCAGCCCAGCTCTCACTCCATTTTTAGACAGCTGAGCTCTAAACTTTGCATCTTTAGACCTATTTCAAAGGCTCAGTCCTATACCTTTTTCCGCCTATGAGTAATCCCCATGCATACATTTCTTTTTTTCCATTGATGATAACAGAACAAACCACAGCGTAGAAGAGTTATGAACATGATTAAATTTTATGGGATAATGCCAAGTGCCTTCTATCAAGGCTATCAGAAGAACCCCACTGCAGCCTTATAATGTCAGAAGGCACAAAGTAGAACAATTCTAAAACAGTAATTCATCTGCTGACTTTTATAACACCGTCTTCTTCCCCTTTCCTGTTTATTTACCTCTTAGACCTTGTCTTTCAAACTGCAAATCATTTAGCATTCGCTGTGGGACTGCAGAGAATTTTGCACAATGTGTTGATCAAACGTGCAGAAAGTCTGATGGCTTCTCAAGGTGTTGAGGTAGCAGATGGTTAATTGGTAGGTATAAAGCGTGTCCAACGTTCCGAGTGGGCTGTAACTACTGCAGGACATGTGTACAGTACTCATTGCTTCTTGGCCGAGATGCACTCACTACACACACTCAGAATCAAGAGATACATCCAGGATTGCCAGGTATTTGGAAATCCTGGACAAACATGCAAAATCCTAGAATTATTCAGAGAAAAACGTTCCATCGGAAAGAAGAGGATGCCTGGGGATATCCACGTGTACAATGCCCCTGAGAATGGGAGTCCAGGCCAGCTGAGATCTAGTTACTAGTATGCAAGTGAATGAATAGCCTTTAGCATCCTAGGGTAGTGAACCACAAACAAGTTACAGCTATAATGTGGTCTGCTCTTGATATTTACATCTAGAGGAGATGGAAATGGCCTTCAGGGTATTTTTTTCATCTTATTTTCATCTGGATTGTCCATTGCTGTTATTTACTTCTATTAGTAAAGGTCTGCAGAGCTCAGTGCCTACACTAGTATCACTGCAGTGCCGCTGGAGGCACAGAACAGAAGAATTTCTGGCAGTAATTTGCTCTCATGACTGCTAATTTAAGTGATTTATCATCTAGTTTGCCAAAAAGCCCAATCAATTAAACACCACAAAGCACAATTTTCTTTTTTTCCCTCTGTGAAGATTCTTGCTGGAAAAAATATTAACATTATTGTTTTAATGCTCACTCTGGTCTCAGAACTCTCCATCCCAGAGACCTTCCTGGATGCTGGCAATGCAGCACCCGATTTGTGTACTGCACTACAGCATTAAGATGCAAGCAAACATGGATCTGAACACCAGCGCGTACACACCTTGAATGCCCCCTAACATTAGGGACTGTAGCCCTCTGCAGAGCTTCCCTATCAGATGAATGGCCAGAGCATCACTGATCAGAAGACTTAAGTCAGAATGTAACCTGGATAAGTCAGGAGAAGACTCAATTATGAGTGTAACCTCAGGTGTGCAAGCGAAATCAATGCACCTGCTCCTAAAATTAAGCACATATGTAGATGCCATGCCAAACCAGTGCCTGGAAAAGCTTGATACCTTGGTCTCTTTAAAATAACATGGCATCTCACTTTCCCATGGCTGGTTTTCCTTTCCCCTCAAGGATACCTCTGGGCAGAATGCAAAACCAGGAGCAGAGCTGCTGAGCTCACCTGGTGAGCAGTAATAGAGGACAATGCTCACCTGTTTATCCAAAAAACCAACAGTATAAAGCCGGGGACAGGTAAAGAAATAGGCTGCAGTAGAAAGAAGTATTGTCAAATTTGCCTTTTCTTTTTTCTGTCCCAAAACGGATGGCTGCAAGTACTGACCATGACACTACAGCAAGCAGAACTCACTGAGACTTCTCTGGCACTGTATCTGTTGGGTAGTCCACACCTACTTTTTAAAATTGCTGTGTTTTCGTAAGCTGATGGCAAATTTCATTGCTGACTTCCAGGGGCACTGGGTGAGGCTACAAGTGGAGAGGCTTTTCCTTTTTACAGTGCTTTGGGTTTTGAAGCCCAGGCAGCGCTCTTACTGCAGCAATACACCAAACGCTGGGCACTGCACGTTGCCCAGTCCTTCCAGTATGACAGGGTTGTCATCTTCCAAACGCAGGGTAACAGCTAAGCCCAGCTGAATCAGACAGATGCATTTTCCCAGCTCCCTTCACAGAATTAGGGAGCTATAATTAAGACTGCATTAGCATTTCCGTTACAAAGTCCTATTTTTGAAGCTTCACTCATTTGTATTTCAGACATCCTTACCACATGGCAATTGCCACACAGGGATGACAACTCTGAGAAGAAAGCTCTTGCACTAAGTTCTGTAATGTCTCACTGTTTTCAATGCCATAAGGAGCTAATGCTGGACCTTGTTCTATCTGTGGTAGCTTAAAGTCCCTGGTGGGGTTGAAATATTATTTTTTCCTATCATAATTTTTACTTATTTTCTGAGCACTTGAACAATATCCCTGTTTGTGCAGAGCAAGCAGGCTGTTTATGGCCTGGCTGAGAAAGCTTTCATACCAAAACCCCAGCAGCCACGTCTCCTTGCTATGATGAGGATGCATTGCCTTGGCTGCAAGTCCACCTGTATAGGTACCAGCACCTCCCAGAGCCAAGGTCTGTAAAATGCCATATAAGCACATCATCTTAATGACAGTGCCAAGGAGACAAACGACAAGTTCTTCAAGTGCTTCAAAAAAAGTGCCAGCTGTATTTTTATACTTTTAAAGTGTGGATTTCATTAGAGAGGGACTTGGATCTGGCTGCTGTGGAGCTCCAGCTTCGATGAGTGTCTGAGTGTGTGTTGTCACTGTGGTCATCACCACAGCTGCAAGGTGACGCAGAGGTTTGCAAGCCCACCGCACCTACCACAAGGGCCTCTCTGCCCCACAGAATGGTTGTCGGGTAGGCTTGCAGGTTATGCTGAATTTTGTGCTGCAAGAGCCACAAGTAGCCACTGCACAAAAATTCATGCCCAGGAGCAGTGATTGCTTTCTGGAAGAGCCTCAAAAACTTGTGTCACTGTGTAGATTGCAGTTGAAAAAAGGCTTATGAGTCTTCCTCACATGGTAGCATTACCAACACTAAGTACTAGAGGAAATTTCACATCAGCTACATGCAACAATGCTCTAAAAGCTGCCAACATTCAAGTGTCCGTGGTCATTTACACAACCCTAGACGGGTTGCTAATCCGTTTCTTCAACTCCAATTAGAGCAAATCAAATCCTGTCTTCAAAAGTCCTCCTTCTCTGCATCCAGTTTAGAATTTGACTCAAGGCATTACACAAGTAATTGCTAGTTGGATTGCTCAGACATCCTGTAGCTGAGAAAACGTAAAAAAAAATAAATAAATCCAGATTAATCTCTTCTATGCAACATTTGCAGTAGTGTCCTTCCTTATCTTCTCTATCAGCCCCTCAAAAAGACACATGAAACCCAAAAAGTCCTTAGAGTATTGACTCAAGCAGGAAAATTACCATTCTGTTAATTGCTCTTACATATTTCTGCACTATTTCAGGCAGCCTAGAGATTCCTGGAAAGACCAGACACTGAAATAATTCTCATTTGCATTAGCATGTGGCACAATTAGCTGGAAGGGTCTGCTTTACTGAGGGCCTCTTTAAGCCTTGTCCACCTGGTTTCAGTCAAGCTATCAAAAGAAACCGCAAATGCCTCCTTCAGAATAGCTGTTTCTTGCTCATTACAATATTCAGTTACAAGTAAATAAATCAGCAGAAGCCACGTCACCTCATGTCATAAAGACGGTCAGCTCCGATGCCTGGTCTGACCTTAGAACATCACTGAGTAGGGGAGTGTCACACACTTTTCTCCTCTAAGCACAGCCACCACACTCTTGAAACAGCATAAAAAGAGCTGCAGTGAGGATTTTGATTCCAGCGTACAGAGGAATGATGTAGTCAGGGCAGAAGTCACTCACATTTCTTAACAGGGCTCTTACTACAGCTTACAGCTGACGTGTGCTGGTTTCTTGGGTACAGAGGGACAGGCCTGGAGATGCATTATAGCTGCTTTAACTGCTGTTAAAAAACAGTTAACACCTTACCTGTTTTAACTGTACTTGGGATTTTGCATGAGTGCTCAAAAACAAATCTAGCCAGACCAAGTATACATCTGATTCCTCATCAAAATGGCTATATGCTTTATGCCATAACAGCTGAAGACACGCACGCATGACTTGTACCCAGTGTCACGTCTGCCATATGTCAGGGCTAAGAGTCTACAAAATCCCCTGCAGACTAAAGGTGAAACATAATTGTTAAGAAGTTTGTGATTACTGCAAACTAAACTTGTCAGCGAGCTGAGCATACCAAGACGCTGCAGGAACATATATTCAGCGCCTTGAATTATCTTGTGAGGTGCTGAGACAGTAACTTAACTCACCTCTTAGCCCTTACACCTGACCAGTTTGTTGTGGCTGCTGATGGCTCCACCTGTGGTCCCACAGTTAAATTGCCTGCTGGGTTTTGGACGCTTCCGTAATACTTTTCCTGTACCACTTGTTGGTCCCAGGTTCCAACCTCTTTCATGCACGTTGGTGTCCCCTCTTTGAAAAGGACAACTGCTGCCAACCTTAACTTCTGGGTTTCTCAAACACATGAACTGAGCAGACCCCGTAAGAAAAGTTTCCACAGGAACTAGACTAGTGACTGATGGAGGTCACCCGTGCCAGGTTGTCATGGTTTAGCCTCGGCAGCAACAAAAGCACCACGTGGCAGTCCCTTGGCTCCGCCCCCCAGCGCTGGGGAGAGGATGAGAAAGAAAAGGCAGACTCGTTGGGTTGAGATAAAAACTGTTCACCAGAGCAGCAGGTATTGCAGGGAAACAGTAACACAGATGGAGGAGACAAACACCAGCACATACCGACCGCATCCTGCACCGCGCCACCCCGACCGCCACCGACGCCGCTGAGATGCACCCCGGCGCTGCCTGCCCATATATACGCCTACGCCGTGACGTCACCACGCCCACTCCCGGTTGTGGCCCCTCCCCTCCCCGGCTGGCTCCCTGCTGCCCCTGGGCCTGGCACACATGGGGTGGAATAGCTGTGCCGGATAGAGACAGAGGAGAATCAACCCCGGCCCTGCTGGAAACCAGGCCACAGGTACACCAAAATTTCAAATATTCTTTACCTACCTGTAAGCCATGTCAAGAAAAAGCCTCAGAACTGTGCCTTATTTAAACACTGACTAGTCCTGGTAGGTCTCAGTAAACTATACTCCGTATTTCTTCCACAGCATCTTCCCTCAGCTGAGCTCCTGGCATTTTCTTCCTTGAGTTTGGTGTCCAGTCTGTTCAATACCTTTCATTCCATGCTCTGGCCTTCAAGAAAAGTTTCCACTTGGCTAAAATGACACAGGTCAGCATTCCCCAGATTTATGACACCTGTAATTTTTTACTTCTTTTAATAAAATTAGGGCATTTCAGAAATATCTTGTTTCTGTTTCAACTCTGAAACCAGTTTTGTTCATATAATTTTATCTGCCTAACAGTCCTCTTCCATGCAACTCCACAGTGTAAAACATAGTAACAGGCAGGTAAGCTAAATATACAAAGTAGTACACATTTCACTCTCCTTGGGTTTATATGGAAATGGTTCACTCTGTCATCTCAAAACCCCTAATGTAATTACAATCTAAGAATTTCTAAGAAAATCTAATTAATTCATGGTATTACTCTATTTAAGAGCTATAGAAAATGCACTGTTAATTCTTTTTTGAGCCTTTTAAAAGCTCAGTGAAATCCAAGCTGATGTTATCAATTATGTTATCGCCTCCCCCCAGTTTCAATTTCCTTGCTTTCCATTGTCCAGGTGTCTTGACCCATTAAAATGAATTGTGCACGTTATTGTGGTTATTCAACAACTTTTCAAAAAATCCAACATAAGCTGATTTCCAACAGTTGACACAAAATGCTGATGTAATTCAAATACTCTCAACTGAAGCAGTATGAAGAGCACTTTTTATTACTTTTTGAATATAAACCAAGAATTTCTGTATTTGCTTATCCAGTGCAGTCTCCCTTGTGATCAGTTCCAGCATTAACTCTTATAGATACTTTACATCATCAAAGTGGATTGTATTTAATCACTGCAACATATTAAAAATCAATTTCTGAGAGTTAAAAAGAAGAACGAAACAATACGAGTTACAAGATCCACTGTTGTTCCACATTCCTTGCAAAGTACCCCAGAGAACACAGCAACTTTGCCTTCTCAGCAGCCTTAGACTCATTCATGAGCTGTATCCATGCTGTGGACTTTATCTTTGTGCACTTCTTAGCCCTCCTGAGGACATTACATTTCTTGACCCAAGCGTTCATAGTGCCAGGTGGCTTCTCCCACACAGACAGCAAGCAGCAGTACCTCTGGTCAGACTGTGCTACTCTTGCTCACATCAGATCCCATCTTTCTGCACGAGTGCGCAGAGAGATTCCTCTGCCTAACAATGACCCGTGGCCTCCTGCCAGACACACACTGAAATGCAAGAACTAACAAGCCAAGGTTTTTGCAAGAAACCTAACCACAGACCAGGATTCCCTGCCAGCCCAGTCCTCCTCTTCCTTGGGTCATCCAAGTGCCTTCCACTAGTTAGCTGACTTCACGTCAATAGAACAATAGACAATAAAGCAATCAAAATCTAAAACAGAGCCAGAATTTTCCCTTTTATGTATGTAAGAACAAAACCTTCCAGTGCATATAAGAACAGGCATAAGTAGGACTACACAGTATTTCCTGCAGGTCATGAGGGAAGCATAAAGAATTACTTCACTTTTAAAGTCTGAGCTTGAAGTCAGACTGTCAGAGGCAGCAACAGCTGAAAACAGAGCACACAGAACCTCAGGTAGGTCAATTATTTGTTTTAAATGTGAGCTCTGGTTCACAGTCAGTGTGAGCTGGTCACTAAGTTTCTATCCAATAAGCACATTATATGAAGACTATTTGTTGCAAAATTATCCAGCCACAGTACGAATGCTGGTGGTTGCTCTGTGATGCCAGCCACACTGAACGTTAAGCTCCAACATAACACTTTTCTGTTTGTTTTGGTGAGTTTTTTGGTTTTGGTCTCTTTTTTTTTTTCTTTTGTTGTTTTTGGTGGTGAGTTTTTTTTTAAAAAGTTTCAGATGAAGAATATTCATGATTTATCAACCCTGAAAATCTCACTGATGCATCCAGTCCCGTGTTCAGGCTACAGGGATGACATTGCCTTTGCAAAGAGCAAAGCTTCATCAAAAATCTAAGGTTTTTGTTTAGTTTTGTTTTGTTTTTCCTGCAAGTACCCCAAGTCCCACTTAACAAAACCAAATGCAATTCGGGGCTTACTCAGCCCTTGAGTAAGTCTGCATTTTTAATACACTACTTTTACCTGCAGAAGTGGAAAGAGAAACTTGTAAAATTATGAAGTGACTGTCAACCCAACAGGCTTCAATGCATAATGAGGCCAATCAGCACTTTTCTACATCAAGATGCTTTGTTTTGGTCCTTATAGATCAAAGTCTCTAACAAGCAGCACGCTGGTGGTTGGTTAAAAACGAAGTTACTGTAACTGCAGGCTGCCAAAGACTTGTCTATGTTTCTGTCAGTATAGAACCCTCAAGCTTACCCCCTTCATTCAGAACATCCAAGATTTTAATTCACAAATCTTGATGAGTATGACTCTGAATAAAACAAAAAAGTATGTAATTTTATGATCAGCATTTCTGTACCATTTGCTAGAAGGCCTGCTATACATTCATATGTGTCTTGTTCACTTTACAATTACTTAATTTCAGCATTTAAAGATTCCTCTAATAACAGTTCTAAAATCCCACTTGATTTCAAAGCTCAAGTAAAAGAGTTGTACCAGTCCTGCTTCTGGAAACTAATTTAGTTTTGCTTAATGCACTGCTATTATGTCCATCTTCTGCTACAGGTTAGAACGAGTCAGCCAGGGAAACTCCTGGAAGAAAAAAAAAACAAAACAGAATAAGAAATATATCACAATGGACAAACAGTAAGAGGAACAGGATGCAAATATATATTAACTGCCAGATGGAATCCACAGGAAATAAAGACTGCTCAAAAACATTTTATCTCTTTTTGTTGAAAGAAACAACCATAAATTCTGGAAACATCCACTGAAGACACTGATGCATCAATAATAGCCAGCAGAAGAAAAAAGAAAACAAACCAAAACCCAAGGAACGCAGATGGCACAGTGTAAAAGCACCCATTCTATCTCCCAAATCTAATGACAATCTTTCTGCCTTGGAACTGCCTCTGCCTTCTCTGCAGTTTCAGTGATGTTTCCTGAGGATTTCAGAGGCTTGCCCACATAAGTTTGCAGAAAAAGGAAGGAAACATATCCGTACCTGTTTCTTTCTCTCAGACTGTGGATCGATCATTACATTTATAAGAGAAGGTGTCTGCTTGTCACTCAGGCTTGTTTTCAGAGCATTCTGCAATTCTTCTGGCGTCTTAACAAAGTATCCTTTACCTCCAAAGGCAGACATAATTTCCTCATAGTGTGAATTTGGCAGGAGAGAAACAGGAGGCACACTGTAACGAAACGGAAAACCTCTGATTAATGGCAGGGAAGAACTGCCAGACCAACCAATTTCATTACTTCAGCACTTATTAGTGTGCCAGCCTGATGAACACTTTTCGGCTGGAAGAGCTGTGTTTCCTACACCACTTCAGCTATGTTTATAGGGTAGCATGCTCATTTTCATCTTGTGGAGACATTCCTGAACAAAGATTTAGCCTAGTTCTCTGGGTGCAAATATCTGGGTTCCAGAAGCTCAGTGTAAACTCAGAACATGGGAAATTTTGGAGATTATCATGATTTTGGAGGTTATCCCACTATGAACTCTGTACTGTGTGGCTGAAACTGCTGCAGGAACCTAGGACAATGAACAGCCATCTCTCTGCTGCACTGTTGTGTAAACAATAATTTGCAATTAGGTTGGTTGCTTGGTTTTGGTAACTGGTTCTTATATGAATTTAGCCTAGGACTAAGTTAGCTTCATGTAAAATTTCAATCTGGATCACAAAGCACTAAAAATCATGAGAATTACTACCTTGGTCACTTCTTCCTTAATTAAAAGGACATACTTTAAAGATGCTCACCACGTAGCAGGATCTCCAAACTTCAGCGTCTCCTTCCATGCATCTGCATCCAAACCAGCGTAAATCCCATTGTTGTTTACCACGATGATCAGGATTGGCAAATTGTGCCTATAAAAAGATGCATTAGGAATAATTCTGAAATACTTGCACCTTTCTGTAAGGTGTGAAAAGTGATACTTTTCCTTAAAAGGACAATAAATTAAAAAGAAAAAGAAATCATTTCCACCTGANGATGCCCTACCCTTGGAAGTGTTCAAGGCCAGGCTGGATGGGGCTTGGAGCAACCTGCTCTAGTGAGAGGTGTCCCTGCCCAGGGCTGGGGGCTTGGAACTTGATGATCTTTAAGGTCTCTTCCAACTCTAACCATTCTATGTATATTTTTTGGTTTGTTTTCATGTGCTTTTAAGAGTATTCCATCTAACAGTTGCATTCTTGGCCTTCTAGTTAAATTGGTGCTGGCAATCTATGAAGAGGATTTTCTTGAACAAAACCCAGTTACCTGCAAATAGTTTCCACCTCCATCCCAGAAAATCCAAAAGCACTATCTCCCTCTATGCAGATGACTCGCTTTTCAGGAGTTTGGTCTTTAGCCACCATTGCAGCTGCTATAGCAAAACCCAGTCCAACTCCCATTGTTCCAAAAGTACCTGCATCGAGCCTAAAAGGGAGAATGCAGAATTACTATCCTTTTATTTCTAGTCAAATTTTTAAGTTAGTCCATGATGACTTTACTTTTAATTATTTGCCATATACTATTCAAACATGGTTTCATAAACAATTGGTATAAAGTGATACCAGATGTATAGATTATTATATTCAAACATTTGGTAAGATGAAAATGTTTTAAGTGATATAAACATACTGGAACTTTAATTAAAATCAAGAGTTCTCATACAGTAGTTGTTCTACAATACAGAACTATTCTTGTATGCTTTTAGCTTGCATAGTAACAATATTTCAAAAACATTCAATTACTGCAGATGATAGGCAGACTACATGAAATCTTTCTATATTTAATTCCTTGAAAATACAACTAGAAGTCTGAAAGCCACCGCTTAAATACTGCTGTTTAAATTTTAGTCCTCTGTTCAACTTTTGAAATCAAATTGAAAGCTGTAATTAAGTTAGATCATTTCAGTCAGAAGAACATAATGGATACAAAAGTACATAAAGAACTAGATTATTCCAGGGTTAACTTTTAAATCTGCTTTCAGATACACGCAACGCAATCTGAAAAGACAACCACTAACATTACTGTGCCCTTATTCTACATAAGGGAGAAAAAACCTATAAACTCTTATCCTAACTTTACTAGAAGCAGGAGGTTTTTTTGGTTGGTTGTTTTTTGTTTACACAGAAGTATTTAGGCTCATTTAGGAATTCCGTACTACTTTCACAAGAAGGCACAAGCTTCACAGTGAGATCAGAAGTTTCACCTCATCAGACAGAACGCGCTTTTCCCCCTCATTCAAGAGTAATGCACTTAACTCCTACTTACATTAAAACTAGACTACACACAATGATCAGTGATGTACCAACACTTCCTATATTTTAGTCATGCAGGTTTACATGAAAGTGTGCCCAATGCATAATCCAGATTTCAAAATCAGTTCATCCTTCTTAAGTTTTTCCTGTTTTAGAGTGTTTCAAACTCCTCAAATGAAATCTTTTTAACATAAGAATCCCAACGACTGCTTTTGTTTTAAAACAATATTTACCACAGACTCTGAGCACAGAAATAAGTGCCTAGATCATCAGGGGATTCAACCTGATGTTTCTCACTCACTTTCCCCAAAAGGGTGAGAAACTATAACCATTCTGTTGCAGAGCAGACAGAGAAGTCACAGAGAATTGTTAAAATCTATGTCAGGACATCAAAATACGAGTAGAAAACTTCCCTTAAGTCCTCTCCCAACATATTAAACTTTTAGGTTTTATTTAGAAACTATAAAAAGGATTACAAAAGTTCTGGATCATCATACTTCTCAGCTAAATGCAAACACTTATACATAGATGTAGCGTGTTGAGTCAATACAAGAAAGAAAATACCACACCTTTGACGGGGATAGTAATTTGGAAGCATAGTTCGTCCAATGTCCATGGTGTTTGCTCCTTCACTTACTAAGATGCAGTCCTTGGGTATCAGTTCTCTGATGTGATGAAAGACCGTGTAATAGTTCATAGGTAGGGATTTCTGTAACGCTAATCCCTTAAAAATAAGAGACATTAGTAACTCCTACACATAGAATTCATAATAAAGTGCAGAACTGAGACATGATGGAAATATGCTCTGCTAGGTAAGGCTGAAGTAGTTGGTCTTCCACCAGCTACATAAGGTCATTCCTTCTGTATCTAGTCCTGGTGACACAATGTATTTATCTGAGGCTCATTGGGCTCCATAACACTTGGATGGAAGCTATTAAAACTCAGTTTAACCTGAGAGGCATGTGAAATTTTTCTACGCAATGGCTTGACTATTACTAACCCTAAGAGAGCTGCCATTCTGTGTGCTGGGAGGTAGTTCAAAAGAATGATCTGCTAGAATGAATTTATTTTAGATCCCAATCTCAGAAACATGCATCTGAACTTGCAGAATACAAGCTGCAGAAAGTTAGGCATAACGTCAAGCATCTGTGGCCTTTTGGCCTTTATAGCTACTTGCTTTTAACATAAGATTATACTTCCATCAGCTTTGCCCAACAGCTAAACAGCACAATTACAGAAGAAAACTAAGAATGTATCTGCATGTCAGCTAGCTGGTGCTTGGCAGTACCTGCCCATTGCTTAGAAGTCACTGCCCATAATACAGCAGCTCTGGCTGGGGGCTTCTACTACTGGCTTTTAAGAACCCAACCCCAAAGATCAATGACTTCCACACAGTTTGAATGTATATGAATCCTAGAATACTTAACTTACATTAAGACATAAGCCTGACAAGAGCAAGCCTGTACCAGAATGGTATATATTTTCAAAGTCAGGGTGTCATGACTATCAGAAGTAATTGAGGAGCTTGGATATAGACAAGTGACAAAACTGACTATGCATTGGTACCTGCTATGGCAAGACACCTCCTCTTTTCTTTAACATAACACTACCTTTGATTGTTCCTCATTGTTCATTATTTTCTCTCTCAGCCTCTTCCACCACTCTGAATTAGAAGGATGTTTCCATGGTCTTTTTCTGAATTCTTCTAAGAGCTGGAACAACATTGAAATGTTACAGAGATTTCTTTCAACGTATTTAAAAAAAAATAGCACAAGCATCAAGAATAATGGTATCAAGAAAGATCTTAGCACAATCACATTAACACTAATCAGAATCTTTAACATTTAATTTGGGAGTAGACTGGATGCACAGAATGAATACGTTGCCTGAAAAATGGTTTTCCTTGAACAGCTTTTTTTTTTTTTAATTTTCTTTTTTTTTCAAGTTGTAACTTACTTTATATAAATCAGAGGAAATTAAAGTCAAAACAAAAGGACACCTGACATTACATTACCTGCTTAATCACGGCGTTTATGTCACCCAATAAAACTGCAGCTGGCCTCACATTATTCCCCAACTCTTCTGCACAAATATCAACCTGTATTTCCAAAAGAAAGACCAGCATTCACCCAAGTATATTAAAGAGAATTTTCTCCCGTTCAAGTGAGAAACACTAACAATATCATACCTTTTTCTGGCTGTACAGATAACAACTTCAACTTCTGCATTTCATTGAAATGACATCAGGAAATGCTTTATTCAAAGTAAAATCCTATGGTACATATCCATTTAAATAAAAGTATATATCCATAGAATTTACGGCTTGCTTCTTTCAGGCTCTTAGAGACAGTACAGAACTTTACTAGAACATTGAGAAGGTGGTGGTGATTTTAGTGATAATTACACGAGAACTAAAAATCTAGGCTTAGGTACACCCTAAAAGCCTACACAACGCAGTCATTTTCTTACTGAGAAAAGTCTGTGTACGTTATTTGGGAGTAAGAATTTGGCTACTATGAAGAAACTGAAAAGTAAATTGCGACCATTTATCAGTGATGTGTGTGACCTCTAAGGTTACATGGAAAACTAATTTATGACCAGGTCACAAAGATTATGAACTGGGTTAATATTTTAATAATAACCCCTGACAGTGAAAAAAATCACTTTTGGTGAGATGAAACAATATTTTTCTTTATATTCTCTTGACAAAGGAAACATAACAGAGGTATTATTTCATAAGTCAAAAGGAACTCTAGTTTAAAAAATTGTCATTCCACTGGAAAAGATGTAAAGTTTTGAAGCTGAGATTTTGTTTCAGATGACTTAAGGCAGGCTGGTCAGCACACTGAATCAACTACTTCTCTTTGAACACAGACTCTAAGGGAGGAGATTTTAAGGGCATAAACAATTGAACTACTCGCCTTTCTAAGAGCTGGCAGATTGCCAAATACATTAATTAGTTAAATAGTCTCTCTTTTCCTATTAATGTTTCTGACTGAGTGAGTTCTTATAATGATTGACTTTGGATCTGAAACTAATTCTATTTCAAAAAAGTCCAGCTAAGAGAGCAGTCAAACAGTATGAAAAGTTTCCCAGTGTCAAGACAATTTGCTTTCAATCATGGAAATTCCAGTGCTCCAAAGATCACACAAATATCATGAGTCTATTCCTGAATTAGTCAGTTACATAGAAGTATCTGCCCTCCTCATTACAGCAGCACCAAGCCCTTGACAGCTGCAACAATGCTGTAACTATTTTTAGGAAGAAATAAGGAGGTAAAAGAAATAATTAAAGGAAATAGAACTATTGTTGAAGAGCTCCCACATCTGTACTGCCCTGCCCATAGGGCAGCATTTGCCACATGAAGCGCACTTCCAAAGTAATTTACAATAACTGCTCTAGGCAATGATAGAGCTCAGAAGACTTCCTTAAAGTGACGATCAATTTCCTTCTTACCTGAATAACCTTTACATCTTGTTGAAACCTTGGTGGAAGCCCAAAATGCAAAATCCAATTCAACCTTGCACCAAGCAAGATGATTGCATCAGCATGCTGTAATGCCCTAATAAAGGGAAATAAGAGAACCAGATAAGGAAGATTTATTACCAAATTTAATAGCGTTTTCAAAATTAGAAGTAATCTTCACCACCACAGTAAACCCCAGAATATCCATACAATCCTTCCTGCCTCTAAGTTGCTTGCTTAGCCCCAAAACCCTCTATCCTTTTACACAGTCAATCATTAAGCCACTAACAAGTTTAGGAACTCAAGAAGAAACTACTTACTATTTTCTTAATACATTCTGTTTTGGAAAGGACTTGTTACTCTAGAAGACTAACAAGGTGCTATAATAATGCTGAGGTTAAAGCAAAAGATTCACTACTCTGGGTGCCAAAATTAAAATTGTTGTGTAATTCCTGTTAATTTACCTTTCAGCTGGAGAGACAATATTTGGTATATTCATTTATTACCCATTTTTCTTCACAGCATGCTTAACAGTGATAAAGCTAAGATGCTCAACAACAGACAATATTTTAAATACTCCATCTGCAAGCTGACTCTGCACACTTTCACACCTAGTAGCATTCTTAGAGTTCACTCACATTAATTTTGCCAAAAAGAGCTCTTCAAAGTTGCTTTAGACATAGTCCTTTGGCGTAGTTTGAAATACCCTAATTCTTCTTTTTAAATAAGCTGCAATTTAGTGACGGTGTATTGCAAACACCGTGCAGAGAGAGCAGACAGCAAAACTTCAAATGTAATGTGTGCATCTTAAGCTTCTGTTCATGGTGTTAAAATAAAAAGCTAGTAGTTTGTCTAGAGGACTAAGTTAAATGTTTAACAAACTGTTTACAAGTTTCAATGTATGTTATGAAATACGTAACAACAACATTGATAAATCTACTTGCCACAGGTTTCACAGTTACAGAATATTAGCTCTCAGATAAATTATCTTCCTGGCCAGCATTCTAAGTGTTGTCAAAAGTGATCCATCTAAATCTGTTGTCTCTTTCCAAGCAAGATCTTCAGTGCTCTACAATGAGGTGTAAATTATGGTTCAAAAATTTTTGTTGTGTGCATTTTGTCTTCCCTGACATCTGTAGACCACCACAGTTTCTACTTGTTTTTCAGATGTTAGGATTAGAACCCGTTTTTATATTTACGTTGATCTTGCTGCAGCTACACAATTTGGATGGTTATCAGGAACTACTCCTTTTGCCATCGGTGTAGGCAAAAAAGGCAGCCCACAAAAGTCCACCAACTTTCTGATGTTGTTTTCAGCATGTGAATAAGCAGCACCTGAATGAAATGAAAGAGACTTCTTAATACTACAGAAACCTACTGCATTCACTTGACTTTCAATTAACCTGATTATGTTAGTGGCAGAAAGAGTACTATTTCCCATTACAAAAGCTGCCTGTTATTATTCATTCTGGAGAAGTCAAAACATAAAAGGCCAAACTACATTTGGGTTCCAGCTTCACATTTTTTGAAAACAAACAAACAAACAAACAAAAAAGCTTTCTCAGCTGAACTATTTAGGTATTTCTGTGAAGCCTGGCAGGAAAAATAGGAGATCTTGTTTATCTAAAATGACAATTTTGGGCGTTCTGTATTATGGGACAGAGATTTCTGCAGCAGCAACAGGAGATGACCTTAGTGTCGTCTCACGTCATGTCATTTTTAGCTTGTCCCCTGCATCCTGCTGTATTACATGCTCTGTATCAATCTGCCCAAAAAACAATTTAATTTAAAAAAAAAAACAAAACAAAACAAAAAAACCAAACCAAACCAAAACAAAAGAGAGAAACTGAAGGATGATCTTGTGACAGTATGTGTTTGTGCATACATTTACTATGATACCACCTTCAGTGCAAGGTTGCTGAATCAAAGTTGCTCAGGCAGTCGAGAATAACTGACTGGTCCCTGTGCAATGACTTAAGTCCATGAGTCTTAAATCCTGAAGAATAAATTTCTGTATTTCTCAAAAAAAATCTGCTAACAACAACATATAGCACAAAATCCAAATACATTTGTTAAGTAGATTTGAAGAAAACACAGTATTTCTTAATTGCTGACATCAACAAAACACATCTATGTATTTCAGTTTTCTACCTTTCACATTCAAAGAACACCCTTTTGTTCATGTGTACGAAGCCAGAGAGAGGGGAAAAAACCTCTCCTCATCTACTTTCTGTCAACTGTTTAATTACCAAATCAATTATAAGATACATCCCATCTAAATCATTTCACTCCCTGGTTAAAAACAGAACCTTTCTCCAAGATAGAGATCACTTCCAGGTCTGCAGGAGAACAGTCTGGGTGAAACAAGTTGCTTATTTAAATTCTGTTCCTAGCAGACCAGCATTCTTCAACGTTCCACAAGGAGGGACAAAATAAGCAAACCAGCACAAAGAATCCTCTGTCTTTAGCAACACCTCTATCTTAGGAATTAAATACACTGGCGGAGGACAATGGGAACTCTGTAAAACAATAGTAACAGCAACACCTGCTGTGTTGCTTTATGTCTGCACACAGGCAGGCCGGCACTTTCAATAAATATCAAAAAATGATCTTTGGTTACTCTGATTCTTGCTATATAGGCCAGAGCATCAGAGAGAGAACACTTCTGTATTCCGACAGAATTTGCTCGGAATTTTGGAAATGATCCCTTGGTATTGGCTCTATGTTTAAGACAATGATTATCTGATTTTTTTTTTCTACTTAAATCTGTATTTTACCAATTGTCTTTTCTCTTAACCTAGATGAAAAATACAAGTTACACAACACAATAGGTATTCTAAGAACACAGTAGATTTTAACATTTCAAAGAAGTCTGTTTGGGTTTTTTTTTTTTTGTTTCTTTGCTTTAATAAAGTCTGAAAGAGATGACTAGTATTTATGGGGTAAAGAAATCACTTTGGTCCTTGTTCTTGTCCCAGACTTGTACAGTTCAAAGTGTGGTACCTTTTCCAATGATTAGCAGAGGCTGCTTGGAACAAGCAATGATAGACACCGCTTCGGATACAGCAGAGTCTTCAGCTGTGCTAATAGGAGGTGGCAGGCAGCATTCCACATACCTGGAAGTCAAGCAAAACAAAAGAGGCTCTAAAAAAATTCCAAGATAAGAAATGTTGAAAGATAAAACCTTTTGTTTAGCACAGAACTCCAGATGCTGCACACCATATTACTCAGTACATTTATCAGAACAGGATATATTTTTTAAAACAGGCTTTGAAGTTTTTCTTGTGTTTCTTTAATCACATAGGTAGTATCGATCCAGAGATTTACAAAGTGACATCATTGTACTATCCACATATTAATTCATTCCTTTTGCACATGATCATAGAATCACAGAATCATAGAAGCCTAGAATGGTTAGAGTTGGAAGGGACCTTAGAGATCATCAAGTTCCAACCCCCCTGCCATGGGCAGGGACACCTCTCCCTAGAGCAGGTTGCTCAAAGACCCATCCAACCTGGCCTTAAACACTTCCAGGGACGGGGCATCAACAANCCAGCGCGCACTGCCGGCTCATGTTGAGCTTCTCATCCATGAGCACTCCCAAGTCCTTCTCCTCAGGGCTGCTCTCCAGCCATTCTCTGCCCAACCTGTATTTGTGCCTGGGATTGCCACGTCCCAGGTGTAGGACTCTGCACTTGGCTTGGTTGAACTTCATGCCATTTGCATTAGCCCACCTCTCCAGCCTGTCCAGGTCCCTCTGGATGGCATCCCTTCCCTCCAGCGTGTCAACCGCGCCACCAAGCTTGGTGTCATCGGCAAACCTGCTGAGGGTGCATTCTATCCCACTGTCCATGTCTCCAACAAAGATGTTAAATAGTACTGGTCCCAGTACTGACCCTTGCGGGACACCACTCGTCACTGGCCGCCACGTGATCACAAACTATAATCTATATAACATGTTATGATGTAGTATTACATTTAGGGGCTGGATTTTTAGTATCATTTCAGGCTTGTGGTAAATTATTTAGTCTCTTGCTCTTGTTTATCTTTATCTTCTTTGTACTGGTTTGAGAAAATGTAAAAGTAACTTAAAATTAAGATGTCTTTTATTTGGTGATTCATAAAACAATGAATATAATCTTTACGCACTTGACAGAGCTCTTATTCACCTGAAGATTCACAAAATCCCCAGGTATGTCAATATAGCAGGAACCTGGACGACCATATATGCTGGTTCTTACAGCCTAGAAAACAGATTATGACAGTTTGAACCACTTTTTAAAAGGATTTGAAAAAACTTTTCATGTAAAAGCCAAGAAAAACCTTCTGCAGGCAGAGAAGGAACACGCTGTTTCATATTGCTGAACCACCACAGGGAAAGCTCCCATGGATTAATTTACGTCAATAAATTCAAGTTTTGTAGCTGTTTACATTTCCACTACATACCATCTGAAGCCTTTCAGCAGACCCACAGTATTGGACTGTAAATTCGCTGTTTAATTTACAATGAGACAACTGCATTAGCAGCTATTTTGTTCAGAAATACTAAACTTTCATGCTAAATTCTATTTAAAGTAGCACAAGCAGAAGAAAAGCAAGACAACCAATGTCTCCACCTTCCATTGCTCTTGATTCCAGTTCTATTACAGGTAAATGCTTTGCTGAATTTATACTTCCAGAAACAGCATCATTGCTGTGAATTTAGGCTAACGTGGCTAAAGCACTGCATATAGCATTGCTAAAGCACTGCTGTAGGAGAATTTCTAACCCTTTCTGAATCATTGAGATAAGGATGTGTTTCTCCTCAGTCTCTCAAAAGACCCATCAAACCAGCAACCAACCCAAATCCAACCATCTCCACTCTCACCCCTCCAAATCTTCAAACAATAAGAGTGGTAAAAGAGCTAAGTTTGTGGTATTGGATTTCTAGTTCTTGCACCTCTCCCTAAAGGCATTTCTTTCATTAAAATCTTTCCAGCTCTGACTGTAGCTAACAAACAATGCTGCAGAGATCAGTAAGCATCAGATTGGGTATGATTTTATTTTGAACCTGTCACATAGCACAGTTCATCAGAAAAATCTACTTGGTTGTGACTTTATTCAGTCAACCATTACCTAACATCTGAAAACTATTTACAGTATCAGCAACACAAAAAAAAATAATCCTCAAAGCTTGTATAGTAAGAGACAGTTCCTCGATGTTTTGTTGCTAATTTAGTATTTTTTCATACCTTTTCAATAACTGCAGGAATAACTTCTAGGCTGCTTGGGCGGACAGACAGTTTGTTGTACAGCCTACCAGCTTCAACCTGAATAAATACAGACAATCATTATATTGACTTATCAAACTGATTTTCTCATTTTCAACTCATTACCACATGAACAAAACAGAAGGAAAAAAAAAGCCAAACTGAAAGCAACAAGTTGAAAACTCCCACCAAAAAATGCAGTTCCTCAACCGGTAGAAACAGTCAAAACTACACTGAGCACTTAGGTATTTTTTTAAAGAAAGGGTGCCTCTTTTTGTGGAAAGTTTAATTTGCTGTTTTCCATCTCAGAACAGACAGACAAAAGCAGTTTATCCTAGCTAAGAACCTAGAGTAGAGCATGAATTCTAACATGACTGTAAGCAAAGACATTCTAAATAATCTGGTGTATTTAGACAGTGTCGATTTTAAACCAGTAGATGGAGCAAATGAACCGCATCATAAAATATGTTAGGAAATGTTAGTGTTTGGGATTGTTATTCTTACACTAATGAACAACACTAATTGTATGAAAAGATTTCAGTTAAATAAAGCTGTATGCCTGCATACCTGTGGGAATTCTTGGAAAGCTCCCATGGTTTCCTGATTTCTGTCAGATGAGCCTCCAATAACAATCAAAGGCCTAGAAAAGTACATAAAAAGCATAAGAACACCCAACCTTAAGCATACATATATATTTTATAATTGCAATCACATCTATAAACTCTCCTGATGGTCAAATCCTATTGCTCTTGGGATATTGTGCACCTTCAGCATCCACAGATCTTAAGAGGAATAAAAAGTGTCCAGTACAATACAGGAGTGGATTCTAAATACCAGCATGTCAGCCAGCAGACTTCCTAGCACCTTCTGTGTCACTAGTTTTAGGACAGTTTGGCTGTACCAAGAGATCCTGTCACGGTTTAGCCTCGGTGGCAACAAAAGCGCCACGTGGCAGTCCCTTGGCTCCGCCCCCCAGCGGTGTGGAGAGGATGAGAAAGAAAAGGCAGACCCGTGGGTTGAGATAAAAACTGTTTACCAGAGCAGCAGGTATTGCAGGGAAACAGTAACACAGACAGAAGAGACAAACATGAGTACAAAACCGACCGCACCCGGCACTGCTGCGCACCGACCACCACCGACGCCACTGAGATGCACCCCGGCGCCGCCCGCCCATATATACGCCTACGCTGTGACGTCACCACGCCCACTCCCGGTTGTGGCCCCTCCCCTCCCCGGCTGGCTCCCTGCTGCCCCTGGGCCTGGCGCACATGGGGTGGAATAGCTGTGCCGGATAGAGACAGGGGAGAATCAACACTGGCCCTGATGGAAACCAGGACATTATCCACCCCTTATTCCACACATCCACAAAAAAAATTCTAAACCCAAGTCATACTGCTAGCAATTTTCATTAAAGTTTGGTAACACAAGTGACAAGATGGCTTGAGAGGAATGACAACAGTTAATCTAAAAAGCTAAAAAGTATTGATTGATCAAAGAAGTATGAAGATTTTGTTCACAAGAAGCATTGCAATGTGCACAAACACTAGAACTAAGAAATACATTAGGAAACAATCTTTCCAGAAAGCTTAGATTTTCTTCACATACAATTTGGAACATAGTAGAAATAAGTTGAGTATCTGAGAGCATGTGTCCCCTTCTCCCTGCATTCTGTTTTTACTAAAAAACAACCCACCAAAACAAACAAACAGAAAACAAACCCCAAGAAAACAAACAACCGAAGAGATGAATAAAAGTTTAACAAGCCTACAAGTGGCCCTTGTTCTTAAATTAGTTCATTGCTATGTGAGAAAGGCAGTATTAGTTTACAATATGGGTTATATATTCCACAGGAACACTTTTTTGTTATAATTTCCACAAATTACAATAAATTATTGTTCTGCAGTGAATGAAAACTGTTCTTTTATTCAGTTTGTAAGTCAGACTCAAATTTCTTAAAATATTAAATGCTGACTTAAGAGAAAGCTGTCTTATTAATCTGCTCATTTATCCACGTTAAATCGAAATATTGGGTCAATAGCTTTCTAGGCTTTCTCTTCTAAACAATTTCTCTCCAGATACCATCTTTCCTTTGACTGCATTTATCTATACAAGGTGTTAAGCTGAAACATTTACAGCGTTCCCAATGCCTGCTAAATTTAAACCCCCATACAATTTGGAGGTATGTGTATCTAGATCCAATCGTCACAATCAGGCCATTTCTCTGCCACAAATCAAAAAAATCTCAGTTCTAATCCCCTGACACAGTGAGATGAGAACTTCAGGCTATATCTTACCACTGTGAAAAATCCCTATTGAAAACCTATTTGCTGTATACTCTATATATTTATTCTGCTGATTTCCTCCCCTCAGCAAAATGATTATGACTACCCATATATAACCAGTCTGTTTCACAGTGACAAACCCTGCATTCCTTTCACTTATCTTTTTCAAATTTATTTTAAAGTTTCAATAAACAAAATAGCTACTACTTCCCAGTACTGAAACATAACAAAATTCATTCTTACAAAGCCAACTCCAACAGCTACTCCTTGGAAAATCTTGAAAGTTCTGCTTTGAAAGTTTACATAATTCTAAGCAAAAAGAAGTTTCTCTCTCATTGAAATCATCATACTGTACTACTGTCACGAAACTGTTGTGCTTATTACTGGATGAAGTTTAAGTTAAACATAACAGTAAGGCAGGAATAACAATTGACTACAATTAAACTATTAAGAATAGCAAGCATTATGTACTTTCAGGAAAACTTCAGCAAACTGAAAAAAAAATGTCATCTGCAACCTCAGCTAAAGAGCATGGTATTTCACCATGCTACTGTACACTGAAACCTTTAAGCTACTGCAAACTCTTCCTTGGAGTCTATTCTCTCAGCCAAACTGAGATACGAAAACTTTTGCTCAGAACGAGGCAAGAGAGAAGGCAGCAGTACTGCAGGTATTTTTTAACGTGAAATATCAAAAGGTTTTATGCTTGGAAATGCAGTTTCACAAGGCCTAATTAGCTACCTAGATGGCTAAATTTACATGTCCAAAAGCTCACTGTGACAAGCTTCCCAGGATAAACCAAAGGTTCTTTTACTCAGCCAACCTGTGCTCAGGCAATGCAATGTAAAAGCACAACTGGTAGTCAACTGTGCTTTCAGACTGCTTGAATTTCCTTCAAGTGGATACTTAAGAGGTTTCTTTCACCTGGAAGAGATTGAAATGGAGCAGATTCAGAAGAACACATCTCCAGGCTCAAGGAGAACAACTCAACCCAAATTTTAAGGACTATCACTTAGTCTTGAGTTATTCAAAGTCAGAACCAGCAGGGCCGGTTAACTATTAGCTTATTTCTGTGAGAAATGAGCCAAAGCTCAGCCACTGTGGCATGTTAACAATGCCAGCTGGAACGCCATGGAATCGCAGGACATCTGGGAGATACTGATGAGGGCTAACCTTGCCCTACAAATTGGTCTCCTCAGACCAGTTCCTCACAGGGGATGTTATCAAGCAGAAGACTTCACACCCTGTTGCCACAGGAAGAAGACGGCCTTTCTAATTCCTGCTCCCAGCTGCAGAATCCACTCCCTCCCTTACCTAGGTGCTTGATGCCTGCCTGACTGCAGAGTGAGTCAATTTAGACCACCTTCCGAATGTGACAGTATCTACTTCTATTTTGCCAGAATAATGAACTGAATGTTGGGGCAGACAAGTGCCAGAGCTGTCAAGAGGGCAAGAAGCAGGACTAAATAGCCAGGAGAAAGGTGTGGAGATGATAGGGGCTTATGTTCCTTTTTGCAGCACACTGCATTAGATTGGTGTAACCAAACCCCTCAATGCGTATTGTATTTTCCTCTCTTCCTTTGCTTGGGCCACTCCTGCTCATGCCCTGCAATGTTCCTTCTCCATAGTGCCTGCCCAAGTACTCATGGTGCTGTCTAGTGAAACAGGCCAGAAAGCTGACCAGCTAACAGAAAAACCCCTAGTCTTCCTCTACAAAGCATACCACCTACAGTGGTAAAGGCCAAAGTAAATGTGAAAGCATGCTTGGGATCCTCAAACATTCAATGGAGATGTCTACTAATGAAGGAGCCAAGGTAAATTAGTTTTATCAGGCTAAATTTAGGGTTTGGTTTCATCAGTGAAAGCCAGTCATCTTATTACTGTCAAATACATAAATTGTCAAATATTCTGGCAAACTAGGTAAGTCATCCCCTTCACGTTTTGCCAAGAGGACAGGTTGATGCCAGATCGAGTCAAGTAAACAGACCTTAACTCAGATAGAACTCAGTTTGTGAGAAAACAGAAACATCTACTGCAAATCCATAAGCAAGTTTCATTACCGCTTCTTTCTCATAACCAAATCCACAGCTGTTCAAAAGCAAGGTTTTATATGATCTTTGTTTTAATCTTTTAACTTCTAATCACACAAGGACAGCAAAATTTTATTAAATAACTCATTTTAAAAAAAAGAATTTGAACACTAGAGGTCTTTTTTCAAAGTGTCAGAGACTTGATTTGTTAGCATTCTCATTATCCCATTATTATTCCCTTCTCCATCAGCCACTGCTAATCTAATGCTCCAGATCACGTGTGCTCAAGATTACCAGATTCTATCCAAAACACACCTTTCTGACCAGCTTTCAGTGGCAGAGCAGCTAAAGCTACCATGTCTCTGTAAAGGCTTGTGGGACTAAATGTTGTCACTCTGTACATCATTTAATTCAATACTTAATTACTGCTCTAAATATCTATGTGGGGAGCAAATATAGATTCTAACAATGCAGTTGTCAATTTGTTCACATATGAAATACAGTAATTTAAAGGCAACGTGGATTTAAATTTAGAAAAAACCTTTTAAGACTCTCCATGATCAATAAAGCATTACAGGCTGAATATTGACTTCATTTTCAAATGTATCCATACAACCAGGTATACCAAAAGAATTTCCAATACATACACATAATGGGGTAGGACAAAAAGGAGAATTTTATCCATGACAATGCAAAAATGGAACTAAATTACTTTTAGGGTTTATAAATGAAGAATTCCTTTCTCATTATCCACAAGAAAGAAAAAATCCCATTATATTAAATACTGAAGAGCTCAACATCTGCAACAAATACCAGGAAACAATTATTAGAATTTTAAAGGGAAAATGTAGTTAAATTACCAGCAGTTTATGGTTGCATTTGCCATTCCACCAAGAGCATGTAAAAATCCTGGACCGGACACTACAAGACATACCCCAGGTCTAGAGAAAAACAAACAAACAAAGGTGATAAAAAAGGAAAATGAACACAAGGAACACCAAATAAATCACCAACAAGAACTAGTAAATTGATGAAATGTAAAATACTGAAGTTTTACTCATGTCATGAAAATGCATTAATGGCAAGTGGTTTGTATGAAGGACATGACAGACATGGGAATCAGAAATCATTTAGCTGTATCAACGCAATTGAAAAAGCAAGTGAACAGTTGTTAAGTGCCATCCACACAGAGGTCTGCAGCACATAAAGGCTCATCATAACACAGCTCTTCACTTCTTTTATTATATGCATTCCATCATCTAGCATTTATATGGAATTTGGTAAGCCACTTATGTTTGCAGTTTTCTCAACTCCACTTTAGCTCTAGATACCAATGAAGAAAGTTCACAAAGGAAGAACTTCATCTGACTCAAGACAAATTTTATTCTAGTTTAATGCAGGCAGAGGCACTTGTTATTCCAGGTAATGAGACAATGACAATTCCTAACTACTGATAGCAGCCTTCCAGTATCTGAAGGGAGCCTACAGGAGAGCTGGGGAGGGACTCTTCGTCAGGAAGTCTAGTGACAGGACAAGGGGGAATGGTTTTAAATTGGAAGAGGGGAGATTTAGATTAGATATTAGGAAGAAGTTCTTTACTGTGAGGGTGGTGAGGCACTGGAACAGGTTGCCCAGGGAAGCTGTTGATGCCCCATCCCTGGAAGTGTTTAAGGCCAGGTTGGATGGGTCTTTGAGCAACCTGCTCTAGGGAGAGGTGTCCCTGCCCATGGCAGGGGGGTTGGAACTTGATGATCTTTATGGTCCCTTCCAACTCTAACCATTCTATGATTCTATGATTCTTTAGTAGCTTTACAGATTCCTTACATATCATGGGGAAAAAAATAAAAAAAATCAGCTTATATTCAGAGGATTATTCAATGGAAGAAAAACTTCAAAGCTGTAAAAAACCCATTTTAAAACAGTTTAAAAGCCACAGGCGCCATGCTTGCAGACAGAATAAGGAACACCTGCATCATCAGGTCTGCCATCGTGAGCAAGCAGACACCAGACATTTAATTCAGAAAAGGATCCATGAGGTACCCAAGACACAGACCACAGAATACTTCCCAATAACAGTAAGCACAAAATGCAGTAGGAAAAGAGGAAAAGACAGTATTTCGTGTGAGAAGCAGCACAGGGGAGACTGGAAGGCATATGATCAGTCTCTGTATTGATAGGGTATTTGTTGAATAAAACATCTGGATGATGAGATTAAGGTATAGAAGGTCCACCGAGTTGCAACAAACGATGGTGGCCTGATTTCTGCCCCTCACAGGTGTAAAACTACTCTTCAGAAATTAAAAAAGAAAAGTAAAGAAATTTGTAAGATGAACACTATTATATGAGCATAAGTACCTCCTTGTTACTGCCCTGAATCATAGCAAAAGAAATATTGGTAAACAATATTGACATTCAAAATTCATGTTCTAACTGCCCTATATCTGAACACAGTGGAAACACTCAGCTCCAAATCAGGAAAGCATTCCTAGCTTCTAACTTCTGAGTCTAATACAGTTAATATTATATCATTATAAATAAGTATGGAACGTACCTGCCAGTCAAATACCCAATGGCAGATGCAGCATAACATGCCTATTGGAAATATTGCAGTTGTTAGTACAGTTATAATTATATATACATTTTGTGCTATCTTGTACAAATCTCTCAACAAACCCACAGCAAATAAGCAGGTACAGATTTTGCCCTGATCATTAGAGCTTAAATATAAGCCCTTCACCTTCCCCATTATAAGCTGTGTTTATGTTTATATGAAAAATCTCAAAACTTGTCTCCAGATTTCAGGCTTTTGTTCAAGGAATAGGAATATTTATGATTTAAAAAACAAACAAAACCCCCAAAACCCAACATAAAATCAAAACTCCATAACCAGGGAAGCAAAATGAACCAAACAACGTAAGAAACTTCTGCCCTCTAGACTAACATGGAAGAGGGATTTACAAGAGAAAGGCAATGAACAGAAAACCAGCAATTACTCGCATGACTCATTGTATTTCAGAAATTAAGCAAAAGGTTGAAATCACACTCTAGAGAAATTCATTAAAAGATTAGGGATTATTTTTTTACAAGCTGAGCTGCTGAAGTACTTCTCACTCCATTTCTGGCACCACATACAGATTTAGCTACTTGACATGTTAAAAAGAAATCGCATTTTGAGTAATTCTCACAAAAGTAATGCCTACAACAGGCGTTAACACAGCTTAGCAGCAGTATTATTACACAGTATGTTTTTATCATATTCCTGTACTGATATAAACATGCGGATATAAAGTTCACTTGAACCAGGTAATATGAGATGAAGTAGAAAGAGAAGCTTACAGGTGATCTGAGAATGCCACAGGATTCACACATCTGACATTGCCAACTCCCTCCCTCATATTCTCATGCTTTTGTCCTGCATTCAGCAAGTTCTAATGCTTAAAGGAAAAAACATCATTTTGACAAAAAAAAAAAAAAAAAAGTAAACTCCTGGCCTTATACCCTCCCTCTTTCATTTTGAAATACAACTAGGACTTTGGGTTTTTTAGTTTTATTTAAGTGCTATTGTGGTAAGAAGAATAAGTAACACAAGAGCTCCTTCTAAAAATTTACAAAGGTACTTTCCTCAAACCTATGGATAATTATAGGTAATGCAACACGTTAGCAATGTCAGCTTAAATAAGTGAAAACACAGATTTATTATTATAAGCTTTTACACAGGAGAAACTGTCCATAATAAAACCTTGTGCTCCTTCAGATATGGACCAACTGTTTGAGAAAAATGTGGGGCTTAAGTAGAGGAATAATAAACAGCCCTTATTTTCTTTGCAACATTAGGATAGGAAATTGTTGACAACAAAAGTACATTAACAAGAAAAACCTCTTTCTACTTTCCACAATCCTCTGACATAAAGAAAAATGTTGCTAATATTCAAAAATTAGATAACAATTTGATGACATATCTGCGTGCAAAAGTTTAGAAGTATTCAGAGTAGGTGTTACTAAAAATCTTGTTAATGGAGCTCAAGGCATCATGTTGAGTTTCCATGGCAACCATTTTTTTAGAACTGAGTGACAAAACAAAGCAGCACATAGAATCTGGGTTCATGTACAGTCATTGCCATTAAAACTTTTATTGCTTCACTCTGAAAGAAAGCAACATTACTAAATCATCTGTATTTAGAGAGGAGATCATAAATAATTTTGAAGGTATATTTACAAAGATTTGTGTGTGTGTGTGTGAATAGTAAGAAAGAAAATCTGTTTTACTTATAAACCTTGCACCCCCACCACTAAAATATGAGTAATGGCACTCATATTATCTGTTAAGGTCACAACACAGCTGATCAGCTGAAATTAGATCCTTATTTTCCTCAGACAACTTGCTGATGGCCAGTTACTGGTCACTGAAAAAGTAAAGGTTGTAGAGCTGGGAAGACACTGCTTTTGCTTTAGGAAAAGCAGCAATGCCCAAGCAAGGCAGGAAACCACCCCCCACCCGCCCCCACCAATTATTAGATGTGCAACAGGATAAGGCTTCTGTTTTGGCCTGGGACAGTAACACCCATTCGGCACTGCACGGTCCATAGTCCAGGCATGGAGGCCAAGGGGTAAGATCTGTTCAGAGACCAAACCATCTTATGAAAAGAGATTTTGAATCTAAGGGGTAGAGAAAAAAAGATGTCAACTTTGGATCTGGCTGCCCTTATTGAAGAGTTTTCAGGTTTGATTCCCTTGAGAGCGAGCACCATCCATGCTAACTACGTTGTACCAGCTCCAACATATTATACACTCATGACTAACCTATGACAGCAACATCAAAAAGAGATTGCTTCGAATATGTAGTGATAATTATTATTAAAGATTAAGAACTAAACATTAGCAATGCATGTTGCTTATGGAAAGAATGCAGTAAAGTGTGTTTTTGATGTTTAACCTGGGTTATCAGCCTTATAAACAATCACAGCAATGTCTAATTACACAGGGACAGACCTATGTAATTAAGAATACGAAATACCTCCCCATATGGAGTTGCAACACAAGTAGTCAGTGTTCAAGGGGCACGCAGGACATGGGTTAAACTGTCTCTAGCAAACTTACGCGATGTTACAGGCTGCAGGACATGAGGTAACAAATACTGGTAGCACTATTTAGCTTTTAACTTCATGCTTTAACCTGGTCTTTCTAGTCAAACAGTTTATTCTGCAGTTTTACAGGCTTTTGCTACATCTGGCCTAGAAACAAGGCAGAAATTCAACCCCTGGAGAAAACCCTCTGTTTTCCATAAATCTCAGATCATACACAGCTGCCTTGATCAAAAAAGAAGCAACTATATACACATCCTCCACAGACAGAACACACAACTAATAAACTTAGACAATTACAGCTATGACATGTAAATATTCAGTGTTTCAGAATATACTGCGTATAACTTTTTAAACTCTCCTCTGCCAAGCAATCACTCTGTGTCTTTTCTGAGGACAAAGAACAAAACAAAACCCGCTACAAGTTATATCTTTGCTCATCCTTCTTATCCCTCAAAGAAGAGAAACCCTAACATTTTGATGTTAAAACAAGTCTTCATATTACTGTTATTCCCCTAAGCAAAAGCATCTCACCATTCAGAGAGAAGATTGTTTCTTGACTTCTTCGCTAACGGAAGAGTCTAGTAAAGAGTGAAAAATAGGACAGCATCTCATTTGGCAGTGCAAAGCAATCTTCTCTGTTGATTACAGACACACGAGGAATTTAATTTTAATCATGTTAATAACCAAAGCTAAAACTAGAATACTTGCTAAATGGGCTACAGGAATATAAAGACTGTTTTGAATTCCCAGTCCTTCAAAGGAATAAAATACACCTTTTATACATATTCGTATCTGTTTGCCTCTCTCACATGTTACAGATTGTCCATAGACGTGAATTACTCTAAGTTCTCACATTCCAATATAAGGATATAAGCATAAGCAAAAACATACAGCTCATGACCACCTGACTTAGGAGAACTACTATTTTAATACCTTGCATCTGGGACAATTCACAAAGGTTATGAACTACATGGTGGAAAAAGAACACTGCTGTAAAATATGGGCACCTGAATGTGCAGGTCCAGAATATTAAAAGCAGTTCCTTGCAAAGTGGTAAAGTTCTAATTAATAGTGTTCATAGAGAGACAGGATCCATACTATATGGATACACTATATACTATATGGATATACCATATACTATAGATATATACTTACGGCTTGTTCATTTCTCATTCCTACATATTTTATTCCAACTGCTTGGGCTGCAACTGCGACTTCCATGACTGGAATACCAACAATGCCAAACATGTATTCAATATTCTAAAAAGAAATATGTTAGAAGAAATCAGAATTGTTTCCAAAAGATAGCTCAAATAAGCATTTAAAACAAGTTATGCTAACTACAGAGTCTAAAAGTAAATTAGACTTCACAGGCCACTGTGGGAATGGTGTTTGCAGCTCAGTCCTCTGTAGCTGTCCCACTGCTTGAAGGCCTCTAAAATTCAGTGCTTCCACAACTGTTCAGCACAGATTCTCACTCAAGGTATGTTTTGCTTTATTAACTGACCAGATGTCTCTGCTCTATCACCTTACTTTTTCTCAGTATGTCAACTTTATCTCTTCTGAAGATCCCTCAAATCATCATGCCTTCTTATGCTTTCACAGAAAATTAATGAAAAAAAGCCCCAAGAAGCAACTAGACAGTACCACGCCCAAGAAACTTAGAGATGAAAATAGCTTATTTTTTATTACATTATTTTATTACAATAAGCATCACCACATTTATTTTCATCACAAATGAACTGCCTTTTCGTGTATCACGGACCAGAGAGTCTTTGGTTACACCTGGTGTCAGCTCGGCAGTCTCAAGTTCAGAGGCAGCACTGTTTTGTTATCTGTGAAGGTGGAACCGTCACTGGCAGAGCTGCAGAGGGCGGTCAACAAGTAACAGAGGTACCAGGCAAGCTTGGGGAAGGTGGGAGCTCGTAAGAAGGAATAAAGTAAGTTTAATTTTCCCTCTTGGGAAAGCCGCAGGAGGGTCACCACCTCACACCTGCTCACAGCAGGATCAGGCCGGGGGCCGCTCCCTGAGCTGCTACTGTGGCACATCCCTCCTTCCCACAGCGGGAAAGGGTCTCAACCCTTCTCGCCCGCTGTGCCCATCCCTGGGACAGCGACAGGAGCGCCCAGGGTGAGGCCAGCCCGGTGGCCACCCGTACCCCGGCCGGGTCGGGTCGGGTCGGGTCGGGTCAGGCCAGGTTCAGGCCCAGGCCCGGCCGCCCCCCGTGCGGCGGGAGCTTTTCCTGCCCATTCGCCGGTTCCCCGCCCTCTTACTTGAGCCTTAAGGGCCTCAGCGATGAGCTGAGCCCCGCTGACCGCCTCCCCTTCCACCGTCGCCATCCCCGCTCCGCCCGACCCCAGGCGCCACCAGAGCAGCGGAGACAGCAGGACCCCCGGCCGAAGGTCGGGCACGGCTGACTGGCACGTCACCCGGCCAATAAGACAGCAGAGGGGGCGGGCCGAGGGGGGTGTCCACCTTTAACCCCCCTTGGCAGGATTGGAGAAGCTTTCTATTGGCTGGCGCGGACGCCCAATCAGAGGCCGGGGGGCGCCTGCCCGCCCACCCTTGCGCAGCCGCCAGGGGGCGATGAGAGCGCGGAGTGGCTGTGCGTGAGGCTCGCGGCGCGGTGGCTGGCCGTTAAACGGCGGCGGCGCGCGGCTGTGGGGGGCTAGCGCGGGCGGGAGAGGGGAGGTGAGGCCCGGCCGGCTCCGGGCCGCAGCTAAGCGATCCATCTCGAACCGAGGGAGCCGAGTGAGGTCGATCGGGTTCCCCGCCTGGCCCAGGCTCCGCTAAGGCCGCGCTTGGCCTGTGGCAGCTCGACTTGGAAGGCCTGTGGGAGCCGCAGGGTGAGCAGGGTTTGTAACACCGCTCCTATGAGGCCAGGCTGAGTTTGCTGGGGCTGTTTAGCTTGGAGAAGGCTCCAGGGAGACCTGATAGCAGCCTTCCAGTATCTGAAGGGAGCTCCAGGAGAGCTGGAGAGGGACTCTTTGTCAGGAAGTGTAGGGATAGGGCAAGGGTTAATGGTTTTAAATTGGAATAGGGGAGATTTAGATTAGATATTAGGGAGAAATTCTTTCCTGTGAGGGTGATGAGACACTGGAACAGGTTTTCCAGAGAAGTTGTGGATGCCCCTGGAAGCATTCAAGGCCAGGCTGGATGGGGCTTTGAGCAACCTGGTCTGATGGGAGGTGTCCCTGCCCATGGCAGGGGGCTTGGAACTTGATGATCTTTAAGGTCCCTTCCAACTCTAGTCATTCTATGATTCTAACTAGGGCAGTCGCCTCGGGGGTGTAACATGCCAGCTTTGTGGAGTTGGCTGGAGATTGCTGCTACAGAGCAGGGCAAAGTACAGGGTAGTTTTTTACAAAGACACCTGATGCCAGCATTCATGAGGAGGAGCGCGGGAGTAGCATGAGGCATCCTCATGGAAGGATGATGCACCACCATTTTACCTGGCTCTGGCCATGCTAAGTTGGCACGTGTTGGAGAAGTGAAACAATTAACAGTGTGCTCTGCTCCATCCTCTGACTTGTTTGTGCAGCCACCTTGAGTTGTTCAAGCTGAGTCACTAATAACGGCAACATTCAATTCATTCTCACTCTGTCAATAGCTTAGATCATAGAATCATAGAATGGTTAGAGTTGGAAGAGACCTTAAAGATCATCAAGTTCCAACCCCCCCTGCCATGGGCAGGGACACCACTCGCTAGAGCAGGTTGCTCAAAAGATAATGTAGATCTTTTAATTATAAGACAAAGCGTATTTCAGGAATCCTGTTAAATGAGTACAGCATTTTATAAAATATTACATTGGAATGGGCAACATTCTTTAGACATAGAATTACACCTCTGGATAAAAGCCAGGAAACTAAAGGAAGGTTATATAATGCAACGTACACAGACTAAATATTTTTCAGAAAAGGAAATGCGAGATACCTATTTCAATTCAGCTATGATTGCATTGCTAAAAAAACCCTCACAACCATAAACAACTTCCTAAAATCTATATAGTAAGAGACTGTATTAAAATATAATGTAGCATATAAAAGCAGTAGACAGAAGGGATCGGGGGAAAAGCTTAAATTTTGCTGTATTTTTACATCTCTATAGGGGTTGTTGTGTTATAGATCTGCTAGAATGGCAGCAACATCACAATTCATCAGTATTGCTGAATGTAAGAAAGACTTTTACTTACTGTTTCATAGCAAATTTAATATTGCCTAGTAATTATTAGTGTTTATGTTGCTATATCTCAACAGGCATTTGCTATTAATCACTTAAGAGGACCCAGAGTAGTGCTGTGCTGCTGCTGCTGTTTTTTACAGTGTCTCGGATTTTTCTGAGTGTAAAAGTTGTAAGAAGCAGGGTATGTATTGCCTTTCTCTGTGTATCTATCTGTGTATGGTAAGAGTTGACAAACTTGTAAGTTTCCAAAGTTGTTGAAAAGTGAGCAACTGAATGCTTTACTTCACGGTATACTGGGATTAGATGGTTCTGAAGAACTGAATAGGAAAACAGTGACTTGGGAAACACCGTGACTGGGGAAAAAAATTTTCTGAATTGGCATCCAAATTTAAGCACCGGTCTCTTTACCTTTTGTATAGAACTACAACTAGAATACTGTGACTGCATGGCAGGAATACTGTTATGAAATGCTTATATTTGTGTGAGATGATTCTACAGAAGTGTATCTGCCAGGCAAAAGACCACATAAATCACAGTAAAGGGGCAGAAAAAGAAATTAAATTATAAAGCATTTCAGTTAATGAAAATGTCTTTTAAAGCCATAGCTCAGGTGAAATGACAGCTCTGAAGACCCTAAACAAATTAACTGCTCTTCAAGGAAAGAATGTATTAGATAGATTGTTAGAAGCAATCCGTTAGATGGCAGAGTTCTGTTGTTTAAGCTGTCAGATAAGGGAAAGGCATTAGGGAGCATGCAGGTGGGTGCTCAGCCATTGTCCATGGGACTAGCAGTAAGCAAAACCAAGGATAAGGACTCAGAGGAATTATTTTAGTTATTATTTTACTTGGCCTAGGTTCATCCAAATGAGGTTGTATAGTTGGATGTTCAGTACTAAACCTCTTGTGTATCTAAACTAGGAAGGGATTCAGGTTAGTACTTGGAGTGTTTCCGACCACCAGAAAATAAACCATGGCATAAAACCAATTCTCTAAGCATGTCTGTAAAATATAAAAATTTGTAGCAGCCTGTTAATTTTTTTGTTGTTAATGTGTTTGTCTTAGAAGACAAAAAGGCTATTTTTCTAATGCATAGCAATTCCATCCTGTGATCTGACTCTCTAACTTTTTCCATCACTAGTAATGATGAATTCTAATTACATCTTAGTTGACAACTTTGTTGAGGAACCCATTCCTGTCCTACATAGGCGTTTTGGCTCTGAAAGGATGACAGAAATAGAAAAGATAGCTTTGTCAGTGAAGTGCAACACTGCATTTATTCTCAGTGGCTTCTCTAACTGGTAAGAGGCTTCACTACCTCTCTTCTCCCTCCCCCTGCTACTGCCTTATGTCTTCACATGTACCTTGGTATTTGGTTTGCAAAGCTGAGCTGCACAGGACAAAGTAGGAGTCTCATAATTTCTCAAAGCTATTCTAAATAAATGGAGTATCTTTAATACAACTACTTACAGAGATGCCAAGACTCTGTTCTGTTTTTAATTGTGCTAAGGTGTTACTTACAAAATGCTTCAATTTGTTCATTGTTAGTTACTAAGCCAGTTGAGAATTAGACAAAAAAAAAAAAAAGCTTAACCAACAGTATTGAGGATTGCGTATCAGCTGCTTTTCATTCTGGAATTTAAAAAAATAAATATTTTCATTTAACTTGTCACAGACTTTCTCTCCTAGGTAGTAAACTAGAGTTAATATGAATAAAAAATAAAAATAGGATTAATTTTAAATGGATCTCTTTTTCATGCTGAACTCCGAATAGGAACTAGAGAGGGCTCTTGGTGCATGTGTTTTTCAGAGTATATATTTGCTTTGGAAAAAATCAGGGAGTTGTGGATTGAAAAGACTGAAAAGCACTAAGCGTGTTTTGGAACCTTTTTTTTTTTTTTGGGTAAGAATTACCAAAGAGCAAATACGATTAAAAACTCAGTAACTGAACTTGAAGACTGTGGGCCATCAATATATAGCATCAGTACATCCCTCTTGCATGTTCTTCCAACTTTATATTCAAGATACAATTCCTTAATGATACCAATAACACTGCGGTAGCAAGTACAGAATCCTCATATTGTGAGAATAATGTGGCATTTCTATATTATTCCTTTAGCATTGCACAGCCATTGACCGTGCCAGTCCATCTTCGTTCTGTGTTAGTATTTTCCCAGCTGGGAAGTCTACAAAAGGCTACATAGGGAGCCTATGTGGGAGAGATACAAGGGTCAGAAATGATACGCACGTGGTCATTCAGGAATTTAAAAACACCCCGCTCAGTTCAAACACTGCTAAGAGTCTCAGTTACAGTCCATATCTAATCATAAATTTTAATTCCTGGCACTATTTGTTGCTCGAGCTTCCCTCACCTCACCTGTTTGGTTTTTTTCTCCCTCTAGATTTATGGCATGCACCATGGTAGATCTGTGCTGGAAGCTGTCCATCTGCTTTTTTTGCTATCGAGTTGTGGCAGGAATTGTTAAGAGGGAAGGGCATTATGTGGCCGCTGTGTATGAACATGAGTCCATACTGAGCCCTAACCCGACAGCCCTGGTTGATCGACGGTCTGCACTGAAACTCATGGGCAGAAACTTAGACATCTATGAACAGCAAGCAGTGGCTGCTGCAAGACAGGTATGCTGCAGCTTAGTAGCAGTTGCCTCTATCCTATGTATATATAGAGTAAGTGCTATTTGAGGATAATATTTCACATTTGTGTTCCCAGGCAACTAAAGCCATATTTATATACATAAGTATGGTCTGGGTTTTCAGACATTCTGACCTGCCAGCAGCTCTGAAAAAAACTCAGGCCAATTAGCAGCTCGCCCGACTTGAGTTATTCCAAGCTTGGAAAAACACACCCACAGTTATTTAGTATAGGGAAATTAATTTTCTATTTTGGTCTGAATACCTAGCTCCTTTCTGTTTTCTCAAATGGAATGTTTTTAGTGGAAGATTGTCTTACAGGCAGCTGTCTTTGTGTTTGGTTTTATTCCAGTGCTCTCAATGGAAATTCCTCAATGTTTCTGAAAATTAAGGAAGTTAAATGCGTTAGAAATGAATGTTCCACCATTAACAACTTTGTGGAAGTAAAGTTTTCCATTCCTTTCTCCTACCCTCCATGGAATGGTTCTCCATCTAAATATATTTAGAGGACAGCAACTAGTATTTCTGGCTGTTCTCCCTCCCCAGGAAGACTCAAAGCTGGTTCTAGTCAGAGGAAGCAGGCATTACTGTCCCTATGCAGAGAAGAAACCACTTGTAAGTTTCACAGATCTGTTATTTTGGAACAGAAGAATTACAATTTTTGTATAATTTTAAAAAGTGGTTGTTAGGTTTGGTTTTGCTTTTTTTTTTCAGAATGATGACTGGGCATCACAGTCCAGAAGCACAATAGCTATTTTTATGCAGTACTGCAGCCAAGATGTAAATTATCCCAAAGTCAGAGCACAGATAACACATTTGAACTGACTTTTGAACAGTCACGCAAATCTGAGTGATTGATGCTGTGTCTGATTCAAGAGGAATCCACTATATTGTTAGGAACAGATCTCCCTGAACTTCAGGTAGAACCAGCCTAGCTCTGGCATGGCTGCATTTCCACCAGAATTTGCATTGCTTCCACAGTCAACCAGTTTCTGCAAACAATACTCCCAGTACCGTATACAACCCTATATACCTAATTGAGGTATATAGCCCAGACTGAGTGATGCTGCACCTCTGACACAGGTACATCGTCTTTCACAAAGTACATCTGCATAATTCTGAACAAAAATACAAGATTAATTTTAACATCATCAGTGTCTGCCATGACACTAAGTCTCATGACTCACGTGGATGAAGAATACTTGTGGTATGAATTTGGATGAAGTCTGCTCTTATTTGCAGGCCTTTAAATAATGTCAAATAGGTTATTTTTCAGGCTAAAGGTCCATGTCAGGTTAAATAAATCATGGAATCAAAGAAAAGATTTTCAAACTACATTCTTGTCAAAATGTATTTGGATTATCCTTAACTTCTTTTTACCTATGAGATTCCTTTTTTCCCTTTTATCTTTAGGTTGATTTTGCCTTGCCTGCAAAACATGTCTTTGTTTTCCATACAGGGAGCACAGATCATTGTTTTTCCTGAAGATGGAATCCATGGCTTTAACTTCACCAGAAGTTCCATATATCCTTACTTAGACTTCGTTCTGCATTCACAGTCTGTGAAGTGGAATCCATGCAGAGAGCCGTATATGTTCAATGACACAGAGGTAAACCTAGAAGTGATTTTTGCAGCGAGGTGGAATGACTAAATGCTAGATTTGTGCTCCAAGTGGGAAACTAGCTCTAGTAGTTTTGCTTAGGGAAGTAAGCAAGAAGTTTTACAACTCATAGTACCAGACTGTGTTTTTGTGAACTCTCAGTTTATGCTGGTTTCATTCTTAGCAGAAGAGGGGTTTAGATACATAGAAGCAAGATTAGCTTGTATATGAGCCATTTGGATTTCTCATTTCCTTCTCCCCAGCCTATGAAATGGTAGTCACTCTAATAAGGTACATTGTTAGTGGTGTTATTTGGAACAACATTGTTTTATATAAAACAACGTGGCAGTATCTTCCCTTTTGATGCATTCCGGTTACTCAGTTTTAATGACTTTGTGACATCAGCACATTTTGATTCAGTGATTGTGTATAAAATGATTAGCACAAGTAACAGGACTTGACCTGTTGTAACAGAAGTCACAACTTAGCACATACCAAGTGTGATTACAAATGTGACCTGCGAGTTACTAAAATAGTCTTTTCCTTGACTATTCCGAGCCAGAAGTGAAAATAACCATGCGTAGTAATACAGGCTATTTATTCCTATTGAGGTTACAGTAGGCACTGTGATGAAAGTAAGTAATCATGCTAAGCAGAATTTGTGCACGAATCACAGTTGTAAATGGTGACCTGCTTTGGCCTGTGAATCTTTACTGCCAGTGATCATGCACAAGCAAGTTTGTCACTTGGGTCCTGTTTGGAGATTGCGGTACTGGCAGTCTTTGGTACAGTGGTGTGGAAGAAACATCCCAGTAATACTGTAGTCTGTAACGTTTTGTATTTCTTCTTTATACCTATAGAAAATTTATCTGTTTACATCTCTGCTCCTCTAAGTTGTTGCTAGCACTTTTTAAAAAATTTAGAGTAAAAACATCTAGTTGCAGGAACAATGATCAGTATTAGAAGTGTGCTGTTCTAAAGGCACACACAGATCAGTTGTGCTGCCTTGTTAAAGCTTTCAGTTGACCAATGGTGTTTTAAAGTCGTTGGTGCTCTGAAACAGGAAGAAGTTTCTCAACACTAATTCCCTCGAAATAGATAGATTATTTGTTCACTCACTTCCCAGGAAAGAAAAATTCAGATAATTTTGTCAATGCTATTTTGAAATTAATATCTGAAATACTTTTCAGTCCAGAAAAGTATTCCAGTTCTCAGAAAATAAACAGTACTTTTAAATTTTACAGATATAGTTGTATGTGTTCAATTTCCAGTTGAAAATAATAATTTGGCAAGTATTAAATAAGTCATAGCTGCTTAAGTAAAATTTACCCCTCCATATTCTGTTTCCCCATACTGTTCTACAGGTTCTGCAGCGTCTGAGCTGCATGGCACTGAAGAACAAAATATTCCTTGTGGCAAACTTAGGGACAAAGCAACCTTGTGAGCACGCAGATCCTCACTGTCCAGCTGATGGAAGATACCAGTTCAACACCAACGTGGCGTTCAGTGATGAGGGTGTGCTGGTAGCCACATACCGCAAACACAATCTGTATTTTGAATACGCTTTTGATACCCCTCCAGAGCCTGACTATAAACTCTTTGATACCCCTTTTGCTGGAAAATTTGGTATGTTTACTTGCTTTGATATACTCTTTTTTGAGCCTGCAGTGAACCTCATCAGACAATACAATTTGAAACAAGTTGTGTATCCGACTGCCTGGATGAACCAGCTCCCGCTCTTGTCTGCTGTAGAATTTCAACAAGCTTTTGCAACAGCTTTCAACATCAATCTTTTAGCAGCTAATATCCACCACCCTGCCTTGGGCATGACGGGGAGTGGCATATACACTCCAGTCAAATCCTTCATCTACCACAATATGGAAAGTTATGGTGGCAAGCTCATAGTAGCAGAAATTCCTGTGATTTCTACAGATTACAAAACCAATTTGGAGCATAATGAAAGATTCAGAGAGAACGTACATCACTCATGCGAGACTCTTACAAGCACCTCAATGGATGATCAAGTTTGCTTTAAGGAGGGACAAGAGATCCCTGACAGCACATTAGAAAAACAAAATGAACAGTTACCTCCCACGTTTTATGCAGAAATGATGTATGACAACTTCACCTTTGTTCCTTTATGGGGGAAAAAAGGAGAGCTCCAGGTCTGTGCCAATACCCTCTGCTGCTACTTAACTTACCAGAGAGCTGTTTTAACTGATGAATTATACGCTTTGGGAGTTTTTGATGGGCTGCACACAGTGCACGGGACATACTATGTTCAGGCCTGTGCATTAGTAAAGTGTGGTGGCCTCAGCTTTAGCACTTGTGGACAGGAGGTTACAGATGCCACTGCTCTGATAAATTTCCAGCTATGGGGAAATATGAGTACCCCTTATATCTTTCCTTTGCTGCTGACATCTGGTATTACTTTGGACTTTGCTGATCACATGGGCTGGAAAAACAACCACTATTTCATAAGCAAAAATAGAACATCTTCTGGCCTACTGACAGCTGCTCTATATGGGCGATGGTATGAAAAGGACTAGCACAGATACTCGACTGAATCAGAAAATAACTGCCCTTATTTTCAGAGTATATAACTTAGCAGAAGTTATTGAACGTTCTGTTCTTCTTAGAGCTTAAGGTGTGTTTGTTACATGACTGACTGGTTAGATGCCACATTTGAAATGGTAAGTGGAGCACTTCATCTAGGAAGCCGTAAATACAGTCTGCACCTTGGTAGCTTACATTCTACCAGAAGTAAAAGAACTGCCTTGCAGAGACAAAGGCTTGTAATGTGTTGAGAGGTTTTATTTCTCATTTCAACTGAATTTGTTCTTTCTAATTTAATCCTTTGGTGTTCTGGCTAGGAGTATGGAAATGAATGGAATGGAAAACCATTGCAAAAGGTAGAAAAATAGGAAAGGGAATGAAGTGAACATCTATGAAACAGCTAGTCTGGGGAAGAGGATATCAAATGATTGTGAAAAACTAGACTGCATTAAGACATAATTTTCAGCTGATCATGCAAGGAATTGTGTTTAAAGACGACATCATCGATGAATATCAATGACTAGGTTATGTACTGTTTAAGTACTTTAACTTTCCCCATTTCAAAGAGAGGTCATTTCAAGACTGTTTTAAGATATCTTACACATTGTTCATAAATTCATTCAACAAGAGCTATGAAAAGCACATAATGAATTGTGGGACAGCAAGGTTTTTACATAAATACTTTGTGGTGCCAGATGGCAGGTTCCTGCTGCTAAATGAGTAAAACACACCATTCTTTCCAGAGACTAGATTAAGTGCTATAAATATTGTACTGAAGTGACAAACTGTTCTGCTGCAATGAAGAAGTTAGGAAGACAATATTCAAAGGATATTAATTTTGAGAAGAGTTTATTCTCAAGCATTACAATTTTGTGTGGTCTTATTGACTGTTATGAGTTCATTTGCGTAATAGCTGTTGAGTAATGGAATAAACACAACTGATCCTTTGGTGAATCCTTGTGTTCCAGTTGCTCAGTCCATTAGTTGCATTCCAATGGCTGGGAGGAGCAGCAGGGAACAGTGCTAACGGGAAGGCTGCGATTCTCCCCTTTGGTTGTCTGAGTCAGTTCTGAGATGCCTTCAAACTCAGACCACTATGGCAGCTATGAGTATGCGTAGATCTCAATAAGTTCCTGCATTAAACGAATTCACTTTCTGGTTTCAGAATGCAAAACAACCAAGAAATTGCTGAGTTTCTACCTCAAGGTTTCATAAATATTTTCACAAAATAAGTATATAAATACTTATGATCTTGGGCTCTATCAAACCTTCCTTCTCCAAGCTGTATTACCGTGAGCTGAGGCCCAGCTTTGATGCAGCAACACAAGTTTGTTTCTCTTGCAGCATATATTGGACAGAAGTACAGAGAGGGGCATGCCTGTATCTCACTAGACAAACTTACTGATGTACAAGTTGGCTATCCCACCACAGGGTTACTAAAAATCATTAACTCTTGGGCACCCATAGCGGAGTTCTTGATGAACAGTGTGCAGGTTCCAGCACATACAGAGTAGAACAGAAGAGCTTGTGGTGCTTGTTTGTGCTTCTTCGTATGGTTCTAGTACTGTATAATAACCAAGTTCTTCTAGAAGAAAGGACCAATGAACAGCTGCAGAATTTCAGCTCTCAGGACAAGCCTCTCCACCCCACTTTGTTGGCTGAAAAACACGTGTCCTCTTGTATGGAAATGAAATCCTTCACATTTAGTTCCAAAGCGGACTGTTATTATTACAATAAGGCTAAACAAGCAAATAGAGTTAGACAAACTTACTGTGCTTCAGGAAAAAAAAGCATTCGTCTGTGAGGCACTTGTCAGATGAGTTCCACAGAGCATTCTAGCTTCAGGTATGCCAAAACTATCAGAAAACAAGACCTCCTGGCCTTAGCATTTCCGTGGGGCACACTGCTGTCTCCTCCCTGAGAAGAGCAGATAAAAGCATTAGAATGTGTTCTCATACCTTGCTCCTTTCACCCAAAAAGCAGCCTTTAGCAAAGAGACATTGGAAAAAGTGGAACAGACAGTACTGGACACAATGGAGAATTGCCAGTAACTTACCCCTGGCACCATCCCGATTTTTGAATAACAGATGTATCTGTTCTGAAACAGGGTGACCAGGCAGTAACCTATGACACTTGCCACCACTGATGGGCAGGTTCTGGAAGTCTGCGTGGAACTGCAGTGCTGGTTTTGCCCTGCTGAAGGCAGCACAGCTCCCAGACAACCAGTGTTCACCTGAATGCAGCCACCTACCGTTTGCTGAGGAGATGTGCAAAGCCTCCAGCAAGGCTGGTGTTCAGGCAGGCAGACTCGTATCACACTGTAACGCAGTCCATCACCTACCACCTCCTCAGCAGATCGAAACAGTTTTATTAAAGCTTCCTGAGCTGTTTCTGTCTGCGAGTACCACAAACCCAAACCAGAACACAAGGATCTTTTGGCATACAGGAAGCACAGCTTAAGTCTAAAAGAGCTTTAAATCACTTGGTCTGTTGACTTACACGAAATCAGGATTTGAAAATTTAACTGAGACCCAAGGAACATCCTATCAGAGGCGGGAAGCAGGAGATGATGTCTTTGAAGGGCCTTGACACTGCTCCCAGGGAGGGGAAGGAGGGCAACCACAGAAACTGTTTCTTCAGATAGGGGGAACAGCAGATGAGTCAGAAGTGCTGGGGGTTTCTTCATCAGGGATCTGCTGCTTTGGGATTCATATGACCAACAACTTTTCCAGGTGGATGTGGGTGAGGATGCTCTGGTAACAGCCTGGGTCAATCTCTGCAGAACAAAGATCTCCACGATGCACAAGTGGGCTCAGGTTCATTCAGGTAGATCTGTACAAGTGAAACGGACCCGACTGAAGTGGCCGAGCTCCAAGAGCCTCCTGCAGTCAGCATGGAAAGAAGGAAGCCATGGTGTGAGGTGCAGCACAGTCTTACCCAGTCTGTGGCCTGTCTTGAAGCATCAGGTATTTAACATCCCAGCATCACGGAAGAACCAAGAGGACCAACGCAAAAAAATGATTACCCTCATTGGCTGCTTCAGACATACCATGTAAAGCAAGTAAAAGAGCCAACAGAAGAAAACTACATTTTCAGAACTGTTAGAGAAAGAGGACCTGAACAACGCCTGAACTCCACCATGGCTCACATGCAGATCCAGGGGCTAGAAGGAACTCCCACCTCCTCCATTTCTGTAGGTTAAATCCCCCCACAAAGCAGTGACAAATGCCATTCCCGAAAGCCCCAAATATTCACAAACTGAAGTGAGAGATATCACCTAATCAAGTTTTTAATAGTCAACAGCAGTGGAAGTACTCCAGAGCTTCACTGTGCTCCCCTTCCTCCCTCCACTGAGAGGAGGGCAGCTGTAGGCAATGCAGGTCAGAAGCCAGAGACAACAGTTAGTGGTACGCACAGCAGATCAGCCAGACTCTTGGCAGAAGAGATTAGAAAGGTTGAATTCAGTTACGATGTTATTGGACTCTAAGAAAAATTTCTGAAAAACTATGCAAACAGCTTGAATGACAAAGTTCGGCGATGGAAATATTTGACAGGATAGGACACAAATCCTTAGACTTTGCTTTAAAGCTCTTTCAGGTATCTAAGATATTCTTTAAACATAAAAGAAAATTTGAGACCTCAGTGTCTTAAGCTTTGTGAAAGAAGTCAAACTCCCAGGTACAACGAAGAGAGAACCTGCACGTCTGTCATTTGACGAGGCTTGGAAGCGGGAGTTTGTTTTGTTCTGTTGTGAAACTGAATAGCAGTTTCTGGTTGCTTCTATTGCAATTTTAATGAAAAAAGAGAATGTAAGGTGGTTTTCTCCTCTTTAAATATTTAGTGACACTAACAATATTAAGACAGCTTGAAAGGCTCTTCAGGTTCCACACTATTCAACTATGCCTACAGTTGCACGGTGAAATACTGCAAGACTCCTTTCCCAACCTCAGCTTGAAAATTGCTAAAACATAGCATGGACCGGAGGGAGCTCCATCTATCTGAATATAAAATAACACACAGCGCCAGGGAAGCACGGATAATTTTGATACTGCTTTATTTGAAGACAAATAACAGTGCTAGAGACTGGGATGCCGGGTTGGAAAAAACTGTGCGAAATCTTCAAGTCCTTCAAGTAGGGACACTCCTTCCTGTCAGGAGCATAGAGCTGTGAGATGAGTTGTAGAGACAGGAAAAAACCCACAGCTTGAAAATTTTAGTCACATCTGTAACTATTTTTGCCCCAGGGAAAGGAAACCAAAACACTCTTGTGATTTTTCAGGGCTGTAGATGGCTCAACAACAAAAGAAATGCTCTTCTGCACCTGCCTTTTTTTTTTTTCCAGGTAGTTTTTCTCCCGGTAGGTCCGTGATTGTGTCAATCAATCAGAGCAGGGCCTGGGTGACATTTACAATGTCCAGCCAGGCGTTTGCTTCTCCTGTTAAGCAGTAAAATAAAGGGATTTTTGCGATAAGGCTTGTAGATGGTCAGAAATATAATAATAGGAAATTTTTGTAAGAATAAACAGTTATTTTGCCATTTCAGATTAATGCATGATGGTTCCTTTGCCCTTAATATCCTTCATTGAACATATGGGTATTATAGTGAGAAAAAAATTTCCAGAGAAAGAAAAAAGCCAGTTCTATCTGCTAACAGAGAGGCCTGTATTGTGTATCTTCACATTTAACACTGTAGTTTTCAGTCTGTAAAGCAGACCCATGTTTTATAAATTCTTATTTATCCAATTTTGAGTCACGGCTACAGACTTATTAAAAAAGGTTTTAATCCCAGTCTGAAAGAATTCCCCAACAGTCCCACCAACCTTTGCAGCATGTGAAAGGATAAGCAAGTCATCACAAACTGTTGAGAGATTACTGCAAGAAGCAGTAATTACCAATCTTGGATTTATATGAATTTGATGGACCAACTTGAAGAATATAAATACTTACTTTTTCCTGATATTAAAATGGATTTTGCTGAGTTTAAATTTAGACCTATAGAAGTGGTGGTCAAAGTTTAAACTCCTTAGTAACAAAGGCCCTTCTCTCCAAGGCTGTTAGTCTGATCCAACCCGGACATTATGAGGAGGCACTGTTATCAGGAATGAGTGCTTTTTAACCAAAAGCAGGTGGCATTTCTTTTGGGGAGTGGGTATGTCCGAGCGGCAGAGCCCCAGAGCAGAGCAGTGGGAGGTGAGGAGGGTTCTTGCCCTCCTGCTCCTCCCGCTGCTCCTCCAGCAGCAGCTCCCTCGCCCTTCCTGTGGTGCACTGAGCCAAAGGGCTCCAGTTCTCCAGAACAGCTGTTTCCATAAACACTTAGCCCTTTTATTTAGATTTCAGTTTTTAAGATGTGAACTTCACTGATCCAAACACGGCATTAAGTAGCACAGGCTCCTGTGCTAGACACATCTAGCACTGTTAAAAATGTTCGGTGACTGTGCACATAAAAAAACTTCTGAAGTTTATGCTGGACAACAGCCCTTGGTGCAGTGTTCACACTTACTGCCTTTCCACAGGCTCATCCTCTCACCCAGTTACTGCACCATTAACAGAAAGGTCACCACAAACTTTTTTTTTTTTCCCCCAATAAGGAATCTGAGCTACCAGGACAACACTGCCGGTATCTCAACTGGATTTAATGAACATTCTCTGGGTTTTTTGTAAATTGTAATATGCTATTTTAGATTACTACAGCAGTTGTTGCCTTTAAATGGATTTAGTCTCTTGGCAAGAGAGGAATGCTAATTCCTCTCAAAGCCAGAATTGTAGGGCTGAGACATCTATAACGTTATCTCATGCTCTATTTAGTCATCTTCCACATAGCTTGGGTAACAGGAAGAAATACAAAGGAGAGGTCAGTATTTTCTAAGAAATGGCAAGAAAAAGCTTTTTGATCACAGTAGGGTCATTCTTGGGGGGCAGAGGGGGGAAGACAGACCGATTCTTCATTTTAACAGCACCCAGCTCCCACATCACATGCTGAAAGTAACAGCTCAGCCCAGGAGGGTAACAGTAACTAACTTGGCATTTTCTTCTGCAGAATATTTATCCTGAGAACTTAAAAACACATAAAACATCCCAGAAGTCAGAGTACACAGAAAGCCGAGCAGAGCTGGTTGTCCTCATTCCCAAAGTCCACGTGATTTCTTTTTTTTCCCCCAGGATAAAAAGTTTCTTTTCTTCTGACACAGTGCTTCAGTGCTCCAGCCAAGGCCCACTGCTCCTGGGGAAAATCCAGGAGACCAAGGATGTAACAATAACCTGGCCCTATTCATCTGCACAAAAAAGGGAAGATTTCTTTTAGAAAGATGGAGGTTCCAATATAACTGTCTGGAAACGAGCAGGCCTGCGCTGAGGTACAAACACTTGGCTTGTTTTTTAAATAATAATAATAATAACATTGCAGCAGCCGCAGGCAGCATTGTTTGCTTTACAGAAACAAGAAACCTTCTGTTCCTTGATCTCTCATTAAGAAAGTGGTCTCTGAGCACAGCAGCATGTTCTTTAAACAAATCATGCTCTGGTTTTGGAATAAGACCATATTCTAATAATAGTTCCAATTATCATTTAACAAGGCACAATTACTGTCCTGCTCGTACTGCCAGGTAGTAACGGAGCTTTTGGGTTTGTTTTTTTCTTTAAATGGAAACAACCAAATACATGCAAATTGCAATCTACAGTCTCACTGAATAAACTCTAATGAGGAGATGGATGAGATACATAAATAATTAACTGAAATCCTAAATGGAATCAGCAATTTGTAGTAAAAAAAAAAAAAGACAGATCTTTAAAACATTCACAAAACTTAACTTAAAATTGATACAATTTAATGCATAAAAACCCTTTTCTTCTTCAAGAAGTGGTTAGTGGTGAAATGGAAGAAAGGTAGGATTTCTGATTGACAGAAGGAAACCAAGGTGTTCAACAGCACAGCTTTCTGCATTTGCCTCTATTCCGTATCCAAATCTTTTACTTTTTAAACCAACACCTTCTGAGCTTTTTCTCCTCCACCATCCGTGGAGCACAGTGGACAGGAGTAGTTCCCAGTCTTTACTGCCCTGCTCCTATTTCCAGTAAGACAGGAGTCTTAGTCCCCTCCTCTAAACTGCCCCGTGCCTACAGACACCACACTCAGAGGTAACCGCTCACCCTGAAGACAACGAGTGCAGATAGTGAAGGTCTATTAATACCGTCTTCTCACAGTTAATTTGAAGCAGCAAAAAATCAGTTTCATTAACAGAAACCTGCAATTGTTACCTCTTAAGTGACAGGCGTGCAGCTTGGCGTTCTGAGTCACACCTTCCATGGGCGGACGAGGAGAAATGGGTCTGCGCTGGTTCAACCTTTGCATTTGAACAGAAGCAGCAAATCTGGAGACAGGCTGAGGGGATCTTCAGAGCAGCACCCGCACGCTCAGCTGAGGCACCTGCATCACTCCCACACAGCCCCACACGCAAGGGATTCAGATGGAGGAAAAGACATAAATCACGATCTCCCTGAAGTCACCTAGCTCTGCTCAGACAAACATACTGCATGTACAGTGAACACGGGCACCAAGGGTTAAGTTATACTTCAAAGGAAGCCCAAAAAAGTAATGAAGTCATTTAACATTTAAAATTAATTTAAATGTAAATATCTCCCCTTCATTCTTCACTTTAGAATGAAAATGCTGGCAAAGTCTTCGTGAAATATATTTTATAAATTCTAACAGTTCAACAAAAGAGACTTTGTCATTAATGTTTTGTAGATACAAATAAATTCTTCATTAGTAGAACTCACATTTGGGTTTTATTATACTCTGTAAAATATACAGGAATCTTGAAGTACTGAAAGAGTGCAGGTAAATACAGTATTCAAGCAGTCACTATTTCTATGTACATGCTCATTAATTCTTCAAAAACCCCACAAAATTATCAAATAGATCAAAATATTGTCCTGTGTTTCCACACTATGTTCAGAAAACCAGCTGATAATTTACAGTATCATAAAGATTTCCAGTTTCACAATACAAAAAGGATAAAAAAGAAATTGGAATCAGTTTGTAGTAATTTATTTATACTTTACCAGGACATGCAAGGATTCCTTGCATGTACATAAACAAATTCACTTGAAAAGTAACAGTTATAGTTAGAGCAGAGCCAAATGAAGTAAATATTCATATTTAACAGACAAAACTTCAGCTTATTATGTCAGTTTTTCATTCTTCAGGCAATTAGAAAAACCACAGTAGTCTGTTATAAATTAAAAAGAAAATAAAAAATTTGGGCAAGTCTGAACTACATTACAGGGCCCTGTTCCTGCTGTTTATTTTCTAAATGGAGCACAACAAATACACAGCTCTTCCCACAGACCAGACACTGCACTGTACTCTCTAATAGGGAAATAGACTTTTAAATTGACCTCCCCCGCCTTGTAACTCCAGGATTTAAATTATTAAAAAAAAAAAGAAAAAAAAAAGGTGATAGGGATATACAATTTTAATCTTACATACAAATTTATGGTATGAGGGAGTGGACAAATTATTGAAAAGAACTCTCAGTCGCAACAGGGTTATCAAGATTTTTCATTTCAATTTTTTATGCAGTTTCATAGTTTCCAAGTTTCTCCTGCATTTTTAAATTAAACAAATCTCAATCCAAACCCCCAAAAGTTAAAACAAAAAAATAATCTAAACCTGTGCAAGAATTACTGCTTCCCTCCCACATCTCCCACCCCTTCCCTTGTTTATTACACTGTACATTTTTCACCCTGACTTCACCTTGTTAGCTGGTTTAATTTTAGTATTATAAAAGTATGACAAGTTCCTTTTCATTTCACCTAAAAGAAAAAGAAAACGAAACTTAAAAGTACATCTGCTTTCTTTCATTGTACATTTAAGAGTGTCGGAAGGCTTTCAGATGATTAAAAAAAAATAAATCAACATTTAAAACCAAATCTATGCTTCTTTTCCAGAAGTACTTAAGGTTTGGTTGAAACAACTTCTCAAATAATCTATTCCAGTTTTCACAAAAACATATTTAATTTAAAAAAAAAAAAAATCTTTAAGTTATTTGGTCCTTTGGCAATTTGCAGCACAAACAATGCCTACTGTACCAAACTCATTTATTGCCTTCAAAATGGTTTTAGTTTTATTGATAATATTTAAATCTAGAATCCTTTGTGTTGTACAATAGTGTTGTTCATTTACATCAAGTAGGGTGCCCAGTCTGCAGAAATTACCCCCGGCACCAGAAACAGAACGGTAGAACACAGTTAAATAAAACAGTTTTGACATTCTTTTTTTTTTTTTCTTTTTCTTTTTTTGCCATGGATTCCAAGTACTTATTCAAGAATTTATGCTTCTTCTGCAAAATACGCTCTTAAAAATTCTCCTAGAGTCTCACAGATTTTTTTTTTATATGCAACCACAATAAAAAACATCTTCTCAAAGGTCTGTCCCCTTTCTGCATTCAAACACTGGCAGCTTTTTTTCAAAAGCACGAGTCTGACCTTCCAGTGAGAGGCTTCTCTCTTCAGACCTGCAAAACGCAGCTTCTAATAGGTCTCAGAATCCGAGTCATTGAGTTCGTCCTCTTCTGTGTATGGGTACCCACCTTCCCTGCCAATGTTGTTGAAAGTACAGTAAGAGCTATGGTCACTCCTCATGATTGGCAAGGAATCGAAGGTGACAGTTTTTGAGGTGTTGGTGTAATGATTAATGGCATTGAACGTAAGGGAAGGTAAGGTGCTGCTCGACGAAACAGGCATCATCGTGGCCAGGATGAGAGCCAGGCAATCAGCCACATCCTTGTTGGGCGCACAGGCCAAGGCTGGTGTGTAACCTAGAAAGAAAAGAAAAAGAAAAAGAAAAAGAAAAAGAAAAAGAAAAAGAAAAAGAAAAAGAAAAAGAAAAAGAAAAAGAAAAAGAAAAAGAAAAAGAAAAAGAAAAAGAAAAAGAAAAAGAAAAAGAAAAAGAAAAAGAAAAAGAAAAAGAAAAAGAAAAAGAAAAAGAAAAAGAAAAAGAAAAAGAAAAAGAAAAAGAAAAAGAAAAAGAAAAAGAAAAAGAGAAGAAAAGAAAAGAAAAAACAAAACCTTCATTTAAAACAATGTAAAAATTTCCCCAAGATCATGTCATCTTTCAGCTGCAAAAGTATTTTATATTGCTTAGTTCTGCACTGTTAAAAAAGAACCAATGTAAAATTAAATGCATTGTCAATTAGGATTTTTTAAACTTTCAGTTACAGAATCCTTTGGAACAGAGCTGTAATTGTTTTTCTACGCACAGTCAGATGCTCCAGGCCAGTGAGAAAAGCCTGGATTTGAAAATGGTGAGGAAGTCGCTGGCCAAGGAGAGAAAACTAGTGACAGCCAACAGTGATGGGTGAACAGGTTTAGCAAGGCTGCTGACATACTAATACTTCTAAGAATGAAGAAAAAATAACAGTGACAGCTGAAATAGATTGATAAATCCCATGAAAGTCTCCCTTGCTCTCTCACAACTCAAAGTATTCATCACTTTGGACATGCTGTACTTTCAGCTGGTGCATTCATCCAACAGAAGGAGAATCCATGATGAGAATTCTCAAGGCTGCTTAAAGTTTTATAAACAAAGCAGCTGCAATTAGAAAGAAAAGAACCACAGTGAGGAACAAGATTAGGTAGCACTCAGAGCTACTTTAAAGTTTAAAATGAACAGAACTAAAAAGGAGTTTTAACATGTTGCAGTTAGATGCCCAGGCTGGCAAAGAACTGCCACTTCTACACAAACAACCTTTTCCTCTGTTGGGTTAAAGATCCACCCTGACAAGGGACTGGCTGCTGCACCTGAAAAGCCCACAAAAACACAAACATTCTCTACGTCCCCAACCCCCCACCCCAGCTACTGCTTTCATTTAAGACACACTGGGGTATGGCATCAGAGCAGGAGCTCTTACACTTTTAAAAGCAAAGCTTTGGAGGACCACAGATGTCTTACATGAAAATACGCAAGCAAGAAGTCAGTAGATCTAATTTTCTTCTGTTCTTAACAAGGTATGGGATTTATTCGCCATGATAAAGTAGTTTTTCTTACGTCTCTGTGCCAAAAACCTCTAAAGAGCCAGAAGCTTGAGACCAATAACTGAGATCTGTAATTTATAGTTGCTTTTAAAAGCTAACATATACATATACTGTGACAAAATGAACGGCAATTCAATCCAGCTTCTTAACAGCTGAAAGTTGTGTTTTACTTTGAGCATGATGTTTTTCTGACCAGTTTCAGCATGCCAAAGCCAGTGTATTGACAGGGTAACATGTTATAAATCTACAAATGCAAACCCCATACATGCCGTGCCCTGCATTGTGCTGAAGCCTTCACTCTCCTTACACTTCTAACACTTTGCTAACATGACCCATCACTGACACAATCTTTTTATTATGGGGAAAACTACTGCAAGGCTCATATGAAATTTCCAAAAGGTTACTGCTTTTCAGTGAGCTGCCTTTAAAACCATAGTTCCTTTTGGGGAAAAAAATTTATATTTTTCTTACCATTTTCATCTACAGCAAGTACACTGGCTCCCTTCCCTAAAAGCTCTTGAACTACAACCGTCAGTCCGTTCCGAGCAGCAACATGCAGAGGTCTGTGAAGAGAAGCAAACTCATTTATAAACCTTAGAACAAGACACCAAGTAAGACAGGCAGCTCACATCCAGTTAAATGATTATTGAAGTACTTACACTTATATGCTATTTACACATCATACAGATATAGTAGATATAATAACTAAGATGGGCAACCCAGCAGATCTCTTTTCTTACTGCAAAGAAACTGTATGATAACAATTGTGCACTTCTTTCTTGCATGGCACCACACTGAGGAAGTAGCTCCCAGAAAAGATGTGCTGCTTGTGAACTTTATCATGTTAAAAAGATAGAAACACCTGGTACTCTGCTGTTGATAAATCCTTCACTGAACCGCTGCAGCAGATATCCTGGCATCTGAGTTACTGTGTATCACTGGCAATAACCCTTAGAATACTAACAGCAGAATGGGAGGCACACTTTATTGCTTCTAAATGCTTGTAAGAGACGCAGAAGCATTTCATCAATCTGCCTTTTAGAAATCACTATATTCCATTGGGAGCAGAGATTAAAAAACCCCAATTTTACACTATAATGGATGAAGCAAGAAAACCAGGTTACTTTTCAAAACCTTAAGCTATTAATCATAAGTCTGTTTTGTGGCGATTTGATCTATCAAGGGAAGTGTAGCTTTATCTCAAATATTCTAATTGTATCTTTTTCAAATGCAACAGTTTTTTCCAAGTTGGTTCCCATGGACTTAAATAAAACCCTACCACCACTCAACAGGAAACAGAATAATCAGCTTATTTCCCTTCTGCTTTATATATTGCTCTTCAGTTGTTTTCAGATTCTTAAAATTGTTTGAATTAAACATGAACTGTATTTTGATTTGGAACAAGCATCTTACTTAAAGACCAGAAATTCGAAACATACAGGCAGAAGCATAAATATATAAATAAATCTATCTATATATGGTGTTTATACTGAAGTATTAAAGAACTACTGCACACCACAGATATACTGAAAAATTAATACTGTAATTAAAATAATTTTAATGTAGAAGCCAACAATTTTAATGCTTGACACAAGGCAGGACACTGTTTAAGCCGTTTAGAAAGTCAGTTTAGTTACTAAAAAACATTTGCTAATCCAGCAATATTTTAAGCAACTTTTAAAACCTTGCAGTTCATATAAACATTTCACGGAGGTGTGAATATGTACCTATTTTCCCCCCATAACATAACTTGATCAGACTGTATGAGCCAAGGCATGTGGGCGGAATTAGATGAGCCTGTGGTGGCATCCTTTCCCACTTCTGTTCCCATCTCATTTTTTGCTTTTCCTTCTCTCAAGACATCCCCACTTCAAGCCAGAAATGAGACAATCAATCCCTCTCCTACTTTCTAGTTACTTCATTCTGCCTGAGGTGCACCACAGTGAGCAGCAAGAGCAGAGCAAGAATTCCTACTATTGCAACTTGTCAGCTCAAGCAGATCTCTGGAATAGTTGGAAGAACTGTAGGAGCCTGAACATGACAGATTCCAGAAGGGATATAAATTTTTTTCTAAATGGTCTTGTGATAGTGTTATTATAGCAGCCTAATAATTCACATACATAACTGAACATATCAAGTGTCAAATACTGCCCATAGCACAAATATAATCTTTAAAAGGAAAAGAAAGATGCACAAGTCATTTTAGTAGCCCATCCTGATAAATATTCCCCAGTATGACATACCACTACATTATTAAGTCTTCCTTATGATTGGGCTAACAAAACAGACTTAATTCTACTTGAGAGAAGATCTTCAGGCAGCATTAAGAACACTGTACTCTCCATATTCAACAGAAAACAGTCTTTCATCCTAGTAGGAATAGGTGTAAGGGAAAGCGTGCTGAAGAATAAAAGCACACTGCAGCTAGGATTTTATTTTATTATTAGCGAGCTTTGAAGAGCAAGTCTTAGTTTGCCTCAAGTGAGTTGTTAACTGAAGTGAATTTTAATTGAAAAATTATTTAATATATAAACCAGAAAAATATCAGCTTACAGGTTATCTCAATAGATTGCAGTAATTCCAAACAGGATTCCCTGTATCACAACGCTGTGAGATTTATTTATCATCCCTCTCACCCAGCTAAAACCAGTATGAGCAAAACACTGTTTCACTTCAAGTTGGTTCAATCCTCGGTTCCTATTAAGCAATTAAAATTCACCCAATTTGGAAAAAAAAATCTGAAAAAAAATCCTCTTTATGAGCAAGATACACACCAAAAACTCATCTGTGAAGCACACTCCCTGCTGATACGTACGTTTGCAAGGCTGCATTGGTAGCATTGATGAGGTTTCTATCCGTAATCTTCTCCAGTATTAACAAGGCACTAGTTTCATGACCCTTAATACAGAAGAAACATCTGTCATACAACAAATACTCCTCAGAAATTGCTTTCAATGCCTTTTCAAAAGAACAAGCCAGTATTTGCAAACAGTGCGTCGTAAGGCAAAGCTCAGCACTGGTAAAGTCAGACTACACACACACCTTGCTGCAAGCCAAGTGGAGTGCTGTGTTCTTAGAATTGTCTTGCAAAGTCAGATCAGCTTTAGCACTGCTAACCAGCACCTCTGGGGAAATAGAGACTCGTATTAACTAAAAGCATATTCCTTTCAGTCTTAATGGCTTACATTCGTGCAAAATGAAAACGTAAGTTTGACAAAATATATCCATAAGAACATTAACTATAAGGCAACTTTACCCAAAGTGAGCTTAAATCTAAGGGCAAAAATATCTAAAGCTTTCTCTTTACCAACTGTATTCGTCTGTCCATTCTCTGCAGCCATCATTAAAGGTGTTTTCCCAGAAGAATCTACAGCGTTCACTTGAGCATTGTGACTGAGCAGAAGCTGTAGACACTCAACATGATCTGTAAAAGCTGCTGCGTGAAGAGGAGTTCTGCAACAGATCAAAAGACAATACAGCCACGTTCAGCCACCCTTTCTGCTTTAATCCTTGGGGCATCCCGACCCTGATCCTGCAGATACAAAAGATGGGGCAGTCCCTCCCACTGACCATTCCAAATCAGCACAGCTGCAGTTGTGACTGATGCCTTTAGAAAGTCACCTTCAAGTTTCAAAGAGTTCCCCCTCTATGGAGTTTATAGCAGCCATACAATTTGATTCAGAAAAAATAAAATATGCATAAAATATACCCACAAAGTGACACATTTTAAAACATGCTCAATCTTGCCTACAAAAGCCAATTCAAGTGTATTAAATCAGAACAAGATTTTAAGAATTAAAAGAATAATCTTCAAAGAATAAAAGCACAGGCAAAGGGGAATTAACATAAGTAGCAAATACAAAAACCCCCAAGCGACACAGAGTTCAGCAGAGCCATTTGTTACATCACAAACACTCTTCCGCTGTGCATCTAGACTCTTACCTTCCTTTTGCATCTGTAGAGTTTACAATACCAGCACCTAATGTATCAATTAACATTTCTGCAGCACCTTCATTGTCATTTATCCTACAATGAATTAAACAGGCTGTTATTTACAGAATGATAAATCTTTTGTTAAATACAGCAATGAAACGTATGAAGAATAATTTTGCACTTCCTTACACTGCACAATGCAACGGACTGAAAGAATTTCCTTCCATTTTCTGGAAAACTTCCTGTTCCAGGAGGAGCTCTACACAACTGTCATGACCTAAAGCACATGTAAGAGTTGGGAATTAAAGAAGAGGAAAAGGTCTCTTTATGGATTGCAAAAAAAAATAAATCTAAATTAGATTAAGCAATATTGCATCTGAAAATTTCAAAGACACGCTGGTTATATTCAATAGGGGTAGGTTTAGGAACTAAGACAATTTTAGATTCCTGAAAATCAAACTAACATTTAACACTGAAAGCTTTATGAAATTTAGAAGGGATCTCATGCTGTCTGAAGAACACTCAGAACACTTTATTTAGTTTTTTTACACCTCCACGTTTCAAACTCTGCTGTACATTCACCATTAAGTCTACATGAAAATGTCTCCACCATTTGAGGGCTATTTTTATTCCACTGTCTTGCTAAAACCAAGCTGATAGTCATAACAAAAGCTTAACAAGAACATGTTCAACATATTATTATTATTATTCTCAGCATTCTATAGCCTGCCGCTGTACAGGTAGCTAAATTAGAACTATCTGTTTGATCTCTGATGCACATGTGCAGAGAACCTTAGTTCAACATTTACCAATCTCTGAAGATTTGTATTTCCACAAGTCCTGGAAAATTTTCCTTCTACAAATCAGGCATAGTTCAGTTCTGTTTTATTCAGACTCTGTGGTCACTCTGAAAACGGACCAAGCTGGAAGAGTTTAGTTTTATGAATGTGATAAAGAGATGCTACTCTAGTCCAAATGATCAAGTGAAGATAGTCTAGTTATTTATTTAATTAGAGTTCCTTGGTAATATGAAGCTCTAACAACCTTTCTCTATCATGTGACTCAGAGGTGAAAATGAGAACCGCTGCTATGCTGGAAATGAACTCATGGGACAAAGTCTTGAGTAAAGGAGCTGAATGAATTTCCTACCTTTTAAAACCTCCCTCACCCCCAAATCTGAGAAGAAGTATCAGCAAACAAAAAATGAACTGAATCACTTTTATATACTTCAGTTTCTTACGCCTATCAAGGTTGATTTGAAGCAAGTTTTAAAAAAAGATTTAATCTGAAACCAGTCCTCCCAAACTATTTTTTCTGGGGATGCGTGGCACATTTCTATCCACAGGTACTATACTGAATTTCTTGAAAGGCTCCTTGAGGCATAAAACTAAGAGGACACTTCAGCAGAAACGCCGTACAAAAGTAAACACCTCGTATTATGTATGAGAAGTTAACGCACTCCCCCTCAAGATATCAGTCGTGGTGACACACTGACTAACATGAATTGAAAGTGGACAGGCTTTATATGTTGCTTTTACAAGTAGTAATAACTTGTATCTCAGTATCAACAAATACATTCGGGCTCATGTTGTAACTTTAGTGTAATTTACCATTGTAGCAGGCCCAGTGCAGGGAGGTGTAGCCGTGATTGTCTGCTAGTGCGGGCACCGCATCCACAGATGTAGCTGACTGCAGGAGAGCCCCGAGAACACCTATATGGCCACATGCAGCTGACAAGTGTATAGGGGTTCTCCCCCTACAGTCTCTTAATAAAGACTTAGCACCATGTTGAAGCAATGCTTCCACACATTCCTCATGCCCTGTAACTGCCTGGGAGAGAGAGAAAGGAAACAGTAAGTTTGCGAATATTCATGTATATAAGCATTATAACTGAAGCAAGCAAACTTCAAGCAATTTCTTACATTTTTAATAACGACAATCACAGTTATTATTTTTATTCCTGGAAACTAACATTCTGCTGGAAAAATGCCAATGTATTATAATATTGATGACAAAATAATTTCTTGGAATAACACTGAATGAACTGCTGATCTCAAGGGATTGTTCAATTGCCTTATCTGGCAGAGACTATATAAAAAAATATTTGGCATACGGCATGCATCATGCTTTTCTTCCTCCCATTAACACTACGCCCACCCCATAACAAAAAGCTGTACTCTGGGACTTCTCTAGTCAACACTTCACAGCAAGATTTAAGAGATTCTGGAAGCCCAAAAGAATTCTGAGGGTACGCAGCAAACAGGCAAAAGCTAGCCTTTGGAAAGTAACAAAAAAGCCAATTAAAAACTAATAATGCTAGGGTAAGAATAATGAGAAAGTCATTAACACTACATATTGAGTCAGTATTTGAAATTAATATGTATAAAACTTGAAAGAACAAGAAAGGAACATTCTCTTACTCCTCTGTGTAATGCTGTCCTTCCCCACTTGTCTTTGGCATCTACATTTGCTCCTTTGTTAAGAAGTGAATACACGCAGTCGGTGTGCCCATTGAGAACTGACAGCATCAAAGGAGTCCTGAGCAGAGAGTGAAATAAAGTGTAATCTACATGGAAATTTAACAGACCAGCACTCAGCTGAAATGTAAATATTATCCTTCAAAATTTGCATCATCAACCTTCTCTAGCACTACCTTGACTCTGAGAATGCCACTTACATTTGCTTTTTAGATTCAAGAAAATAAATTAATATCCCCTAATTCAGAAGTCCAAATTAAATTACTAGAATCCATTTTTTCAGCATCTGGGCTTTAAGACACATTTTAATTTCCTCTCAACTAAACAAGAGCACTTTTTATTGCCAACGTAATATTTATTTCAAAATATACAGTTACATTTGTCCTAGTTCAGATATCATCTCTCTTTAAAGTAATAAATTAAAAACACCCACGTAAAATATTTAGGTTTTCCTTTTATAAAATGCAATAATGTGTGAAGAACAGAATATATATTGTTTAAACTCACTGTCCATTTCCATCTTGAATGTCCACTGCATTCTGTGGTTCTGCATTTCCTATCAATAGCCGCAAACATTCCGAGTGACCATTCGTAGCTGTAAAACATCATATAAAAATACAAGTTTTACATGTGTGCAGCTCAAACAGAACAGTGCTCTGCTCAGACTAAAGCCCATTAGCTTGAGAACCCACTGTACAACTTCACCACTGTTAAACAAAACCAAAAAAATTATAAACACCAGGAATTTATTTCAGAAATCAGGCATTCTCAACTGTATAGTACTACAAATAACTGATTCCAATTACCGACAGGTATGTATTTTTTTATATATAAATGAAGTTGCACACATTAATCATAATTACAATACATACTCATACGACATCCACAAGAAGGAATAAATATCGCAATCAGCATAACTTTGGCTGGGGCACAGGTGAACACAACCCTGGCCAATCACACACAGATTTTGTGACCGAGTGCAGTGAGCCCGTAACTGAAATCACATTTAGAAACAGGGAAGGAAATGTAATGCCTAGAAGTAATTAACCAAGCAATTAGAACAAAAGGAAAAAGAAACAAAAACAATTGAGAAATCACATTTAAAAGCAACTAATGAAAGATAGACGATTGCTTGTTGGGAGGGGAAATTACTTCTTATGTACAGCTGCTGTATTCAGTCCACATAAGAACGGCGACAATTCATGCTTCTCTAGCTGACAGAAATGCTAACGGAAGTTAGAAGAAGCTAAATCAAATAGAAGAATCCAGCATTTGCTCATGGACAACAAATTAAGCAGTTAGAATGATGATGTTTTGTACATAATGCTCTTTTAACTACAGCATTTCTGTAACACCGTAACTATGCACATCAATTTAAATAAGCCTATTTTCAAAGAGAGGAAAAAAGTAAGACTGTAGTATGAATGTTAGACTTTGAGAAAGGTAGGTTTATAGAAGATTTTAGGAAATGCAGCCAGAAAATACTGCAAAGGATTGCTGTTATTTTGAAAACACTCAGGTGTCATTTAAATCCTTGGAAAAAACCTAAAGTACTGCTTTTATGTCTCTTCTCAAACTGACAAAATTCTCCAAGACTCCAGTCATTTTTAGAAGTATTTTACTGCGAAGACAGGCAATTTAGATTCATGCATCTAAATCTGGGTCTACAGTTTGGGCTGCATGAAAGATGAGGAGAGAACGAGGAAGGTGTCACTGACGGCTGTCAGTACAGGGAGTCTCGCTGGATGGACAAGGACAACCCGCCCTTCCAGAGAGCACCGTGGAGCCAAAATGATTTAATAATGGGTTATACCAGCTTCTACCTGCAACTACTTGGTTACACCTTTCACAGCACAGCAAATACCTTAAAAGTCATTGTCTACTCCTAAGCACCATTTCTTAGAGCACGACCAACAGACTTCTAAACACGAAGGTGATCCACTTCAAAATCCCAAATTTTAGAGGTTAGCGGTTAGCACCTACCTGCAGCATGGATCGGTGTCCTCTTTACAACGTAATCTTTCACCAAGATTGATGCTCCCTGATTAATGAGCACATCTACACATTCCACGTGTCCCTTAAAGGCAGCAAGATCCAGTGGTGTCCTTCCGTTATTATTCCTCACATCAAGGTCCAGCAGCGACTGTACCAGCACTTCCAGAGCCTGATGGTGGCCATGGTAGGCCTACAAGAGTAAGAAAGCGTTTCAGTTTTCCCATCCTTCACATTTCCTTTCTTACCAGGATTACATAAAGGACACTGTGAAGACAGTATTTTTGTTTCAGAATGTGGAAGGAGTTACTGATGCAGCATGTAGGTAGAGACAATAGTTAAGAGTAATTTAAAAAAACCCCACAATTTCAGCAAGAAGGTTGGTGGGTTTTTTTCCATTTTATATTTTCAGCCAGCAACTGAAACTGCTTTCAGAAAGTCGTCTGTCTCCAGTTTGTCATTGCTTTATGTAATAGTTACATCACCCTCTAGATTATTTCAAGTGAGGAACATATGCAAACTAATGAATTCCTATTAGTTTTCTTAAATAAAATATTTAAAAAAGAGAAAGCCAGTGAAATTGATAAGAAGAATACAGTACAAATAACATAACTGGTAAACCAGAAGGGACTTCGGGGATGCAACAGTTAAGAGATCAGAATGGATATAGGAGGATAAAAAAAATAGCACAGAGAATACTCTGTAGGTATGTGTCAAGACAAAGTGTCAAAATCAGCAATAAAAATAAACATCTACAACTATGTTTTTATAATTTCCATAATAAATTTTAAATGTATACTCAAGGATACATAACCTCTGCCCCAAGCAAAAGCCATTTCCAGGAACTGCCTCTTCTAACTGCTTTCATTTATCAGCATTGAAGATTACTTTCTACTTTGGGCATATGTGTGCACATATATATACAAATATATATATGTATATGCACACACTGCATGAGACTTATGCTATTTTACAGAAATACAGTGTGGTTTTTCAATTGCTTGAAGTCCAGTGAAATGATGAAGGCTACACACTGAGCTGGTTACTCTGTATTTTGAGTATTTTTGTATAAACAGTTTCATCAGGTCCTCTCCTACACTGATCTTTGTACTAATTTTTCTTCAAGTTTTAAGGGACAAACTTCTCTCACACTAAATGATGACTATGATAAAAATATCTTATAGAAGACTTCTTCTTACTTATAGAAGTCTTCTAAAAATTTCATTGGTATATATTAAAACATGAAACTTAATCAGACAATTCCAAACGAAAGCTGCTCATGAACCAAGTTCCAAGAAATGCAACAGCTGCCCTGTATGCCTCATTTAGAAATATTAGTACGTAATTGTGCGTTTCATATATTATTACTGATTTATTTAAAAAAAAATTCAAACGGAATAAACCCACATCACCAGCTGTTTGCAATTCAGTGAGTTATCATCGCTGCAGAATGAAATACTTAAATACTTACAGCTAAATGCAGTGGACTTATAGGTGCTCTGTTGTCTGAATCATTCAGCATGTCAGTACCTGATGTTTCCATTAGCTTGGCAGAGAGAGAAGGTCAGAGTGAGTGCAAAAAATCCCGCACCTTTAAAAACATTCAGCAGTAATTGCTACAGTTCTCAGAATAGAGTTTGGAAAAAAAAAAGGTAAGAAAAATAAGAATAATAATATAGAATTACAGTTTCCTTGAGGATTCTAGATCTCCTTCAGCCCTCTAAAGAGTTTGAATTTCAATGACTGCAACCCTTCCTCCACATTCATTTCCCAAGCACCGTTGTTTAACACTGCATGACAATGCCATAATTAAATCAGAAACTAATTATTTTTCCTGAAGCAGCCATATGAAATAATATCGATGAAAAGCATACAAAGGGAAGACAAGGAGGTGAGAACAGTTGTAGTAAGGAAGAAAAAAAACACCCAACAAGCCAAACAAGTAAGCATTTTGATTAGGTGAAAAGTCAGCAAAAAAAAACCAATATGAAAAGCCAGAAGACAGGGTTGATTTCTCAGAATAGAAAACCATTTCCCAAAGCGAAGATACAGACCCAAGAAGGCACAAGTGTTATAGAGCAGGATGAAGACATCTATCTATACTATCTATATATACTATTATGACTAATATTTCTATTTGTTACTTTCTATGTGTTACAAAGTTTTAATTCTGGGTCATTTTAATTTAGTACACTAGTAGAATTAAAACATTTAAAGTGTTTGAAGAACACCAAATACATCCAGATCACTACATTTTCATGATCACTTTTTTAACATTGCCATAAATGTTTAAGCAAAAAAAAAAAAGGCTTAAAAATTATTTTCTTTTTTTAAAATTCTGAATCACAATTAAATCTAAACTGCAATTGAAATGAAATAATACATCTATGCATTGAAGAAATGTTTGAGTAAGTCTAAAAGTAAGCAGTTTTTAAAAAATTATGTTCCCTTTTGCTGTACAGTAATACTTTAACAGTGAGAAATAATACACACTTACAACATCTAGAGGAGTTTCGCTCGCAATCTGCAATTAAAAACATTCAGAATTCATGTTTGAATATATTTGAATATAAAAGTATAATTTGTATAAAAATACTAAGTTGTATAACACAGAAAAGATAAAATTAGCATGCCAAATATCATACACATTGCTGCAAAAGGATTAACAAAAAAACTTCCTGAAGCTTTATTTTATGCAGTTCTATTATGTGGCTGTTAGTTACTGTAACTGCACAAGCTACTTTAAAAGGCACCCTCACTTCACATGTTTTCCATATATTTTAATTTGCTCCTTCAAATGACTTGTGAAATTTTATTAACAGCGGGATAACCTGCGGTTATTTTATTTCAGCCATCAGGAAAAAGTTTAGCTGTGTATTCCAAATTCAGAAAGAAAACAGAATGTACATCCCACATCCCCAAACAGTTATCTCTTCATCTCGCAAGGTATTATCTTTTTAAGGCAGCATCTAGCATCTCAGCTCCTCACCTTGCCCTTATTTTAAGAGTACAAAGTTCTTAAATATTTATCCTCAAAGGAGCTGAAAGACACTACTGGCATAGCTTACGGAGGAAGATCCAAGGTGAAGGAACCCTCCAGCCTCTGCATCATACCCTGCACAAGCAGCTCCTACAGCTTTCATCCGTGACGCGTTTTCTTACCAATTCAAGACACAAGCGATGACCGTAAGCAGCTGAATAATGAACTGCATTGTATCCTTGTTTGTCTCGGATCCCCGGATTGGCATCATTTCTTAGCAAGTATTCCAGGCACCTATTTAAATTGACATATGCAACCATGTATCTGAATGCTGAATTTCAACTTTATGCCAAGAGATTTCCAATTCAATTGGAAAACAGAATACAGCACACAGGAACACTGATTTAACATATAATATTTGCTAGGACTAGAGAACACTTAACTCATTACACCAAGTGTCCATCACAAAGCTTCCAAAATTTGAAAAAGTCATTCTCTGCAGACATTCCCCGTCCTCTGAATCATCTGACTTGGTTAAAACTAGTATCTCACGGCTAATACAAGTGCAGTAATCATTTGTATTAACAAAGGTAACTATTTTTCCATGGTTTTCTGTACCAGTGTACTCTTCCGTACTTAATACAGAAGGAAGAGAACCGATAGCCAAGTTCTTCATGGTATGTTTCCAAGAGTCACACAAACATACACTTCCCCTACCAGATGCTAATTTATTGATTTATTTATATAGGAAACAAACTTAGTTACTGTCATACTTATATCCCACCATTCCCAGCTTTCATTACACAAAGTTGTAAGGCAAAAAGTGACCAGCACAGTTTCAACCACAGACACTCAGCCAAGAGGATGAAAAAGAGGATATTAATAGGGAGCTCCCTCTCTCTATTTTTCTGCTTTTGAGAAACTCCATGCATGCACACTAAACCACTCCTACTGGGAACCCCACTTATTAATAATTTTCTGCTGTCTATCATTTCAGCAACATTTTACAAAGCCACTAGCAAGACCCTGAACTTGCTGGTGAAGCCATTTGGTTTTTCTGAAGTGTACAACAGGTCACCATCCCTTCCTCCTCCTTCCTTCCTCCTTTATCAGTTAAATAAAATGCATGTGAAGCTAAAAAGAAATACATTATCTTGTTAATCCAGCTTGGAACCTTTCTTCCTTAGAACAGTGTATCTGAAGGTCTCACAGAGTATCAGGAATGACAAACGTGCCAGTTGGATATACTGATAATATGAAGGTTTAAGTTCCCGTTTATCTTAAAATCGTTTGTTAGAAAGTTAAGGGATATTTCGAGGTTTGTAGTTGTATGATATGACTATGCTGTGGAAAAACCTGCAGCAGGATATGGTGAGTTTAGATCTGAGAGGCAAGAACCCTAGTATGACCTCTGATCAATGCCATTAAGAGTAGAAACTTGATCATTCAAAACCCCGGAGAACATTCAAACCTTGGAGAAATACAGGCAGTAATCCTACAAAAGCAGCCATCTCCTGAGGGAAGGCAGCATGACCCTGCAACATCAGAACTCTTCCTGAGCTCTTTCAAGGAAGGGCCTGGGGCCAGCAGATGGAACAGAGCAAGTTCATCAGCGGAATGATGATCCAGTACCAGCTGTGATGAAACAGGAACGTGTTTCAATAGCTCTACTGGGTCAAGGGCCCCAAAACCTCCTGTGCAACGACAGTGACATGCTGAAGGCCTGATATTTATTTTGAAACTAACAACCCAGGTGAGTGAAGACAAAAGGGTCAAAAAGCTGCAGGGTAAGCTAGGAACAAGGAAATGTCCAATGGCAAAGTACTCTGTCTCACTGCAAAGCTGAGAAGAGGAGGAGCGATATCAAGGTGCACTCCCATTTTCATCACTTTGTACCCAGCATAAAGGAGAAAAGGACTCAGGCAGGCAGTGAAAAAGGTAAAAAGTCTCCAGTTTTAAAGATTACCACAAGATGTACGTAACTTTACAAGTCCAACATATCTAACAAAAATCTATCTATAAAGAATCTCTTTGTTTTTTTGCCAACTAACGTAGGTTTTATTTGCCTAGTAAACATATGCCTGGATTTCATTAATGGCAACCATGCTTGTATGTTTTTATTTGAATTGAAATGGAATGAGATTTCCGAGACTCAAAAGACAAGTCAATTTGTCCTATCGACAGAATGACTGTCCCTATATTTTATTTGTCCAGTTGTCTAACTTCCTCTGTTAATTTTAATCAATGATTTTATATTAACATTCATGGATCATTAATAAATGTTAAACATTGCTGGCCTTGGCTATCCTAATTCCTATACTTGTGTACTTTCTATATTTGTCTGCTCACAAAACTCCCAATACAGTAAATACATTGCAGGAAGCAAAGTCTGCTAAAAATACTGAGTACCCATTCTTTCCAATGCAAACCAGACAATTATTTTTGCTGTTCCTTCTTAGCCAGGAAAGAGAATAACTTTGCATCTTTTGCATACTTAACTGCCCTCAGCAGGCCTCTTTAAAAGGAGATTAATCAGACTTTCTGAAAGGCCAAGTTAAATTTATTTTCAATTTATTTATTGGTGCACTGCCTATTAAATAATTCTAACACAGAAAGAGTGTGGGGTTTTTTATCCCTGAAGATGCTGCTTAGTTTATCTCATTCTGCAATCATGCCTCTCTCCAGTCTTGTCAAAATGAGGCCAGAAGCACTTGTTAAAGATACAAAAGAAACACTTCCAAACAGGAACAAACCGGAAAATAATTCTCAACAAAAACATCCTTGTCCCTAAAATCTGTCTTTAAAGAAGTCTGAGCAAAGACAATAAAAACGCATATAAGTATCTTTGGAGTTTCTATTCTATGTATGTTTTTTCCCAGGCTTCATATTCCAACTCAGTAATCATTTTTAGCTTCATTCCTATTTTGAATATGAGCTGAGCAGTACAGGGTTTCCAGCTGTTACTAATCATCTTGCTGCATCAATATAAAAAGCTTCTCCTCGGGCCATTCTGCTTTGCAGCCTGTCTTCCCGAGAGCCAGCTGTTAATCAGAAGGGCAATATCGCATGGGTTCCAGAGATGATTCTTTGAGTTACCTCCCAAAGCTCTGCAGCATTGCCATCATCATTCTTGCTCATGCCTTTTATGGAACAGATGGCAAAACGATGTCATCTGAAGAACCATTATAGTTCGGAGGTTTTCAGAGCAACTGTGAAGCTAAAATTAACCCTAGCTCAACTTGTAAGAGGGCAATTAAAGTAAAATTCTGTCAGCAAACTCCAGCAGGAATTGAAAGTCTATCTAAAAAGCAGCAGACAATTTAATTTTGCAATTTGGCTGTACATAAGAAAGTCATGTACTTTGAATATTAGTTAAATGGCCATGAAAGTGTTCTTTATTTATCCTTCAAAAGCCAACCTGTAAGTTCTAGGTCACCTTGTTCCTGTTGTTACCTCACCTTTTAAAAGGTGCTGCACTAAAAGAAGGACACTGAAATGCTGGAACATGCCCAGAGGAGAGCCACCAAGCTGGTGATGGGTCTAGAGAACAAGTCACACGAGGAGCGGCTGGGAGAACTGGGCATGCTTAGTTCGCATGAAAGGAGGCTGAGGGGAGCCCTGACTGCCCTCTACAGCTCCCTGAAAGGAGGTTGTGGAGAGGTGGGTGTTGGCCTTTTCTCCCAAGGGAACAATGACGGGACCAGAGGAAATGGTCTGAAGTTGCAGCAGGGGAGGTTTAGATTAGATATTAGGAAGAATTAATTAGGAAGAATTATGTTACTGAGAGGGTGGGTGAAGCACTGGAATGGCCTGCCCAGGGAGGTGGTGGAACTCCACCACCATCCTTGGAGGTGTTTAACAAACGTGTAGATGTGGCACTTCAGGGCATGCTCGTGGCCAAGACTGATGGGTTGGGTGATTTGTTTTGTGGGTTTGTTTTGGTTTTGTGTATGTGTATGCCTGGACTCGATCTCGGAGGTCCTTTCCAACCATGAAGATTCTGTGATTCTGTAAAACATGATGATGTGGTCGCTCAGCAGGACTCTTTTCCAGCAAAGGTGTCACTGATGGTGTTTGAAACGCGAAGCTGCACACCAGCTTGTTTCCACCTATGGCTGGGAGTGTGTGCACACCCAAGTGAGACTCGTCGTTAAGTCTGGAGCTTAAGGAACCTCATCAATTTCATGGTATCTATATAAGCTTTGCATTTAAGTCATTAATAAATATGTTAAATACAGCCATTAGTTACAAAATATACACATCCAAGAGATATTGATGGATGTAAGAATGTTTCTGGGTGTATTTCATTAATAATAGTGTAACTACTTCACAAAAAACTACACTAATGAGGTAAGAGTTGTTGTGCCAAACAGGAATAGTTTAGTCAAACACCAGATGGATAAAGCATCTTATATTGAAACGTTGAGTTAATTTGTACCCTGATGTAGGCTGACTGTATGCAACTCCCTGTCTAGTTTTACAGTGCATTTCTGACTAACTACACAGACTTTTTGGGAACATTAAGAACCCTCCATAAAACACACCATCCTTCATTAGAATTTGATTTTTAAAGCAAAATGACCCAAGCCCTCACAACTGCCATAATAACACCCACAAACAATATTTATCCAACCACTACACAGCAGGTGGGATGAAAAACTATTCCTAATGAATTCCCCAATTAGGATAACTGCATTTTAGGACATAATGAAAAAATACATTTTACTATTGTTCAATTTTCTCAGAAATATTTGTTACATAAAGCATTTTATATACAATGAATAACTAACTGTCAAGTTGAATATTTAAAAGTATTAAAAATAAATGCATTTGGCAAATCTGAAGGCAGAACAGACACGAAATTCACAGCTCAAATGTTCCTAAGGAGAAAGGCTTTAGTACAAAGCACAGCACTTACTTTCCATCTGTGTCTGATGCAGCTGCATAGTGCAGAGGTGTACAACCCCTCTCATCGAGGTCATTCACACTAGCTCCAGATCCCACAAGGGCAAACAGGCACTGATAATTACAATTGGCAGCAGCATAATGGAGTGGAGTTCTTTAGTACACATTTAAATGAAAAGTACAATGGTAAATAACAGCAAAATAATATTATAGAGACAGAAAAAGCAAAATAAAATGAAATTTAAATCCTCCTTACATTTTTTTAAACAACTATTTGTGGTGAAGAATGCATCATTACAGTATTTAAAAATCGGGCCATTTAATAACATAGAATAATGCCTAGGACAACTATTTGCCAGCCAAAGTATGCCCAATCTTTGTATTAAGGAAAGCTTTGTATTAATTTTCTTGTGTAAACATATAAAAGAAAATCAAGTTTACCTTAGAAATATTATTTTTAGTTAAGTAATTTCAAGCTACATGGAAAAACATGGACAAATCTAAGAACTACATAGCAACTGAAAAAGGTCAAAATAAAATACAACAATTAACAAGTTGATGTTTTCAACAAACAGATCAGAATTTAGTTTAAGATAGGCAAGCATTATTTATTTAATTATATTAACACAGCAGAGGTATTGTTAAAGAAAACTTTTTAAAAATATACCTTGTCTTCTTATAACAAAACCATGAAATGCTAGTACTAATGTATAATTTCAGAGGAAACTTATTCCAGCTTCAAATACATAAACAATTCTCTAAATACACCAGTTTGGATAAAATTTCAGAAGCACCAAGATGACTCAGAATTCCATTTCTATTTTTAAAGAGATTGCTACTATAAATACGTCATTTTTGTGGAGACAGTCAAGTACTTCTTCCCTCTCCCTTAAAATCACTTTTTCCCATTTCTCATTTTTAACTATTTTAATATTTTTCCTCTCCTGAAATAATCACTCTATATAACATGCACGTTAAACCAAAAGCCAAACCAAATCAACAGAACACCCACCTTCAATAATAAAAGTTGTGACAATTAGTTATTTCTTTGGAAAGAATGGAATTGGAATTGAAAGCAAAGTAGAACTTTGGATCCATAACATTCTCCTCAAGCCCTACTCCTGCTGTTCACATCCTGGAAAATCATATTTTCCATGATGTGATGTGAGATTTTACGTAAGTACTGACCATGCCATCTAAACTTAAATAATCCTATACTAAAAATAGAAATTAATGTCATCCTGAAATAGTTTGGAGCACAAACAAGGAAACAGAACGGGATGGATATAATGAAAGGAAAAAGGTGAAGCAGTCATAACAACAGATTTTTTCAAATAAAAAAAAAAAAGCATAAAAATAGCAACAGATTGAAAGGTTTGACTAATACTATTTGGAAAACATCACTAACGTCCTTTGATGAAAGCAATTTAAACTCATTAGAACCATGTTATAAGCAAAGGAGGCTCATAAAATTACAGCTGAACATAAAACTCTGCCTTCAAAAACAAGACTCAACACCTACTTAACAAAACACAATAAACAAAATATGTTTGTAACTTCTGATAACATATGCTGAAATATACTTTATTAGAGACACTGTATCTTAAAAAACATTTGAGATGGAACACACAGATTTGCCCACACAGCAATATGCTACTTCTGCAATAATTTTAACAGCCCTTTACAATATACAAATCTAGAATGTCTTACCTCCCAAATCTGTCCTTTTTGTTGAAGTCTGCACCAGTATTTAGCAGAAGATTCAGGCACTCCAAATTCCTATTAAATCAAAGCAATATTACTTGTGATCGCAAATTTTATTTCCTTAATATTGGCCTCTGCAAATATCTGAACTGCCACACATATACATCTCATATATTATTTTTAATTGAAGCTGAACTATCATGTAAAAATGTTTATAAATATATTTTTATATGTAAAAGAGATTTCATAATTGCAGGACCAAACCCAGGAAAGAATAAAAATTATTTCAAGTCCATATATTTAAGTTTTATTGACACCAAATGGCATGCATAAAAGCACATAAACATTAACCTAATTTAATAGAAATTTCAATTTTTTAAAGCAAACAAACAATAACACCTGCATGTCACATGCTTTTTGCTATGAGGATTCCAGCACAGAGGCAAGTTTTAGTGTAATTAATTTTCAAAACAATACGATCATTCTAATAGGTATACAGTACTCCTAATCGTTTAAACACTATCTTAGTAACTTTCCTACTAGAAACTGGAACTGGAGATGAATGAGGGAATGTTTCACAAATTATGTGGTTTTATATGGTAGCATTTTAAGCATAATCATTTGCAACAAGGATGCATCTATCAAGTGTCTTTTGACTTAGAATGATTACTTAACAGTATTACTTAAACAACATTGAAACAGAAAAATGAAAATATCAATATCATGGAGTTCTGGTGTCCCACAAAGTGTATCATGAAATTTATTACCCAATTCTTCCAGGCAATTTTGAGTAGCTGCTATAGAAAACCTACAATACAATAACAATAATCAATATGGATCACAACTCAAGTGATGAGCAAGTAGTTCTGACTACTTCATCCACCTAAACTCTGGAATTTAATTATGGCTTATATTAATTAATTTAGTTAGATTGATCTTTTGTTTACGCACATAGTACAAATATATTTCCCAAGTTGCTGTTCTCCACCTCACGTCCTACACGGATATTAGCTGGGCGTGCTATCTTTGGATGCTGTAAATTCTAAAAATTGTATCACCATCCACAGGAATTTAAAATAAAATTCGGTTTACCCCCGAGCATATACCTAAAGCAAGTCTGATGACACTTGGACACCGTACTCCAATTATTACTTATTAGGCTGAATATTTAATTTATTTTTATAGCTGCAGATAGAATCCATCTTGAAATTATTTTCATGTTTACATAAATTCCAAGGGGAGAGGGCAGGAAAAGCACAGAGAGGAAATAATAAAAAAGAACAGGAATGATCAGCAATTGAGAAAAGAACAGCAAATATCAAAGCATGAATGCTTTTTTACATACCCTCCAGCTGCAGCTGCGTGAAGACAAGTCCTGCCAAAGTCATCTGGTGTGTCTATGTCAAAACCTACAAATCAAGTATTTTGTAAAGACATTATGTAACACTACCTTCCACAAAACTGCTCTCATCTACTCTTAAAAGAAATGCTTGCTAAGCAAACTTAACAGCTATTTGGAAAAAAAGCACTTCAGCACGGAAAATTTGCTTCATTTGAAACTGCTATTTGCAGTATTTTGAAAAACAGGCACTCATGTAAAACTGAAAGGGATAAAGTAAAAGACTATTAGTTGCATCGAGGAAAGAGGCTATAATTCTTTCCTATCCTATCTGCCCAGTACTACTGCTGTGTAATTTAGTATTCAATATAAAATATATGAAGGGAATAGGAAAATTGAAGAATGCACTAGAAATCATCAGTGTTATGCAATTTTTTTTTATTATTTTTTATTTTTTAACAAAAAGGGGGATGTCACCATTACCAAATCCAGAAGCTACCTAAATTTGATCCTTGAGTTTAGCTCTTTAGTTCCAGAGAAAGAACTTTGTTAGGCCGGAGTAAAGGCCGTAAATAGCAACTACCTGCAGAGGAACCCTTTAGAGAGCCTTGTAGTTTTCTCTTTCCAAAACGTGTCAACTATGGGGAACTTCAAATCTGAGATCACAAACATTAACTGTGCGATTTCATACCTAATCATGTATTTTGGCATGAAGAGTACTATTTAAATCAGGTTTCAGAGCTGCATTTTTGGTTTGAGAAACTACTATATAGTAAGATTACTAAGGAGTCTTATTCCTGTGTATCAAAACTTACTCATTAAATCTCCAGTTTTGGTACTTTTGCCTCAGTATGCAATTTATTTTTTTTCTTTTTTAAGAATTGCTCAATGACAATAAATAGTGAGCCACATGGGATGTCTTATTCCAGAGTACTACTATTCAAGAGTGTTTTCCTACTCCATATCCCCCAAAATGGAGGTCTTACAAACACCACTGTGTTCTCCTCCCACTTCAATAGGCAGTGATACACAGCAAACAATTTCAGAGAGTTACCAATCAGATCTGAAAAATATTCTTTGATGCCTTTCCACATCCCTGGGTTGCTTGTCAAATACCACTAATACTTAAATGTCATTCAGCACTGGGACAAGGCATTATGATGATTTTTAAAAAAATTTTAAGGTCTGCACAAGAATATTAATGAATTTAAAAATCAGAGATTCTTAACTTACATAAATTAAATTCTTCCCACACCCAAAAGGGCAGAGAGTCTGCAGGCACCAACCCCCACACCAGAAGCACATACTAATACACTGCCAGCAGTATGCAGTCTTTCCACTCTGAAGGGTGAATGTACTCTTCAAGCCATATCTGCTCCAGGCTAGCTTTACATCCAAGTTTGCTCAACTCATGTAAAAGTCCTGCAAGACTTGCAAGTCTTCTGCAGGGATTCCTTTGCCATCCTGAATCTCCAGTAAGTGCACAGCCAGCACAGCACCACGTGCAGAAAGGAGAAAACGCCGGAGCATTCCTCATTTTGAATGCATCCAAACGAAATATAGTTAAGTACAGGACAATTCTTTCCTGGAGTGAATCCTTGCAAGCTTGTCCATGAGAGGACAGTGAAATACAAAGCCTTACACCAGTGGTAGTTTTAGTTATGCTCCTCTAGTTCTTCTCCCAGACTTCCCTAGCAGACAATAACAAGGTGGGGAAGCAACTGCTTACTTTTCCTTTCCCCAAACCTCTGTCCCCAGCTTTTCTTTTTGCAAAAGTCACAAAGTGCCTTCAGATTGATGTAGAACTGCTTAGTTTCTTCTTCTTCTGTTCCTGAAGCTTCCTTCAGACAAATCTATTTTCTGAGCACTGCAATGGTTCAAAGAGCTCAGAATTCACACCAGAGCAGACTCTGGACAACAAGGGAAGTAATAACCTTACAACTCAACTCAACTTCAGGAAGGAGTCAAACAACCAAAGCAAGGTACAGTTCGGGTTGCATTTTATTAACAGTAAACCACCAATGCAACAGTTTCTTAATGTAGCAGTCCACAGAATCTTCAGAGATATTAAGTGCCGACTACAGGAATAGACAGATCTGTATTAAGTTTAAGACATGGAAAGGAAGCGGAGGATGCTCGATGAAGTCATTTAAGACAACAGTAGTCTTTGCCCCTGAAGTTGCATCATGGTCTGAACCAGTCATCCCACCCCTATGGCCAATTTACAACACACAAACACAACACGTAAAAAGTTATAAACACACTATTTCAATTTGGATTTTTTATTTGGGGGGGAGGAGGGGGGAAGGAGGGGGGAATTACTTCTGTAAAAGTTTGCATTCATTTTAACTATGAACTGTTAAAAAAAACCAAGCACTGCCCCCGAGCTACTAGTAAACTATAAAGATTTTTGTGTATTACTAAATTAAGACTTAATTAAAAGCTATTCTACAGAATAAAAAAATTAAATACAAAGCAGCCGTAAGACTTTTAGAGTATCCTACCTGATGAGAGGAGCTTTCTGCAGCAGTCTGAAAATCCACTTAATGCTGCCAAATGGAGAGGAAACATCCCATGTATACCCCGCCTAAGATACATCATAATCAGGTATCACAGTTTCATTACAATTAAAATAGAACAAACATGATTGTGTGCCAAAGTGCACATGCACGGTGGGTTCAGCAAACCACCTAATTAAAATACTGAGCCTTAGGAAAACTTCACATATTAAATGCTTTCTCACAAGCTAGCAGGATGCATTAAGCCTATTAAAACTTTCAGAGCTTTTACTCCAATACATTACAGGAAAAATCTATTTATCTTTCTCTTTGTACCAAGGGGCTAATTAACAGCACAGGATAACACACAACGTATTTCCCACTTGAAGTTGAAGACAATATTAAAAAAAAATAAAATCATACTAGTCTTGTCAATCTAACAAATACATTTCTAAATTCCCTCAGCTTGCATTCACATCAGTAAAGTTACCTACTTTGCAGTGTCAGCACCACTCGTAATCAGAGTGTTGATTAATAGCTCATGGCCATATCTAGCTGCTATGTGCAAAGGGGTATTTCCATTCTTATCTTCACAGTCTATTTCAGCTCCTATAATAAAAAAGTAATTACTAAGTAAGAATATATGTAGGTGCACAGATACTTCCATTAGAAAAACAGCACTATGATAATTTAAGCAACATTAATAATTGTCCATGAATGGCTCCTTTGGATTTAAAAATCTATACAGCTTTCAGTGGTATTAACATTAATAATAAACAAAATGGAGACAAGCATTTTATTATGTAACCACATGGGACAAACTTTCTGCAATCTGGGTTATGGAAGAAAAAGGAATATATTTCCCTGCATTCTGAAAAACAACTGGGGTTTCCAACATAACTTCTGTAACTGTATAGACAGATATACCAGACTCCACCATTAACTGAACTACTACTAGACACTGGATGTTAAAAAAAATTCAGTACATTGTTATCAACACACAAGGAAAATATTCATAATACTGGAAAGCTGATGACAAAACTACTGCCCCCAGCTTTTTACCATTTTGGATGATGGTTTGAGATCTTGAAAATCTACCATGGATTGCTGTCATGTGCAAAGGTGTTTTCCCATCTTTACTCTGGAAAACAAACAAAAAAAATCCCAAGTATTTATTTATGGCCAGTAATAGTAATGCACTGACAAAACTGAAGTAAAGAACAAAAAAAAGAACATTCTTTTACTGTCTTCTCTCCCCTCCACTGCCTCCCTTAAATCATTTCTATGCACTTCTGCAAGATGGATGTGACAAATCAGCATAACATGGCAAGCTTTTCCAAATTGCTGCTCTTAACCACTCTTCCAGCTGTGAGTGACAACCCAAGGATGCCCACTCACAGTTATGTCTTTAGGATAATCACTCAAGAGGATGATGACAGTACACAACCTCACCAACAAGCCCGTGTCCAACTCTCCCCCCCTGCCCCCAAGTCAAAAACCAAACAAAACAATACTTCTTTAAATTAAGTTTGCTTCTTGAAAGAAAATAGCTGTATTTACTATAGAAGTTTACACACTATATTAGAAGACAACATTTTTAAAAGCTCATCTATTTCATGATAATTTCTATAAAGTGGTATTTGTAAGCTATTTATCTTAAACCACAAGTAATCCTAGGGTAGGACTATTTAACCACAATAGGTAGTATACATTTGGCATATATCAAATATGCATTTAGTCATTCACACAGTAAAGATGCCTTTCAAGTATGCCAACAGTAATACATAAGGGAATTTTAATGCTCAATCTCAATGCATTTACGAAACCAGTTTTTCTGTTATTGTTCCTTCCCCCTCCCTGTACTTTGTCATAGGCAACGGGAGAGCATTGCTGCAGAAAAGCAATCCTGCAAATGCACACAAAAAATTGCAAACATGACACTTGCAGAAAAAAATAGCACTCTTGAATGCATGTGCCACATCTTTAAATTTTAAACACTGGCTTTGAACAGTATGAAATGTTCACAAAATAAATAGTTAAAAAAGACAAAGATGGGAGGGGAAACATACGATATCCACATATGTATTCAAATATGAATTGCTGTCATGTGCAAAAGTGTCTTCCCATCTCTCCTCTTCTTTTGGAACCAAAGCTTCTATTGATGTGTTACTGAAAGTCTGCTGGGGACTCTTTAGACAAAGAGCTGGATGTGGGATTTTGTGTCACTGCACAGAGCAGCATGCACGACCTCAAATGCAATTATGGGAAACACTGTCTTCTCAGACCTAGACTGAAATAAATAAAACACTTGATAATGACAGCCAACTTATCTCCAGATGTTTCAGCTGGCAGATTTCTTTGATCGTAGATAAGCCAAAAGACATATCCACATATCCACAGCAGACACAAAGAAACACAACAAATGAGGCTGAAATCCATTTCAGGAATTGGACAATCAATTTTACTTCTGTCTCTGGAGGCCTTAAGAAAATGTCAAATAAACACAACATAAGTGACGACTTCCCCAAGCAATCTCTATGCTCTGATTTTCTTAAAAAGAGAATTTTCTTCTAATGTCTACCTTTCTCCCCATGGTTTAATTCTACTCTCTTGATCCAGCCATCAATATTCTGTGCACAATTATTTTCCTCCTTTAAAATTGTTGTTACACAGATGGTGTCTCTTTCCTTCAAACGAATTCTTTAAAGAATCAACTCATTTAAAGGAAAACGATCATACAAAATAAGCCTAGTTGGAGTGAATAACCAAGAGTTGCTCTGGTAACGAGCATTCTGAACTCTAAAAGGGGAAACTTTGTATGGAAATAAATTTGTTGAAGTCAACAGACAGAGGAATTTAGGGGTTCAGATAAAGAAGCCTGCAACGGCAGTGGCTCAGTTATGCTAAACCTGTATCTCAAAGGAAAGTTAATGAAAATTAAGAAGATGGAGCAGAAAAAAGTAAGTCCAAGTCTCATCAAGCACATTATAAAGTGCCTTACAAGGACATTACAGTAACCTAAGGTGACAGTATCAGAAACTAAGGAGCACAGTGCTCAAGTAAGAATTCTCACAAGAGAGCGCGAGTGAGATCTTGCAAAGGACAGTAAAATAAGCTACAAAATCATTTTCCAGTTGTAAATGAAAAACCATAGTACAATCAATACTGGATTTTTAGATTTACCCTGCTGAAATTTACTTAAAAGATACATAACGTAGATGTTAAAAGAATGGATTAGATTATCCACAGTCCCAGTAGATATCCTCCAGTCTAAAAGTCTCAGGTTCCTTTGCAACCCAGGAATAACATAAAACACAGTTGTCTATCAACTATCAAACATAGAACAGGTAAAATTAAACAAAGGTGATTGCTGTGTGGAAGCTGAATTACTGGATGTAAGATTGCATTCAGAATTCCCTTCTTCGATCCACTTATTGCCACTAGGGAAGGACATACAGAAACAGAACCGGTAGCCAATGGGTTCTTTAAGTAATGAAACAGCAATGCTCCATTTATTCAGCAAAGCATTTGTAACACCATTTCCTGAGATGCCAGAAGGTTGGGACTGCATGAGCAAGGAGGTATCTCCAAAACTTCAATTTCCATTTATTATTTTTTTAATATCCTTAAGGTCTATTATCTAAATATTAACTACAGTTGTCTGATTTTACAAGATCAGAGCATATGATGGAATAGCTGTGGGCTAGTGATAACTTTTCTTGACTTCCCTGAAACTAAATTAACTTGGTAATAAGAAAGGAATCACCCAAATCTCCTTCATCACTAGAGAAAACATATCCACAAAATACTTAAGATGATAGGAGATTTGCTACGAGCAATAATTGTTATTAGACAGAAAGCATTAACCCACAGCACAAGGTATTTTATCAAGTGATTACTCTGATATTAACTGTACTTGGACTACTGAGCTTTACTGAGGGTCAGGGGAAATGTGGGGCTATAATACCACAGCATTCCTCCAAGTGAAATCTCCCCCTAGCAACAATTCCTACATTCTAGTATCACCAATGGAAATAAAACACTTTTTCTATTTAGGTCATTGAATTTCCAAGCAGCAAGGGGGCCCATAAAACAATTAATACTGTCCCATTACGCACTCATTTCAACATGCTCTTTCATGCATGGAAATCCTGAATAGCGAGGAGAGAGCGCTGCAGTAATGAGCAACACTTCACAGGATTTCACTGCTCTACAGCACTATATGGACACTGAAAAGGCTACAAAAACGAGTGTTTTTGTAAATTATAGCACTGTCTACTCTGCACCTGGATCACCTTCCATACCCGCTCTGTGCCCTCTAAAAACACAGCATCAGCTGCACAAGGGCAGGAACTACTGCATCAGATTACACAAGCAACACAAATATGATGAAAAATAAATCTTACATCTGCTTCAACACCTACTTTGAACTTCAGCCTCAGTATTTGGAAACTGAACAGGCTTGGTTTCAATAAATACTCTAAATGCATCCCATTTTAACTCTACAAATTATTCTTAGCTACACAATATATTCTAACTCAACTTCCCTTTGCTGTTTTTTTAGGATTGTTCTTCTGATTAAATATATGATTTATCCCTGTAGGTCTTACCAGGAAGGCAGAAGTTGACCTGAAAACAATTACCTTTTCCCCCAGTTCTTGCACTTTTCAACAGTGCAAGTGTTAAGTTTTCATGCACAAAGTAAGCCTGTTCACACCTTCAGGCATCAATTCACAGGTCAAATTGAATTATGATGTTATAAATCCACAGAAATGCTATTAACAGAATTATAATGGTGACACACTGGTGGAGAAATAGAGGAAAAATGGTGGGTTTAAGCTGTACTTGCTTAATTTTACACTTAACAGTTTTGATACTTCCTAAATTAACACACTTTAATTACAGCCAACCTATAGATAAAACTACTCACCCCTTCCTCTGTAAAGACATTTTCTTCTGAAGCTGGCTAACTCCAGCAGCCAAATCTTTACTAAGCTCTTAGATGTCAGCTGAAATTCCCAGCTCTCCGACATGCTTGGGGCTGCATTTCCCAGCCCCGCCACCATCATGTTTCAGAAAACATGATTCTGTCATCTGTAAGCTTAAGAGAAATCTTGGGTTTACCCATACTAAATCTTCTGAGGATTTTTTTTTTTTTAAGTTACAGAAACCAACAAATATATACTTTAGATGCTGTAACTTAAAATTGAATGGGAAAGAAGGCAACAATGCATCTCTCTGATGTTAAAACATCTCCTGTCACCTCCAAACAACAGTTGACCCTATAAACTTCAAACAGTTCAGGAACTTGGCCGGTCACTTTAAGATATCAGCTGTTCTGTCCACAATTTCTAAGGTTACTTAGTGTTAAACTGACTAAATGTAGTTAGTATCTACAGTGTATACCACATGTAAAACAAAGATTCTTATTTCAAGTTCAAACATAAAGAATATAGTACTCTTGAACAGTGTTTAATTATCATAATAGCACATTAGAAGTTTTGCATTTTCATTCCTAACCTACAATTAGGGTGGAACTGAAAATAAATAGCCAAAAAATTGCAACCACCATTACTTGCTGCAAATCTTTCTTAAATTAAGCCCTTCCCACTTTTTTCTTCTACATCATGACTTTGTACATCTTTCTGAACCCTTGCAAGCCAGAATATAGGGAACAATAATTCTTTGCTTGGTAATATTTGTGTTTCTCTTTTGCTTTTATTTGTGTAAGTAACATGTGTACGTAATGGCTGGTGCATTTAACTGTGGGATTATTTTCCTAACAGAACATGTGTTACTGAGAAATGCTGTTTCGAGAATGTAGGACAGAAGTCAGCCCTGTAAGGCTAAACCTTCAGTCCTCTCCAGTCCGGGACATTACGCAGAGCAGAAAGTTGGCAACAATATTAAATGGACTGCGACCTGTGTATTTTAGGAGAAGTTGGCAATAAACCCTGTGGCACAGCTCCTTACTTCTCCAGAGGACTTTGGTGATGAATTTTTCCAGAACTGAGTTTAAGTACATTTACATTAAATAAGCTGCATGTTTAAGTATATGTAAAAGTGAGCAGCATCATACATCTAGGATTTTTTTCACATCAAATAGCTTATTTTTAAATTACCTCCTAAATTTTCAGTGGGCTACAAATTTTCTATCAACAGTAAAATTAAATTTGTATTTTAGAATTAGTCAGCTGAAAATCAGTGTGTGTATCTTACACGAAGTGAGACACGAATGCCATCATTTTTAACAGAAATGTTAGCTATTCTAGTATTTACCTTTTATCCGAATTGTGCTAGAAATAATGCATAACTCTATTAAACAGATTTTCTTTTCTTTCTTTTTTTTTTTTTAAGAAACAAAAGGATAGGTAATTCTCTTCTTATACCATGGGTGCAACAGTAAAGGCAATTAGATATTTCATGAGAGGAATGTTTGGACTCTTCATTCCACGTACCAATTTCCCACCTTCCCCAGCCTGAAACCTATCAAGACACGAGATACTGCCACTAAGTACTTCTGCACGCAGTTAAATTTTCATTATTACAGTAAAAATCAATTTAATACAAAACAGGAGGTCTCACATCTCTCTCTCACACATCAAAACCTTATCCTATGCACAAGAAGGTATAGGTTACAGTTTGCTTTTATGCTTGTGCGGATTAGAAACTCTACCGATACTGAGACTGGCTTCTAAGGAATATTGTGCAGCCAGAGACTTGTGATCAAGTAGAGATGTAAAAAATATACTGACTCTGCTCACAAAGTTTTGAGTAACTAAAAACCAGCTCCATTACCTCCATTAGCCTTATCTGCTCACATTTATATCTCTAATATACCTTTCAGAAGTCTCCCTTAATAACTGCATTTTAAGCTTTTATATTACCAGCTCTTCAGCTGCTCCAGCAAATAGCCTGTTTGTACCCATTTCTCTGAAATGTTAATGCTGCTTATTTATAAGAAAAGCACATTCTTTTGCATTTTTCCATATGATTTGCTCTCTTTCTCACATGGATAGACTAGGAAAGACAAGTTCTGTGCAATTTTGACATTTAAACGTGATTAAGATTGACCAGACAGTATTGTCATCTCTCCTCTTTATCCTTTTGGGCTACTTACTATGTTCTGTTGAGGTTTTCAGATTCAGATCAAATTTCTTACCTCATTTCTTCTATGGCACTTTTCATGTAAGTACTTCACCAATCAGTAGGAACTTCTGAACAATACCGTAACAATGATTTTGAAAAATTATCTCTGATGAAGATGTACCGCACCTTTAGGAGTGCGTGGATGGCTTTGGATTCACCTACCTTCATATTTACATCTGCTCCGTTACAGACCAAAAGCTCTAAACACAATGCTCCATGTGTTGATGCAGCGGCGAAGTGCAAAGGTGTAAAACCCTTCTCATTCATTTGATTCACATTAGCACCGCAGTCTATGAGTTCATTCACTACAACATCTTGCCCGTTGTAGCAAGCTACATGGAGAGGAGTATTTCCATAGGCATTCGGTTCGTTCATCTGTCAGGTAAAAAACCCCCAAGAATAGTTAGTAGGCCAAACCCCATATTACAACTCCTTCATTATGCTTGGGAACTCTTCAAACCCAGAAATTATAAGCAAGTTCTGGATGTAACACTGTGATTGAGAAGGGTGTACCCAGGAAGAGTATGATTGCTTCACAAGTGAGTCAACCTCCAGTTGTCTCCACACCAGTTTCCTGTACGCAGTACACGACTCGACAGAACACACATATGGAAAAAACGTCAACAGTGGCAACTTGCACAGACAATACAGGCTAAGCACAGCATGGACTTCTATCACTTCTCAACAGCCTTTGTAGGTTTCCGTTAAAGACAGAGGTCAAAGGGACTGAGTTTCCCCAAAATAAGTTTAGGGCATTTAAACTTAGAACTCCCAGATGCAGCGTGCGTATGTATACGCAGGCAGCCTTTTCAGTGATATTGAGGATCTGTAGCTTCTGTCTGAGTGTAACAGGAATTTTAGTTATGAACTACTTCTGAAATGCAGTCACATACACCTCTCCAATAAATTATACAAGGTGTCACTGTCTAGATATCCAAGTCAGAAAACATCAGATTATCTCTAAATCAAACAAGACTCTAAAATATATACAAGTGACGGGGGACAAGGGGAAGGGACAAAACTTTGTCAGCGTTCTCCAGCTTTGTAAGGCTAAAATTTGACAAAAAATGTTGATTTCTTAACATTTTCAGTTTGTTGTTAACACACTTTCTACACACAGGTACTATACGGCCTTTTAATTTATTTTGCTTTTACTATTAATATGGCCTTCCCTACTGTAGTATTGAAGTTTTTCCCAATTTTTAATATTTTCCAGAACTTACTAGCTGTAAGAAAAGTCAGTGACGTCTACATTTTACAAGGAACTGAAGTATAAGAGTTGAATTTCCTGCACTTCAAACAGGATTGTGTAGCAAAGCTAGAAACGGAATTCCTATTTCCTGAGTTCCAGTCCAACGAATTAAGAGTAAGAAGTACCAAATGAACAAAAAAAACCTACCAAGTACAAATTTATTTCCAAATAATTCTGCAAAATCCGCAAGGTTTTTAAGTTACTTGGGGGAATGAGGTTTTGTAACACTAAAAGCATGTGAATTAAGATCTTTGGAAACACTATTTTCACCATATCATAATACACCCCTACGTGAACAGTGTGCTACAATACTAACAAGAGCATTTTAAACAATATATATATATATCAGTTTGTTGTCTTCCTTACATCAACTCCAAGGTCTAGAAGATACTTGACTACGCTGATCATCCCACTAGATGCTGCAGCATGTAAGGGTGTATATGATTTTTTGTCTTTGCATGTCACTTCAGCTCCGTGCGCCACAAGCAATTTCACAACTTCAATATGACCTAAAAGAATAAAGACAAAAAGAATAAAGCTGCATTTTATATTAACCTGCACAAGTTCACAAACTTAATAACTGTATAATTGTTGTAACATGAGCAAGACATTATTCATTTGACCTAATCTGGAAAATAAAGAATTGTCTTGTATTCTAATTGTATCATGAACTATAAAAGCAATATAAATTACTCATATCCAGAAGAAAGTAACTCCACATACTCCCTCTAATCACAGTATTTACATTGAAAAATTAATCTTGTATATTAAAAAAATAATCTTGTATTCTGCTCAACACAGAAGAATTTCTCAGGAAGATCTGAGAACTAGAGAGGTGACAGAACTTTGCAATTATTAAACGTTTATGGCAAATTTCTGTTAACAACTCAAAAGAGAATGTAACTGTCAGTCTTCCAGCTTCATCTCAAATGCAAACACGCTCATTAGGGTTTCTCAAGGCATTCAGCATAAACTACGGAAAAATTAAACAAACATGAAAAAAACCCAAAAGCATTGTATTTTTAAATAAAAATATATCCTTCCCCAAAATGATCCAGAATTTAGGAAAGCTCTGTTTTCAAAACTGACTCAGGCCTTCGAGGAAGCGTAAGCCTTCTGAAAGCATGACCCATTCTCCTGAGTCAGAGGGAGGAGAGGAAGAGCCTGGGTGGGATGGCAGGGAAGGGGTGAACTGGGGGAAGCTCCGGGTAAGAGGGAGGGAGGGGAGCCCACCCCAAAGCAGCGGGCAGCCGCTCTCACCACCAGCTTTGTGGCTGGGCCAGGGGCCCCAACACCGCCCGGCTGCCATGAAGGGCACCCAGCTTTCCCCTTCTCCCTGCCCACATGCTCCCCCACTGGCTCACACGCAGCTGTTGCACTTGCCTACTTAGAGAAAAGCAATGAAAATGGGCTAACAAAGAATTCGTCACTCTTGCCGAGTTGTTAATTTAACCACAATACAAGTCAATTGCTGAAAACACACATTTAATCGTGACAAAGTCTACAGAAAGTAGAATAAAGTAGCACATTTGAGTTAATTAGACCATGACGGATGTAGAGCTTTTACCTTTGTAACTGACCCTACTGGCAGATGGGAGATTCTTCATTTAACTTTCAAGTGACATCCTTATCTTAGTTAAAAAAGTCGTGAGGGGCACACTGAATACTTTCTGCTTATGTAGTCAGACATGTAAGTAAAAAGTAACAAAAGCGCTTCATAAAAAGTGAGGGTCTCTGCTTTTCCAACAACTGAGGGATTTGCAAAAGTGTGAATAGTAAGTGCCTACCCAAAGGAATACAGGCAAAGCTATTTCGATAAACATTCAGTCCCCATAATACACATTTTATGCTGCATGCCCAACAACAGACAAAATGACCCTTCATCTAGCTATACAGACCAGAATCATACAGTTTACCAGTGCAAATCCACTTCTGAATTACCTCAGTATTGTAAGAAAAAAGAGAAAGAGAAATACAAGCATTATACTCATCTTCTGACCCAAATATAATGGGGACAAGAATGGAAACAAGCCCTACATGAGAGACAGAAGTACAGAAGATACCGAAGTCAGTGAAAGGAAAAGAGACACTTCACAGAGCAGTGGCAGAAAATCTTTAAAGAGAAGGCAAAAAAAAAAAAAACCAAACAAACTAAAAATCCCTGACCTGCATTGAAAACGCAAGCAGCAACCAGTGGAAGAAACTCAAAGAGAAGAGCAAAGTACTTGAGGTGGGAAGCGCTGAGGAGACATCCCGATACACAATGCTAGCACGCACCAACGAAAGCCCATTTCAGTCGCAGCTTCGCAGCTGGACAGCAATGGAGTCGGGTGAAAAGCAGGAAGGAAGGGAAACAATGGATGTAAGCCTAGGAAGTTATTTATAGTAGAGTGACGAAACGCCTAACTCCTTTTCTATTCTATGGTCAGTTTTATATGGGGAAAAGCTTTAAGGCTTTCTTTCAAACAGTTGGAGCAGCGTAAAATAGCTCTAAATTGTGAGAAAGATTGTCACAGGGTTTTTTTCCCCTTGTTTGAAAGCTTTCAAAAGCTTTTTCTACATGCAGTTGTCTGCAAAGATACTTAAGTTGATCAACATCAGATTAATACCATTCTCCCCAGCCAAACACTGTTCATTAACAGAGATTAGTGTTAATAGCCTACAAAATAGCACTGACTAAAACTGGAGATGTAGCTTATCTGAAAACTAGAAGACTTTTCTCTCATTTAGAGGAGCACAAGCCAGAAAACAACCCTGTTCCCTCACTGATGCTCATCAGATCTCTGCCAACTCATGCACAAGTTTCATTCCACAAAATTTTGCTATCACCTTGAGAAAGGTAGTTGGACAGCTTGTCACAGACATTGCTTTGTGGTATGTAAGTAAATTACAAAACACTAATACCAAATATAACATAGAACATTGGATCAATAATGAAGACTGTTCTTCTTGGTTTTGAGCACTGGTATGGGTACTTGAATTGCAGTATCATACAGCTTCAAGTTATGAATTAGAGCATTAATACTCTGACGATCCCTTCATAATTCACTGGCTCATTCAGTTCTTTTCCTCCGAAAACAACTCAACAGGGTCCCATAGCTCTTTTTATCATTTCACATATGGATTTCACAGCCTTATTTTACATTATCGTCAGATTATTTCAGACCTGTACTGTCAGGGACAGGAGACTAATGTAATATTAAACTGAAACAGAGAGTTGTGCAGAGACAACAGTTAACAATTCCACTTTTGTGTGAATCCAGGTGTTAAAAGTGATCTTCTCACAAAAACTGTTGAGATGTTACAAACAAGCCCAATTTTGTAAATATGTGGGTTTGCCTTTGTAAAGGCCAGAATTCTCAGTCCTCGGACCAAAGCACATTTCCTACAATGACCAACTCATTATCAATCCCCAAAACACAGGGTGAAGTGATAAAAGGTAAGGAAGTGCATTACTCTGACTGTACTGCCAGTGCATGGATCAATAGCATAAGAACAATAATTACCCATTCCTGGAACAAGAACAGCAAGGCAAGAATTTGGAGTTTAGAGATGAAATACTATTCTTTTGAAATACAATCCCCAGGGCTGGTGTAACGATCCTCTGTTTCAGGTGCCCCTTGTAGTAATTGCTTACTTTCTACTTAGCATTATTGCAAAAGTTTTCACTTGTAATTAGACTCCTGCTGATTGAGGAACATGGTTCCCTCTTTTTAAAGAACAAATATACTTAACCTTATTTTTGTTTTTCCAACACACTGATTTTTCTCGCCACAAAAACACATTTACAAGGCAATCTGAAGCATACACTTAAAGGTTTTTCTGGCAGAAACATAGACAACCTCAATGCTTACAATGTAAACATTTTTCCTAGATATATATAAAATCACTAAATATAAGGTGATTTTTTTTCCTTCCACTATAGTAGTCAACTGAAATATGTACATACCCATATATGCTGCCCAATGTATAGCTCGTCTGTCTTTCTTGTCAAATGCATTGATATTGGCTCCTCTAGACAACAGTAAGCTGACCATCTGAGATGAAAAGAAAGAAAATAATTCCTCTATTCATAATGGAAAACTCTGATTAAAGTTAGACAAAGAAAATCATAGGAGAAAATAAAAGTATATGCATTTTCAAAGGATTTAAATGTGTTGGTTTCTGAATATTCCATAAGCTTGAAAAAACTGGCTGCCCACTCAATACCAACAAAAAGATTTCCCAGTTAAATAGGGCAAAGCCATGAAATCTTCAGGCTATTTATAAGGGATTCACTAAAGGTAATTACTACAAGCAACCCTATTGCCACTTTGTCTTCACTAACCTATATGAAATTACAATGGGAATTTCTCAATTTCAGGACTTGAAAACTAGCAAGTTAGAGCTTGTTACACGTATTTCCTCCACATCTCAGTGACAACACATTCCATGTGTACACTATCTACTGAACTTAGAAAAATATCTTCATTTTTCTATTTCAAATTTATTTTTTACCAGTTGAACTCCATTAAACTCAGGCAAATTTGCTTCTGTCTTAAGAAAGGTGAATGCTGTAATAACCCTCCCAACTAAATGATGTAACGTGATTTCCACAACTGTTCTGTACATTGATGTATACAAAAGACAAATTCAAATACAAAATAGGGGGCGGGCTTTTTTTTGGGAGGGAGGAAACATGACCTTAAACCGAGAAACTAAACATCAGAAATGTGAGGGACAGAAGGACGAGTGGGAAACAAGCTAAGAAAAATAACTCTTACCTCAACGTGTCCGCTGAAGGCTGCATGATGCAATGCAGTTCTGCCTGCTCGGTCAGACACATTCACGTTGCTGAGGAGAGGCACCAAAGCTTCAGCACATTTCACAGCTTTGTTCGCAGCTGCTATATGTAGGGGTGTCTGCCAGTTTTTATCACGAGCATTTACATCCGCTGAATGCTTTAACAACACCTGAACGGCATCCTGAAAGCATTGACAAAAAACCTGGGACACTCAGTAAAGATCTGAAATGCCAGCCTTAAATCCAAGGTCAGTAGAACGGAATAGAGCTACTTACAAATTGCTTTTTTGTAAACATCACCTTATGTTTGAGATTTGTACTTTATCATAAATCCAGATTTGGGGATGTTCTCATGAACACGGGCAATATACTCCCTACAGGATTTGACTGAATCAACCATTTCCAAGTCTTTTATCCAGTTCTTTAAAAATTGTTTCTTCATCTCAACTAATTTCTAAAGCTCAATAAAACTCCTTAGGAATTCTTCCATTGCTAAGGATTAATGAGATTACTGTGAACTCATAATGCATTTTCATCAATTTGCCAAGCAAAGTTTTTTGAATTGTCCAAGTCTAGAAACGGCAATGGGAAGAGCAGTTTATTAAAGGTATGCTGAGAGAACCACAGATAATACAGAGCACGGTCACAGAAAGTTTCAACACATACTGTTGCAAAATGCCTGAAAACCGTTTGAAAATGTTGCACTGAATTCCATCTCACAAAAAGATTATTCATTTCCTTTTGTTAAAGCTGTGCAAACTTGATAAATAACACTGCAATTCTTACAGCGAGAGAAACAAATCCCATTAAAATATGTGCATGCAACTGGAATGCATTAAAAAAAAAAAAAAAGCTCTTGGTGATACCAACAAGACAATAAATACTACATTTTACATCAACTCCACAACCTTCCCACAATACACTAATTGCATTCAGTGACTTAAACACTGAGCACAGAAATAAATGGTTGGTACTTTGAACATAAAACATTTTACCAACAAGTAGTTACTAGAAATTTCAGATTACATGCTGGTACAATAGCTAGGTATTATTCTCAGTCACAAGCAGAATGCTAAGTAACACTTGGTTCTACTTATTATAGTAAATTATATTCAAAACACTGGAATTTCTTCTGCTGTCAATTAGAAATAAAATAGGAACAAACAAAAAAGCTAAAATACAGGACCACAGGCTTGCAATTTAAATGACAAATGGAATAGCTTCTATTCACTAAGAAAAGAGCAGATTTAGTACTTTAAAAATCTAATCAAGATTTTGAACCCTCTCTTTTTTGAGCCAAATATTAAGAAAAACTATAATAGAACATGGGTGTTTGAGAACAGCTATTACCCTTCTGTAGAAGGAAGCACTCTAGTTCTAGCATAAGGATAATTTCCTGTATTTTTCTGTGCACATGTATTAATGAATTTCAAGAATTAGTGAACCTGTTTACTCTTCTTCCCCTCCCTCCAAAGTACACCAGTGACACAAATATAAAGGTCTGGAGCCTGACAGTCTTGACATGAAGATGCCTAAAGTCAGGCAACTGACAGTTAAATCTGTAATTCCCACTATTTTGCATGTTTCAATGCCCTTGTTTAATTGCAGCTGTCCTTGCTTCAAAAGTAAGTCCAGATGTTTTACTGAAATCATTACCAAGAGGGCTTGTTTTTTGGCTACAGCTTTTCTCATGTAACACCTAAAAAGCCATGGAAGCCTGTCAGCTGCAACACAGCACCTACACGAACCAAGCACCCCTCCTCCACCTACCTGCGCGGGCTCCTATCATTTGCTGTGTTTATTAACAGGAAATTCCGACAGGCACCTATTGCTGCTTTTAGGGTGGAGTGATGGGTTTACGTATTTCATTTGCCTTTGGTTAGCATTTTGCTGAAAACAACCCACATTTTAAAAAAATCACTATGGTTGCATTTCTTGACATCATGATTTAGGTCCAGTTTGTCTCCAGCACTCCTCTCTACACACGTTATGGACAGAAGGAGTTTTAATTGTCCCTTATTTCTGAAGAATGCAGCGTTTGGTGCTTCGGTCAGCTCCCAAAGGAGCAGCCTAAAAATACCTCAAGAAGAACAAATAGCATTTGGAAATAAGGCACCCTTGGAGATTAATTTTCAAACACTGTTTTGAATAACACAACCCCCACATAACTTAGGTATTAATGCTAGTGACAAAATAACGCGATTTATAGAGGGACTACAAAAGCAAAAACTGAAAGACAGCTTGTTTAAATAGTTCACGGACCAAATACTTGAAGCTCAATGCTTGCCAAAACCAAAACATTCATTTCCATCTTCTCAAAAATTTACACAGAATCTTTAAAAACCATTTATTTTTGAAACGTACTGAAACAAACATTAACTTGACTCAGGATCCCAAAGGAGATAGTTTTGCATAAACTCTTCCACATAACAAGCTCAGCGCTTCTGTTTGTTTTGATCTTCTAAAGGCATTTAAAATTTTTATGAGGACATCAACAATAGAGCACCAATAACAAATTCATTTCTTACATTACTATATTCTCACAAATGTGTCGCTGGCAGACTTAAAAAACTTTCTGCATATTTTATTTATGACTTTTAAAGTGATTTTCAGTACTATTGTTGCTCATTAATAGTTTCTTAAAAAAAAATTAAAATGTTTGCAGGCCTTATAAAACCATTTATTGCTTCAACGCCTTAACAGATGAATGCAGAAGAAATGAAGAAATGTAAAGATTATGCTGGAAAAGCTGTACTAAATCTTATTTCACCTCTATTTCTCTCCCACTGAACCATTCTGGTTAATTTAGGAGAAGTAACCTCATCCTGAGAACACTGCATACAGAATCCTCTCTAGCCGGGTAATGGCATTTGAGCAGCAAGCAAACCTGAGAACTGGAAGTTTATTGTTTTCCCCTTTCTTCCTACTCAGGCATATGATAGATACACTCTCCACACAAAGTGTTACAAGTGTTCTGCAATTCCAAACATTTGGAGCAGTTTCACTTTATAAAAACAGAACAAAGAACAGAAGGTAATTTGAGACATCTTATTTTAACACAAAGCAGTTAAAAAAACCAAACAAAACCATACCTCACTACAAGATGCCACAGCTCTGTGTAAAGGAGTCAACCATTTGCTGTCTTTGGCATTAACTCTAGCTCCTGTAACAAAAAATAAGAAAGCCAGACAGTCAAAAACTATTTACAGGAAGACTTAAATATTGCCCTATACAAAGACAGAACCATTGGAAGATACTTATTCTAGGCTCATTTATACAGCATGATGCCAAAAATGGGAGTCTTTCCTCCAGCTGAAGCCCACCCTTTGAGAAAATTCTTTTAACACTGCACCCATCAAAGCGTATTCATCTTTTCACATTAGGCAGCCCTCTATAATTTTATATGTTTCTAAAGACACATAAAAGAAGATTGGGTAAGAAAGTGACTCCTCGCCTTCATTCAGCAACAAAAGGCGTGTACTTTTCCACTACAGTTGCAATTCTCCATTGAAGTAGAGAAAGAGGTTACGTCTATTCCCCACACTCCTCCTGACACCTAGGTATGTAGAGTGATGTTGCTTCTCCTGGGAACTACTCCACCAGGTCACCTAGCCCACTTCAGGACCTGAACCTCCCCTTCATGATCTAGACTGTAACAAACCCATCCTTCTATATTTAAAAGTATACCCAAGTAACAGCTGTCCCGGCCCCTAGGAAAAAAGGTCACACAAGCATCTGTGAGGGACACAGCCTGCATCTGGATCTCAATTTTTTTTCTTAGTAATAAAAGAAAAAAAGAATTTAAGGAATTTTTCCTGAAGGAAGCAGCTGAATTACTTTCTAACTTCTAGTGAACTTCAACAAACAAGAAAACTTAATGATTAAGCTTAATGACTTCATTTCTTATTTGTACATACACACACACATATACATGCATGTGCATACACACATATATACAGACTTATAGGTTTTTTAATATGTTGAGTGGAAATTTAGCCATCTTTATTTGAAAGCCGCTGAGATTTTACAGACATGTGATAGTTTAGACAAAATGTTACATTTTGAAAAAATAGTTTAGAAATACCACTGCAAAGAGTTCATAGAGCAATATATGACATCACACAGTAAGAATTCTACATGGTCAGAGCTTATTAACTTCTCACGCTAAACATAGTATTGTTATGTCAGAACCAACTTTTTCTACCCAAAAAGAAAAGGATGGAAGGCCAGTAAGACACAAAATGTTGAACAGGCTGCTGGTCGGGATACTCAGCTGAGAGGCAGGGTATTTTGATCCAAGTCCCCCTGACCTGCACCAGCAAAGAAGTCTCTCTCCCAGTCCAGCTGAACAACCTGACCAAGAAAATCACCAGTCTCTACAAAATCATGGTTGTACATACTAAGAAAACCAAAGATTTGAAGTCAATTCTCTGAGTTAATCAGTTTCTAATCAATCCAACCGTTGCAAGTTTAAGAACACAACGCAGAACCTGATGGTGAGTCCAAACTCCCACTTTGAACCTAGCTCTTCCAAGCCCCAGGCAGAGCCTGAGATCTAATTGCTGAGTACAATTTCAGGGGTTTCTCTCTTTCCTTATCCAAATTCTGGAAACTTTGGGTATCATCCTATTTTCCAAGTTAAAAAGTTTTTGAAAAGTAAGTTTGAAGGAATGGGAAAAAAGTCCAAGTCCATTTGAAGAAAACTCCCCCAAGCCTACCAAACATTGAAGAGACTTGATCTTACCATAAATTATCTGCTTTTGTGAACCAACAAAAGGACCTATTGTATTGCACCATATCATGTATCATAACATAACATACTGTATGAAATTCTGCATAGAACTTGAGGATTCTAAACGTCACCAGGAACGTTTTTGGTGACCCTTTCCAAAAAACAATAACCTGAATGATCGATAAGTGAGAATGTAATCAACTATTACAAATGTATCTGAAATTCTTTATCATCTTTCAGGTTATTGCTAACCACATCTTGTTTTTAGCAGATGAGACAACAATCATAGCGAAAACAGTACTTCAAGCTCCACCTGATTTTGCATCTACAGCCAACAACCAAGGAATGAGGACTTTCAGAGTCTTAACTGATTTCTATTTCTAGTTTTAGGATTCAAATGTCTTTGAAGTGTTTTAAAGGAGTAAAGGAGGTTCCTATGTCACTAATCACCATCCTGATTTTCCTCTGGTGACAAAGCCTGAGACAGGAGAAGCACCATGCTCAGCAGAAGAGAAGTGCATGTTTCCACTCCAAGGAGGCAGCATATACCTGAGCTCTAGTGAAAATGTGCTTAAGAGTCCAAGCTGTGTTTATGTCTTCAGCTAAAGCATTCGTTGACATTTCTGGTACTTTAACACACAGTCTAAAAATTGCATCAGAAGAGAGCAGGAATAAATACAGTGTAATACTGTACAAAAGGTTTTCCCAGTGGTTAAGTCAATCAAAACTTCTAGAACTAAAGGAAAAGAGTATCTGAAAGTGTTTGTTGTTTCTGATGACACAGAAAATCAAACAGATGCCTAGGGAAATCTGAAGTGATACCTAAAAGTAATGTGGTCCTCTCAAAAGAACAAAACCAACACAACAGTATTTGTCCCGTCCCTGTAAGTGATACTCTACCAAAAGCAGCAAGAAAGCCTATATCTAGGACATCCCATAGTCAAATTAGTGCAATAGTAGACATTAAAATAAGTTCTTTTCAAACGCACAAAGAACTTTTAGATTCTCTGACAAAGGAAAAAAGGAAGCTGACTTTTGAGAAAAGATCTCTATCTCCGATGGACTTACTTAAGAAAGAACCACCAAGCTTGTTCCCCATCTCTCCTCCCCCAAGAAACAACTCTTAAAGGACTTCCAAAATTGGTAGAGTGAAAGACAAAGTTTTTAAGCAATAATCAGAACAAAGGTATTAACAAAAAACATACGTGCACTATTAATGTGAAAATCAGGAGACCTATAGCTCTAGATACGTAAAACAAAATAATGTTTTGAATCAACATAGAGATACTTCCCCCTTAAATTTCTCCAAGACCTGCTGCCAAGAAAGATTTAAATTTCATAGAAAGCTTCTCCAAACAGCCTTGTATCTCTGGACATCACCCCCCTCCAGGCTGTTCTTTACTCCCTAGTACATGATTTGGGGAAAATGTTACCTTTCCTCCCACCCCCTTCAAATGTCCTCCATGAGACGTAAAGCTCTCTCAAACCCACTATATCCCTATCATGCAACAGTAAGGAAGGCCACAGCCTTTACCCTCTGGGGTAAAGCTCTACTCCAGATTATTGGAAAAGGACCTTTTAAAATACATTACACCTTTACTGAGTATCTTTTGCTTAAAGATTATTTGCTTCAGCGTTTGTTTAAGGACAGTTTGAATGCATGTATGTATATAATCCACTGTACAACACCACTGATGCAACTTTATCTGTGTGAAATTCAACCTGCTGACGTGTTAACCAGGGCATTTCTCACATTTCAAATGGCAGCTATGCAGCAGTTTGCTCTTTCAAAACACAGTGCAACCCACCTCAATCCCCACTTTGGTTTGGGGCGATTTGTTTTGTTTTTTGCCAAATACACTCTCACCACACTGGATCTTCCAGACTTCAGGGGCATGGTCTTCACATGTTTATCAAAACCAATCAAATAGGTCATTTGTTTAATGCAGTATTTATTATACGTCAATTCTTTTAATGCCATAGAGCTTGCAGGAAAAGGATTTGGGGGCTTGCCAGAGATGTCAAATGCAAAACCGCACACAAATACCATCTTTGCTTGAACTTAAGAATGCAAATGAAATTCCACTAAAACTGCACCTTCCAAACAAACCAACTTATTCTTTCATGGTGGGGCACTAACCTGAAATATTAAGCAAGACCTTCCCTTTCATCAACTTTGCTAGTACAGCTTAGTAAGTATACTCCTCTACGCAAATATGAAAGCAGGATTTTTGCTCTGCAAAAGGAGGGGGGAAGAGGAAAGAAGGGGGAGAGAAGTATTTTAGATTTTTTCCCCTCCTCCTTGAATCTCACATTTCATTTTGCAAAGTGGTACTCACACGACTGACAAGTAGAAAGACATGTTTTATTTAATTAAATCTAGTACAGAAGTTACAGAAAAACTCAACTATGTTTACAAATTTATGTTCCAAGGGATACATTTTTCAACTCGCCACCCACAGTGATTTACAGAGGGATCCTGGAAGTTTTAATCCTAGTCCATATTTAGCAACTGCACATTTAAATGTGCTGTCAGCCACCAACACTTGGATGTGTATTTCTTCAATTTGGTTGATACTGGTGTCAATATTCTTATGCTGAATTAAGGGCTAGCATCTCAACCATCTCTTGAAGAGACAGGCAACAAATAAGGAGGTATGAAATGCTGCTAGGAACAGCAACCCCCCCTCCTCCTCCTTCACCCACAAAATGCCATAAATACAGCAGTGTCTCAGCACTTCACCTCTATGTTACTCTCGTAAGAGCTTTGTCATGACTCTCTTCCCAAACAACTCCAAAACAGAACTCTTCCCCTTTTTACGTGTCCTCAGAAGACCAATGAACCCAGTGCCTACATTACTTACGTGTCACTAGTTGGAAATAAATTCAGAAGAGAAATACACCAGAACTGACAAGACATTTTCATCTTCGCTCACAGTACTAACTTTAGTTCTGAATTGCCTTCCACTGTTCTATTTGTAGTCTGTATTTTTGGACTGCCAAGGATGGTATTCTCCTTTGTTATTGTACAAGATGTGCTAGCGGTTGAACAATACCATAATTTAAGCAAATAAAGCCAAAGTGTTTTCACTCACATATGCAATACAGACACCTGATGTTCAGTATTTGAAGCTCTGAAATATTTATCTAAAAGATGTACATAAGATCTTTAGATTGCATTTTAAAAAGCTAACAAACTTTACATTACCAACTAGTATACTGAAATAATTTTAGGAATTATCTTTGCAGAAATTAGGAAGATTCTAGGCATAAATCACTGAAAATAACTGGCAGTCCTACTGTAATTAGGTTCTGCTTAGTTATTTTCCTAAGGGCTATTATTAGCTTCAGAAGTTTTTCCTTTTTAAATGATCCACTTTTTAATCTAGAGAAGACAACTGTGGAAGTACTTGAAGTGGCAAGTAGAAATTCTCAGATTATACTGGGGAATGAACAGATGGAGAAGAACTTTTTCTTAGAAAAATATGTGAACATTTAGGAGGCGATGCAGAGAAAGTTTGTGGAGTAGAAGATGATTTGATATATGAATCGGAGCAATCAGTAATAGAAATCTAGGGTAAATTCCTTTCTTGCTGCAAAAACAATAACTTTATTGAGAGAAAAGTTCCTCCCGTTGATAATCTAAGTGCATATTAGAAGATCTACAGGATTGTGAAGAAAATCTGAGAGGGCCAGGACTGGAATATCCTTTGGACAGCCACAATGATGCTTCAACAATAGTTTTTGGCTTTGTTTTTTAAATAATAAAAACCACCAACAACAACAAATAAACAACACATAGTAATACACTGGCCACAAACGGGAAGAAAACCACAACCAAGTCAAAGCCATCCAGAATTTCGTTGCCTTGTCACATAAGAAGTCCATTTCCTTTCAGAACTTCATAGTTTCTGCCATACCTCAGCCACCATCTCCTCCAGCTCCAGTGAGCAACAGAAAGTTCTCCGACTCCTCAAGCTACTGAACATATCTACCTTGTCAGAGTATTTTAGAATTTTCTCCGTTCAAGACCGTTACTTTCAGCAACTGACTGTTATTTCTGTCAGAAGGAAGTTCAGACAGCTCTAAAAAGAAAGTGATGGCCAACATCTCTGCCAAAGGAAGAGGAAGTGGCCAAAAGATAAAGTCAGTGTAAAAGGAGCCACTGTGAAAAGTGTGTGGGCACAGCTGCAACCCAAGCAGAGAGCTTCACATGGCTGATACTTCTGCAGTGACAGCCTTTCAAGAGCTGAGCTGTGTGACTGTCATTGCAGACTTTTAATACTTGTACGGCTTCAGAATTAAATGAAAGTAACACAGCTTCAGCAGAGACTAACATTGGGTCTTTTCTATCCTCCAACATTATACTGTTACTGTAATGATAGTTTTCCAGTGTCAGCATGATTCTTGCATTTTGCAGCTAACCCAGAGGAAAGCACAACAAGAACTCAGGGGCTGCCAAACCTTAATGAGATTGAGTTTGACCACGCAGTCCTGTAACGCTGAGCTCCATGACGTTAAAATTTTGGGTTAAACAAACAGAAACGTGTTGTGTTAGTATTTAAGTATTCACGCAATATAGTAACTAAATCTATTCAGAAGAAAATAAGAGATAATTCAGATGTTTATTTTCATGAATGGCATTGATTTCAGTGAAAGCAATGACAGTCTGCTTGGTATTTTAAAGAAAACACATGAAAAAAGTTACTAATCAAAAGACCACACTCTGGGATCATACCAGTCTGTCCTGCTCCTCACATGTCACTTGTCTGCAGAATAGACTGATGGCATTAAAGGAAGTGTAGGACCAACAGAAAGAATTATTTTTATAAAGCAAGAAGCCTCCCCAGAACAGTTCACATGCAGGACTTAACTGCAAGGAGAATTCAATATATTTTTTTTTAAATCGTGACTTCTTGAAAACAACACAAAGTTGAACATTCCATTAATTAAGACTTAATTACTTTACTTTTCTGCTTCTCAGTAGTTTGCCATCAAGTATTTATACTGTTAAAGTCAGTGCAATTATGCAGAGTAGACAGATGCATTTGTGCACCAGGATGCAGAGTTACACGTACATCATAAAAACAGAACTGCAAGAGGTGTTACGACTTTTCACAATATAAAAAAAATGCTTCTAAAATTATAATTCTCAAGTGACTAAAACATAATCTTTTGTTCCATCGTTCTGCATACTACAAATAATCATCTTTCTTTATGCCTCTGTTTTATTTACTGTTCATCTCCTTACCTAATAAATTTAGGAATGCTCATTGCTTATCAAGCTACAATCTAACACAGGAAGAAATGATCTGAATATCCCACAAACCATGGTAGTATGAGAATTTGCTGCCAAGGCGTTCACAGCCTCAAGGGACAAGTTTATTAGTAAATTCAGTGAAGCACTGTCTCGAGATTAAAAAAAAAAAGGCAATCTAAATGTCCAGTTCAAAACTGGAGTGATTGAAGCAATTTTCTTTCCTGTTTAGAGTCTGTATCCAAACTATCACCCTCAGGGCCCTTGCCCAGGTGAAAGAACATAATAGGAGAGGTCACAAAGTAACCTTGAGGTTTGGTGGGAAAAACATCTCAAGAATCCAAAACTTAAGTAAGTATGCTTGTAGAGACTGAAAACTTATTCCACAGAAGTCTGCAAATAGGTTGAATTGGTTGTACCTTCAGAATGTGCAATATGGGTTGCTTAAGGATATAGCAAGCCAATATACAGATGCTGTAACAGCAACAACATATGATCCAAAATATACCCTTGAAAGCAACACAGATCTCCTGGAGGGGGATGCAAAAGATGTTCCACTCAAATGNAAATTTCCACAAAAAAAAAAAAAAAAAAAAAAAAACAAAACAAGCCATGTCTAGGTAACAAACGAAACACAGTTTAATTAAGAACAATGAGAAGGAATTGGGAAAGAACCACCAAGTAGTGGAAAGGTTAATATTAAGCAGTAATTTTGAGGTCCAGTTTGAAAATGGAATAAAAAAGTCAAAGCATGCAGTTTTTCTAGGATAACTTACACAGCAGGAAAACTGTGAAGTGGTTCCTAATAACATTCCAACAAAACTACATCAGAGGACATTACACACAAGTTGCGAAGCAAAGCCCTTGCAAGGTGAGAAATCCTAGGATGAAAGTAGTCTACTTAATTCAGTCTCTTGTGCTAATACATTACAATAGGTCAATTAAAGCCACATACTAATTTTTTACATACAAATTTACTGCTCAAAGAAGACCGCTGAGCAAGTAACATTTCTGAACAACATATTTATTTTCTCATTGGTCAAAAAGAGGTCTTGCAACACAGCAAGCGTTCTTCAAACCTCGCTGTGGTAACAGATGTTCTTTATTTGCTCCTTTGTGCTCATCTACTATGACAAAACGTAACATTATACATCTGTCTCAAAGGAGAGGTTTGATCTCCAGCTGAAACATAATAGATGAATTTTCCATATCTTTATGAAACGGAGAAGATAAATACACTTAACCTCTGTTCCCCATCTTTCAAGTAAGAGAGTTAAAAGAAAAATCTTGGCTTGTGCATTTTGGGATACCTAGACTTGATTTCTCAGAGAAGAAGCTGGTGCAGCACTTCAGATAACAGCTGCGAGCACTCACACTTTCCAAAGCACAAAGATTTCAAATCCAGCGCTCAGAAATGAGGAAGACTAAATGGGCAACTGCTTTTTACTTTAAAAAGTTTAAAGTAAAGTCCCTGGTTTAAGCTGCTTGCACAAAACCACAGTTTGCAAGCAGGTAATCTACACATCAGTGCCCAAGTACATACAGCACAGCCTTAACACTCAGACAGCAGTTTCTCATCCTGCAATGAACACCCTTCTTCATACACTAACAAACAAATCAGCAACTGGCATTTGTGCCTCCCTCTCTGGACCAGCCTGACTCATTGCCAGCATGGCAGCCTCTCACCGAGAATTCTCCAGGCTGTGCCTCTGCAGCCAGGCACAAAATGGAATTGAACACGGCAGTGCAGCCGGGTTAGACTGACAGCACCGATGCATCTCCCATCCCTGGAAGCGTTTAAGGCCATGCTGGATAAGGATTTGAGCAACATTCTCTACTGGGAGGTGTCCCTGCCCAGGGGACTTGATGGTCTTTAAGGCCCGTTCCAACTCTTAACTATTCTATGATTCTATGATTCCACAGTTTACAAAGCTTTCAATTGCATGACTAAGTTGTTTTGCGTAAATTCTGACTTTCACTAAATAAATTTTGTCTGAAATGAACAGCCCTGAACAGTCTGCAGACAGAGCAGCACCCCACAACCTCTCTTCCATCCAACAGTTCAACATTGGACTATTCGTACAGCCCCAATTCTTAGTTCTTCACTTCCTCCCTCTGTTCTCCAATATTTTATTTTTGTTTTATTTTACACTTATCCCCAGGCTATGTGCCCAAACAGCACAACTAACCCTTCCTCCCCTACTGCCATCCCCAAATCAGGATCTTGTTTCATGAATATCTAAACCAGAATCTCGCTCTTTCCCTAAGCCCTTTACGAGGGAGAGAGAGGTATTTTCTTCTGGTTGGTTTTTTTTTCCTTTTTTTTTTTTTTTTGTGGTTTGGTTTCCATCACTGTCAAAACCCAAAGAGAAAGAAATATCCTTGCCAGATCCAAGATTCTTTTGTAGAAGAATGGGATCATTATGTATTTTCAAATCACCAGAAGTTGGTTCTTTTCTTGGTAGGGAAAAATAGCACCCTCTGAGCAACACAGGTTAACTTTTCTGGTCAAATTATCACTACAGAATATTTCCATAAGAAAAATGTATTTTTGTATATATATAAAAATAAACAATGTGATATTAATTAATTACAAGTATATACAATCATATAGACAGCATACATATAACAAGAAGTTTATATCTTGCTGAGATAATAACAAATTAAATCGTGCCTAACAATTTCAATTGAAAATTTAGAAGCGACTCCTACAATCTCAAAAGTGACACTCCCTTAAAGCAAAATTGGTTGCTAAGGGTTGGAATTGGGGCAAGGGGCGGAGACATGGAAATAGCCAGTTCCGCACAGGTGCCTTTAAGCAGACTAAAGATTAAAGTGGTTCTATGTGACTGTTACAAGTTTCAATCTTTCTATTTAACCTTAGCAGTTCGTATGGTAAGTTCAGTCTCAAGCTGATGGGTATGTACGTCCAAGATCAATTGACTACATCAGTGAAGTCTGGTTTTAGTTTCTCGGCTTTCTATCTTTTTTTTTTTTCTTTAAAAGACTGACGTACACTGTTTTACAGAATTGGCACTTTGTCTCAGTACAAATAAACAGAAAAAAAGACAAGATTTTAAAATTTTCAGCTGATCCTAATTATATTCTGTAAATTCAAGCCAATAGCAAAGGACACTTAAAAATAATACAACCAACTTTATCTTTCTACATTCAAATGTAATTGTTTTTCTGAAGGCCATTTCAGAAGCAAAGCAATGCTGCTAACACGTACCTATAACACATACGCTATTACTTCTTTGCACTAGAGTTAAACTACCCAAAGCTGATGAAGCTACAAGTAAAAATAGCTCTAACTGAGAAAGCTCTCTTTAAAAAATATTTTAGAACAGAACCACGCAGTATTGTAACACTGATAAGTCTGGAAACCAAAACTTCAGTACAAACATCTTTAATTCCTACTACATTAAATAGCTCAATAAAATTTACACAAACTAAGATGTACATAAATATTTCTTTGGATGTGCATAGAGTTACTTTTTTTCCATTAACAGGAACAGAACATACCAGATAAAATAAGTAGTTCAATAATTTCTGCATCTCCCAGATAGGCAGCAGCATGTAAAGGGGTCCTTTTCTCATTATCCTGTGGTAAGAGGGGGGAAAAAAGGTTTTATTTAAAATAAAAAAGTATGTTTTAGCATTCTGCATGAGTTATGAAAAAACACTGCATAAAAGTGCATCTTCCAAATACTATACATTTTATATTTTAGAAAATATAGTTACTCTAAAGACGTTAGCCACATTTACTAAGAAAAAACATGCTTCTCCCTAATGAACTCTTAATACCTACACAGCCTACTAGTGTTTCCCTGACATATACAGACTGACAGATGCTGATCACATCTGAAGATTAACCCATCAGTTAGAAATCACCATTAACTTGTCTCCAGAGACAGAAGCTTTAGGCTGTCCTACATAGATAAAATGGTGTGTCACCTCCACATGCAACCATTAGTGAGAAACATTTTCTTCGGAATTTTCAGCAGGTTTTTTTTTTAAATAGAAAAGAAGCTGGAGTGAGAGGGAGCAAAAACACTGAAATCCCAGTTTCCACTGTTTTGTTTACTGCAGGTAAGCAAAGAGAAGGTAGAGCTGCCATTTATTTTGCAGAAAACACTCTGGAGGATGCAAGTAAGACTCAACACTTCTAATTAGTTCAAATTGATTTAATGTCCTTTTGATGGTACAAGTAAGTAATATACAATATATATGGAAGAAGATTCACTTCTGAAAGACTAGCACAAATTTCTCAAATCTTTTGGGATCAGACCAATTTCCCTGTTTTTAATGAGAAAAATAAGATGACTTTCATATAAGAGTGAGTGACAGGAATAAAAAAGTATCAACCAGTTTGCTCTCTGAGAGAAAGACATTGAGAACTTAGAAGAGAGACGGATCGTCACTTGGCATCATGGTTCTGGCCTCAGACTCTTTGATGTCTAGCTATCTGTAGAAGTTTCAAATGCGCTGAGGGTGTGGGATCTAGATAATCATCAGCAAGGAATTTTAAGTGGCAAGACATTCCTATTAATTCAACTGTTGTATGACAACCATGGTAAAATTAATGCACATTTTAATTGATAATTTATTGTGAAATGCATTCCTCTCCCCTGCCAAAATAACCTTATTCAGTGAATCTCTACTTAAGAGCTCACAGCACACAAGAAGAAAATTCAAGAAGTTCACGGCAGGAGAGATCTGATAGCTAAACTACAGCTGAGACCCAAATCCTAAGACAAATTTCAGACTGTACGACATTCAACCCCCTCCCCCAGACACCACCACACACGCACAACCCTGTGCCCCAACCTACTCCCTGTTTAGTCCCTGCTCAAGAAAACCATTCACCATCTTGACCATGTTTCCTAAAATCACTTTTTTAATTACGTGCAAGTAATTAAAAATTCAGTAGGGGAAACCTGCCATTGATAAACCTTGAATAAGAAATCAGTGCTACTTACTTAACACTAACAGCAACGTACTAGTTACTTGCCAGATGGCTCAATTGCAGATTACAAATTTAAGACAAAAAAGAGCCTGCCACTGAGGACCTGCCATCTACGGGGGGAGGGAAATTAAAAAAGCGACAGACAGGAAGCACAAGGGAAAAAAGTAATACACATATTAAACTGCCTCGCCCAGACCAAAGGCAGCAAAGACCAGCCAGCAATGAAAATCAGTTTTCATTCCCCCAGTCTGGAGGAATGGAGCTACTACAGTTAGCTAATACTTTGCAACCCCTTTTAACCCTTTTTAATAATGCTAAAGGGTCTATAACCGACAGTTTAAGGAACATATAAAAATGAGTTTGATATTGTACCATCTGCAATTTCATTGTAGAATTAGAGAAAATATAAGGGGTCCTGAGTACGTCCTTCTGTAAAGACAGCATTCACTCAGGAATACGAATAAAAACTGCATTAAAGAGCAACACCATTTTCAAAATTTTCCATCACATTTGTAGTGGTGTTGATTTCTTTGTTTGGTTTTTTTCTTTTTAACATCTCAGCAACAGAAGACATGCAAGTGACCAATCTGATATACCCAATCAGAAATCTTCTAATAAAACGGACGAGAGAAGGGAACTGTTTGTATAGAAAAATGTTAATCACTGAACTTCTGATAAATTTGAGCCACGCTTCTCTAAAAATCCCATGTCTACTAATGGACAGTGTTGAGCATCCTGACACCACCAAGACAAACATTAAAGTATCTCAAACACAAGCAACATTTCCACTCCAGCCCTCCTGTGTTGTTTCCAGTCATGAAAATATTTCAGTTTTGCTGCTCTTAAGCTGACAGCTTAAAAATATTCAAAGCCCCACTCCCAGTGCCACAGTAGGGAGTAAGAACTGGAAGAGTAGGTGCACAGGACGCTGGTGGAGACTTTCCTGCTCTACAGCGCCAGGGCACAGCCCTGCTGAGATGCTCATGGCTCGTCATCTTCTGGGTCAACTCCAAAGCTTGGTATTTCAACAATCCCAGGCCCCAGGGTCTCTACTGACCACAAATATTCTGCATGCTGAGGGTTCTTGGGCTGAAGCCCTGACTTTTTTTCTTTTTTTTCTTTCTTTTTTTTTCCTCTAGTTTCACAGCTAGGACTTTTTTTTGCTTCCAAACATTTTTTCTTTTTTTTTTTTTTAACTTCTCTGTGAGAAAGCTTTTGGCTTGGTATTTAAAAACTTGTTTTTCAGACCTTCTTACAAAAGCATAAATGCTGCATTCAGCAGGCTCTCATCAGTATGCACAAGTCTTTGCTTCCATTAAAAGAAAATTCTCATTTTGTTCCATCTAATGTCTTACATTTTATCATTGAATTTTAATAAATGAAATCTTAGTGAAATTAATGAAAATTCTGTATTTTAAATGCTACTAAAATATTGTTATAGAGATCAACTATTTTTTTTAAAAACAGTAACAATTTGATGACCAAATTCCATCTGCAAATACAAACTACTGCCCATAAAGCATTACTGTAAAATAATACTAATCAAGCTTTCAGTTTTAACAAGCACCTTTGGAAGCAGACGTCTTGCAGCACTGATATATAATACTAATATAAATCCTGGCCCTAGTGCTGTTCCTTTGATTACCTAAATTTGAAAAAATGACTTGAAAAATGACACTAAAAGAAACATTAAAAGAGAGGAGGGATTTTGTACCTAGACATAACTGTTACACAGAATGGAAAAATCTAACACTGTTGATATTTTTTACTTCCAAATATCACATTATTTAACAATACAGAAAAAAAAAATAAAAATCTGCAAGGCAAATGGGACTACTACAACTCTAAATCAGCTGTAATGTTAATAAAGAAACACATCACACTAACTACATTAGGCAGGTTCTACATATCTGAAAGAGAATGTCGGTATTCCAATAGAAGCAACAAAGAAATTTATATTCCTAATAAGAAAAGCTTAATTCCAGATATTGGTTAATGCTGTCCACAAACTAAAAAGCAACAGAAGGACTCAGCCCTTTAAGTATCTGTTCTCAGAATGATGATTTTGTGTCATGAAACCCCACGTATCATCTTTGTATTTGCCTTTGGATTGCAATGTATGAAAAACATACAATCCTTCCATTCACGGTACGTCCACTTCTCACGTTTCCCATTTTATATACGCAGGAGATCCTATAAGGATTATGACATGATAAATGCATAGGAGAACGACTTATGACTTCATTAGAAAGAAATCTGGAATAAAGTGACAGGGATAGTGGTGCTATGAGCTCCTTCATAACTCCTCTAACCTAGAACAAGGGCAATGCCAACTTTGTTTCATTTTAATTTAAACATGGGCTTTAACTGTTTTGCTGGTTATTTCATGGATCAAAACTTCTACAATGGACAAATCTATGGCTAAGTCAAACATGCAGCATTCAAATTTACCTCTTTTTAAAGTAGTATCCTTTGAGACAGAACAGTTTATTCCTGGTTTGAGTTCTATCTCAGCAATTCATTTAGAATAACTACACACAACTACAGCGAGTTTTAAGGAACCATATGCCTTAAAGGCAGATCTCTGTTATCCTGTACCTACCCAATAAGACTGATGTAACCCGACTATGGCTTCCCCTAGAGTATATACGGAATATAGCTTCAATTAGCCCTTCAAATAGTTCAATACCCATGGATTTGAAATCTTTTTGGAAAAGTGTGAATGCAGCATTCCCCTTCATAAAAACTCCTCTTTATCCTATCTGCTCTTCAAAACCAAATTTTGCAACAGCAAATTAAAATATTCTCATTATTTTGTGATCACACTTACAGAACATCATTTAATAGTTTCCTCTGCTGTATCACTTGTCAGTTGTCTGCTTCAAGACCATCTGTTCCTGGCAGAAATCAGCCCTAAACACACAATCATAAATCTTGAAAGAGTTTCAATTCCAACTCACCCCGTGGATACAGTATCTGTAATAAACATCTCCCGTAAGGGAAACTACTTTTAAATGTAACACTTAGTGCATTTTTCCCGTTAGGTTAGAGAGAAGGGACTATTCAATCAGCATGATTTCTGACTCCTGGGTTCACAGATAATGAATAATAACACAGTAACAAAATACTTCAAATTCTTTCACCATGTCCAGTACCACAGAGATCCTTCTCAGTGCAAAGCCCCAATGATACAGGAGAGAGCCATTAAATTTTATTTGCAGATTTTGTTATAGTTTCCGCACATAATTCTTATTAAAAATACCTAACTTAACTAGAACTTGAAAATTAGTTGTATTATTGTCAACTAAAAGCAGAGGAAAAAGATTAAGCATTAGGCTTTCAAAACTTGTAAATCTGTGACAAATCAATTTCATATCCTTACCTTAAGTGCAATTACTTGCTATTTCTTTGGATTTTTCCCAGTTTCTCTTAATTTTCAGAACTTTACATTGTCAAAAAATTCACAGATTTCTAACTAATTATGGCTAACATAATTTTTAGAATTTATTTTCTCACCATATTTCAAATTTAAAATGCAGCTTCAATAGAGTGAGCAAGCCTAACAAGCTAATATAATGGTCTTCTGCATGTTTAAAACCAGCAGGAAAGCATGGCATTAACCACAAAAATAATGCATATAGCTAACCATAAAGTATCCTTTGAAGCCAGATGACAGGTACATCATAGTTGAAATGACTAGATTTGTCATGCTGATACCATTAATTTCTTGAACGAACACTCATGCTACTACTTGCATAAATACTTGCACTGCATTTGAAAGAAGCATTTTTGAAAGCCCAGTACTAAACTTTCACTAATAAGACTTTATCACTACACATCACATTTCAGGACATATCCTCTTCATGCCGTCTATCAGGACTGAGCAAACGTAGACCTCCAAGCAAACACAAAAGACTAAGGAGGAACCTCTGCCCTCGTGCTCATTACGACAGCGGCAACCAATGACTCCGGAGATCTTGTCTTGCAGGAGAAAAGAAGCATGTTCAGCAACGAAGGTCACTTCAGTTGTAATCCGCCAAACCCCAGTGCTGTTCCTAGTTAAGACCTTCAGTACTAATTTAATGGTGCATGCTCTTTGAGCCTTGTTTCTGGATAACAACAAAAACCTCACAATGTGTATTAAACTGCTAAATCATTTACTTGTGAGTGTTCAGAGTAGCTTGTGGAGACCCTAAAAACATCAGATGGCAGTGGTAAGTATTTAGTAGAAAATAAAAGGTAAGTTGGAAAAGAACTACAAAGCAACCCGGAAAAATTTGCAAAAGCACCAGTTTAGGTAAGACCAAAGAGCTTATACAAACACGTAAATGTCACTCTAAGCATGCATGTTTCTTGAAAGCACAAGCTCACAATTTTCTGAATTGCCACCAAAAATTTAAACAAAATAATAATTCTATTGCTAATAAATACTAATAATATCCCACGACCATGTAATTTTTAGAGTATCTACACTAACACACAAAGCAACTGGCAAGCACAGTTCTTTTAGGATATCAGAAGAGAGACTATTAGCTACCTAACCACAAATGAGACACTAACTCTCCTCTCTAAAATTTGATTTTCCAAGATCAAACGCTCAGCAACTGCAATGGGACAAAGCACAGAGCTGTTCAGGATTTGCATAGGGTCACATTTCAGAACAGGGACAGACGTTTACGTGGAGTTGGGGTGAATGGGCAGAAGAGGGAGGAACCCACACTGAGTGGCATTAAAAACTGCAGAAATGGACAATCTGGTCTATCTTGATTCCATCACTAACAGCAGTGATAAAAAGCTAAGAAATTTGGCTATAAAAACTTTTAAGCTGTATCCACACTTCCACCATGAGGAATGAATGAACACGAACAAAAGAATGAACACTGATCAGGAAACCTCCTTCCCTGGAACAGTAAGATATCTCCCATGGTGAAAGTTTTAGGGGAAAAAAATTAAGTATCACAGACACATTCTAAAGAGCAGTTTTAGAGTCTGTAACAATGGTGACCGACTGTAATGCACTTCTTAAGAGAACAGATGTCCCTTCCCTTTCTGGCTATTGGAACATCCCAGGCAATCATGTTTCCTCCCTAACGTGAAACGTGGAATGTACTTGAAGTCTTACAGAAAAATAGCAGGTCAACGTTTGAATTTCATCTTTACCTAGAGGAGAGCAGAAGGACGCTACCTATCACATCCCATTCCACATTACAGGGACACAAAGATAAACAGTAATCTCCACCAAGGAGGAGGCAGGGAAGAATTTACATTCCCTGGCTTTGCTGTCCAGACAATCCCCAAAGCATCCTCATTTGACCTGATGCCTCTAGGCTTTTTAAAATGGAATTTCTGTGATTGAATTTGAAGTTCAAGTTCACAGAACAGCACTAAAATCCATGGAAAATAATTTGCTTCCCATTGAGCTAATGATTATTTGATTCTACTCAAATAACAATTACAAAACTGATTAAACCCCCCCCTCTATCCTACACACAATTCATACACAAAATAAATTTTTAAAATGTAAAAAAATGTGCTTACAAATAAAAAGCACATTGAAAGTTTGGTTCCTTTCTAAAGCGCCTGAACAGCAGGAGCAATCTGGTGGGAATCATTAAAACTAAGCTGGCACAAAAAAAACATCAAGCATCACAAGCATTATAGTGACATACTATGTGGGAATATTCTCTTATATTCAATCACCTCTTATTAAAAACTCGCTTTAAAAAACAAGTGATATAGCTCAGTTGCATCTTTCTCATATTTCTGTTTTTAAGTAATACCTGGAAATACTTTTAAGAATAATTGTACAAATAATCAGGAATTCAAGTTACATGAGCAAGTATCAGACACCACAGTGCTCTTGTCCTAAGTGCTCTCTGGTCTTTAATACTGATACTAAGGAGAACAACTTGACAGGAAGGGGATGGGAGAAAATCTGCTGGTTTAAATTTTACTGAAGTCAAAACTTTAATGTCCAAAGGAATTCAGGACAGCGCAATTTTGAATGCAAGTTGGTACTACAAAACAAAAACGACTTGCAAAAAAAGGAAACTGAGGTTCAGAACAATTCATACCGTTAAATAAAACGCTATTCTGGACATCTTTTCATAAAGTTAACTCTTCAAATGCTGGCTGTCTTAGGTCATAAGCACTGGGCACAAAACACTGTTCAAGTGTAACTACGTGAAGCCCTGCCCACTTAAAACAGTGACACCAGAAGACAGACATGCAAAAATAAAAAGTGAGTCACATTTAGTGCAAGGAAAAGCTATTGAGCTTCAGTCCCATCTATGATTATGATGGCTGTGACCCACAGTCAGCTAAACTCTCAGAAAACAAAAGTAAAAATTTTTCCTCTAAAGATGTACAGTCAAAAACATGTAAGTTATTTTGACATGGTAAAGATGGTTAAATAGGAAGATTAGGTTCACGAGCATGTCTTGTTTTCAAGAAGGCCTTTCTAAAGAACAAGTCTTCAAATATGCTGTTTTACTAAGAAAATAGAAAAAAAAAAGTATAATACAGAACACTTCTTTTTACTTTATGCAACACTAGTATTTTTGTTTACCAATAATAAAGAGAACAAACTACTTCTGTTTGAAGTTATGTTGCTCCTAAAGGTCAAAAATTATCAGTAACAAAACAGGGCAAGAGGGTTTACGGTATTCTGGTAGACACTGCATCCTTATTTCTCACAACTACAGAGGTATACAGCAAGAAGACTTTTTGACTTTCAGTCAACTATTTCATGAGACACATTTTGAAACAATTAAACATTTGTGTATTTTTCCAGCTCCAAGTAATTAATCTCAAAAACACGTCTCTTCAAATTTTGTTTTTGAAACTACTAAGGGTGCTTTTTGAAAACACCCATCTCATACCCTTTAACCTTTATGTTCCATGCAAGTTTTGTAATGTTACTGTCATAGTTCTCGCTGGTTAGGTTTTCAAACTCATGTACAGAACAAGTACAGCTTTGTTAGAAAAGTTGAATCTAGGTCTTCACACTATAAATACATCTACATAAATTCTTTTGCCCGAAGTATAAAGGCTAGGATTCCTTGTGAGTGAACTCAAGAATCCATTTGGGTATTGGATAAGGACTTGAATAACTGAGCAGGTTTTGTGAGCTGCTCCCTTTCACTGGAAGTTCCAACATCAAGAATTTGGTCCCGTTTATAAAGGTTACTGAATTCTTGCCCAATCCATGAAACAAAGAGCTATTCTCTACTGTTTGATCTCTACTTTATCTCACAGTGCAGTTGAGACATTTCAGATGTATCTTCCTTCCTTTCACTCAGCAATTAAAACTGAGCAACTTCTAGGGCCAGGACTATTATTAATATACTAGATCATTTGGGTGTGATGGAGACATCTCCAAACCCCACCATTAAAATAAACTGTCCACTCACCTCGATGGCATTCAAAACCATGCTACATTTAAAAAAACATATACAATAGTATTACATTAAATAATACTTTCAAATGGCTTTACCCTTCCTAAGTGCTAAGTTTTTGGCTTGCAAACATCTACCTGGCAGGAAAAAAACTCCCAGCTTTTAATAAGAATGCAGTTGCTGATACGAAATATCACAAGTAACTCAAACTATTTTTGAAAAAAAAAAAAAAAACCACAACAGAATGTGAAAACGATGACTATTTTGTAATGAGAGTACAGTAATGTAGAGCCCATTGCATAACCCTGCCTGTGCCAACAGGATGAGGAGGGACAGTGACCGCCTCGTCTTGTGCCATCATCTGCTTGTAGTACTTGAGGACACAAATAAAAAAACATGCCAAGAGACGAACAGTACAATACAGCCTCTGTTTATGCTCCACTGAAAGATCACACCACACTAGGCAAGGTATGCACATCTCCATCCCAGTTTAAATCTACCACATTACATTCGGGCCAATGACATCTTTGTTGAGAAAAGCTGAGCTTTCTGCCTTTTTCATTGCTAAGGCTACTGCTAGAATGACAACCCCATACATGTCTGCTGTAAATCAGGTATGTGTCTCTAACTGCACTGTCCTGGTTACCGGAAAAGATGTGGTTTTCAGGTTGTGTGTTTAGTGTGAGCACTTCTTGGAGCAAGCAAAAACATTTTGGTTGTGTGTGTGTTAAATTAAACAGCTTCATAAAGTGAGGTCACCTAGTTGCAATATGCAACGTCCGACTGTTAAGAGATCCTCACATTACTCTAAACACCTGGCTCAAAGCAGCACCCAACACAATTCATGCCAATACAGACAAACTGTTAGACAAGAAAAAGCCCACAAATTATATCTATTCTGAAGAATGAAGATAAGAGTCAAAACCCTCTCCACCCAGCAGTCTGCAACAGATAGCACAGTACTCAAATCTATCACAAAAGACACCCAACAAAGCCTCTACCAGCGAGGATCAAAACTCCTCCAAAAAGGGCCAATAACCTCAAAATCAAAGTATTCTATTTGCACTATTCCTTAGGCTAAGTGGATAGGGGATAAGCTTAGAAGATAATTGTCATTATAGCAAGAGCCAGCAGTGACTAAAGCAAGCCATTTGCACTCCTTTGAGACAGTAAGTCAGCATCATCTAATTTATTTATAAGTTACCATAATTACATACAGCCATATTCATATAACTAGTATTTCATGCAAATAAAAGCTCAAACAAAATTAATGATTGGGAACAATGATAAGAAAGCAGGACTTTATTTAATAAAGACTGAAGAGAGAATAGAACTCCACTGGTTTTGAAGACAGAAAGGTACAGGTTGATACAACAGGCTTGAGAAAATTCACCTCAAACTTCATATTCTAGACAGACATTGCATCTGAACTTCTGGGGCCTACTCTTGAGCAGGGACTTGGAGATCCCTCACCACAAGAGGAACTTCCAGCTCATTTGTCCTCAGTTGGGACACCAGTATGACTCTTTCCAGGCACCACAGCTACCCACCAACAGTCCACGAGAGCCCTCCTCCTTGGACATTTATGGGGGTAGCACTCCCTACAATATGGAGCAAACAAATGAGAAACTTCCCCGGTTTTGAATATATATCCATCCTTTTTTAGATTAGATCTAAGGAACTTAGAGATGTATCTACCTTGTGTAGAACCTATGTACAAGGGCCAAGTGGTACAAAGGAAATGATGGCATTTACTGATTGTGCATTAGATATTCCACAGTAGATATGTAAGATGGAACAGTAGAGAAAATTGCCTTGTTCAAAGGTATGTTGCATATGCATAGTTTTCCTCCAAAAGGTAATTGCAAAGTCTCAGTAAATTCAAACCCTATCTTGCTATTACCAGCTATGCATTCTTTAAGGACTGTGTCAATGCTGAAGCTTAATGCACATTAAGTCTCCTGAGCTTTTATCTTCTCCCTGCTCTTTCAGTGGGATGTTCTGTTCTGAAATACCAGCCCTTTCCGTGACAGGCACAGCAACTGCCAGGAGTAACCCCAGTAAGCTCTAACTATTCAAGACCTTGCCTCTAGCTTGTTTTGTAAAAGCAGCAGGAAATGCAGAACTTCAATTATGCTTTGAAGGTTACAATCTTAAGTAACACGGCAAATCAGACATGATCTACAAAATCATTATCACTAAGAATCACACTGGAAACTCAATCTCAAAGTTCTTGAAAGGCATTTCAATCTGATCTAATTATTCATGGTTCTCTACATCAATGCCAAGTTTTCAATGTTAAAGAAGTAACAATGACCAAAACAAAACCTGTCTGTCAAAACCCCAATTACTGTAAAACAAATTCAGTGTACAGCCAATACGGTAAAAACACTGCCATGCAGACGTCCAAGCTTGTTTGCCCAGCTTAGCAAACAGTATAACTGTATTAGCATAGTACTAGACAAGCTTACTAGATCTGATGAGAAGGAGCATATATTAGCCTGAGTAACACAGCACACCAATATTGAAGTCTCTAAAGAGTATTTCTCATTCTCTGTACCATGGTGGCACCATGCCATGTAAGTCTATTCTTTTCAGAGAGTCCTGCCCTTTGCAACGGTAAGTTTTTGAGGGCTATTGTCCACAGAACCCACTGCACCGAGCGGCAAATTGCTCATGTTAGTCAGATTATCTCATAACTCTATTGAAGGTTTATCTGTATCCCTCTAATGAGTGATAACGCAATACATCTGAAAATCTCATTTGCACAGGCTAAATACAGTGTTAGCAACACGAAGCAAGGAATTATTCCTCTTGGACTGGCCAGCTTCTCCCATAAGAGTTGGAATTCTGAAGAAAAATGCCTAATTATACAGATCTGTACTTAAAACCTTCTGAATCTGTTTCTACATCAGAAGAGGAACTCAACACCATTTGGACATGCTTTATATTGAAGCTGAAAAGTATGATTCACTTTCTAAACCACTAAAAAGGAAGTAAGATATCTGATTATTCACTACAGATGACATGCTTGGAAAACATTCCACAGTAATGAACAGGAAATCCACAACTTTAATAAAGTTAAGCAACAGTAAATAACTGCTATATTATGAATTTAAATCTTTAGTAGCTTGTAGAGACTCTTTACAATATACGACTTGCTGCAAGTTTCCAGAACACTCTGCAGAATTAGGTCTCCGAAGTTCTCAGTTTCTGGAATCAATCACACTTCAGATCTATGGGGCAAACTGTTTCATATCAGATCCTTTAGAAGTGGAAGAAGCTTTCCTGTAGGAAAGCAAAGTTTCCCTGCAGCAAAGTTTCTTCTTAACCCTTCAGATACATAACACTACTGTTTTTAAGAACTGTCTTAATTCTTTTCGAAAACAACCCCTGACATTCCCATATTCTAAAGCTGAACTCTATCTACTCACTTAAAGAAACCTCAAGCATGCTTAGTGAGATGTTTTAGAAGCTAACTTTGTATCTTGCTAATACAAAAACTTTACATGTGCTGAATTATTCACACAATGTCCTTCTAAAACCCAACTCCTAAATCTTCTCGCATATGAATTATTTCAGCACCACATTAAACATGATGCACGGCTGTAAATTCTGAGTAGGTAGAACCTGCCCCTCTCTGCATGGGGCCACAAACACTCCCCCAAGAAATACAATTTTTCACAGAGTTTTCCTACTATTCTTCAGATGCAAGGAAATTTCAATGAACTGAACATTTCATAAAGCAAGAGTCTCATGACTCATCAGTTACCAGGTTGGTCACACAGGAAATGAGGGTTCCTGTTTGTGGCAGAAAAATTAAGAAAGTTTAGTACCAAGGCCATCTAGAAGCAGCAAGCAATCCAGTACATTGACGTGCACATTGGACAAAAGTCTAAGCAAATGCTTAAGGAGAAAGAAACATCCTGCTCTCGTTCTACAGCTGCCTTTTATTAGAAGTCCAAAGGCAAACAGGAAGGAGAAGATGAGTGCTACCATTCATCTCTGAAATTATTTTATACATATATAAAATACGTATTTTCTTCTCTCCCATACAGATGAAAAGATATATTTAGATATACCTCGTGCAGAGTCAAAACCATACCAAATTAAATAAAGCCATTAACTACTTAATATGCCTCCATCTCATGACAACAGCTCTCTCAATTCTTATTAGATGGTAACACAAATTCTTCAATAAACGGTTTTCAGTGGAAGTGTCTGAAGAAATACTCAACTTTTTTTATGATACATGCCCATCCAGACTTCACCTGCTCTCTGAGAGGTCCCACTGTTCCCCTTTTGCTCAATACAAGACTTCTCAGCCTCTGCTCCAGCACCTGAAGCTGGGTTCCAGGCAGAGGCTGCCTGGCAGGAGAGGCTGCACTGAGTCAAGGCCTGCACTTCTCAGCACTGATTATTAACTGGAGGGATTCTCATTATTAGTATTTGTTTATACAGGAACTTTTTATTTCCTCTCTGATCTCCTACAGTGATTTCAAAGGACTGTTCTCACTGTCTATTCATTATATGCTTACTGTCATCAGCATCAGATAAGCTAACATTTTAAAATATATTCCACACACGTTCTATATACAACTTGCATGCACATATATATATTATATACAGGCACACACACACATATACGTATGTGTCTTTTCAATACACAGTTCTTATTTGCAGGAAAACTCAACAGCAAGACACCGTGCTTAATTCACACAATGAAACTGAATTAAAGTAACTAGTGCCAAACTCAAAGTTACAACTCGTCTCATGTTCTCATTGTACTGAAAAGTCTTTCATACTTACAAATACCTGTTATTTTATCCCCTCAATTTTGCTACACTCTAAATTTGAAAGAAAAGCAGATTACAAATAACGCTTAATGAAGCAGAAACCTGTTTAGTGGGAAAAATAACCCCTCAAAGTTGAAATACGTAAGTCATTTGGAAAATTAGCAAGCAATTTTAAAATTATTTTCCCTATAGATCTGATTAATATAATCAAAAGCTATAAATCACGAGTATCACACTAGCTACAACTAGTACATTAGAAAAGATGTGGAACTACAATTTTTCCTCATTCTAAATATCTCTGAGAACAGAAGTGTTCTTAATACGGAAAAACATGCAAATATGTCTATGTTCTTTATTAATACATCAAAAGTCACAATTTTTACTAAATACTTCTTTGGTATGGTTAGCAACTCAAGACGCTACGTGTTCAGAGAGAAGGTCTTAAATTTAAGGTTGTTTTTAATAGGTCTAAATTGTGCCTTCCCACAACTACTTATTCACATTCTCAGTTTAGATAGTGCAAATTGCAATAATTACAGTGCTTCTTTATTAAAAGCTGACCTGCAACTGGAAATTAGCAAAAGATCCTATTTAAAAAAAAAAGTGACCGATACTTTTAAAAAACCCAAAGATATGACAGATGAAATGACCACAAATAAGGAAAGAAAACTTCATACCCTGACCTATTAAGGTAAGAATTAAAACATAAATAAATTGTATTCTTCAGAATATTCTACTATTTACTGGATGATTTTTTAATTTCTCCGTCACATTCAGATCAGCAAACCAGAAGTCAACAACGCTGCCTGCACCGTGTCCCCTGCCAGGGCATACAATAAGAAAACCCTCTCCACCCAGCAAGCAGTTACTGCAAGTTTTTGTTGCCAACTCCAGCTGCCAACAAAACAAGTCCTTCACGCAAATGGTCTACGCTGTCTGCAGGAACCTGACCTGAACCAGTTACCAACACTGAGTCAGATGCAGGCCTGGGACAAACAGAAAACGGAAACAGCTTGAAAAGTTAAAAACTGTGTAAAATTCCTGCTTAGCGTTCGCTACATTATGTTAGCTTTCAAATACTGTTTATTCTTGCTAGTTGAGATGCAAAAGCCACAAGGTACCTTTGCTCTGATTGCCAGCAGCTTTACCTACTAACAGCAATTTTATCTAATAACAAGAGGTGTTACACATGAATTGGCTTAGAAAATTATTTCCCTGCAAGCATACTTCAGGTGAAGCAAATCACAAACCATCGCAAACTTTTTTCCTGATCGATGGTCCCAGTACTCCTGAAGTGGAAAGGACTATATAGTTTGGACACGGCTGCTTTCCTATTGCTTCTATCAGACCCATACAAATTTCTGTGTAAAACGATGAGTTTTCCCTGCTGTTTTCAAAACCATTACCTTGGAAATTGAAACATTTCCCTGAACCTCCCACAAAAGCACAAAAACATGGTGTTGTAGAACAAGTACTTCTATCTGAAAAGCACCATCTATTATCCTGCCCTGGGAGGCTTCTTCCAGCTGTCCCAACCAGCAAATTCTTACACTAATGTGACTCAAGTTAGAGAAGGTACTGGTAAACAAAGGCGTAACTCAAACACTTTATGAATAGCAATTAATGAAGAAAGAGGTTTTTAGAGGCAGAGATACATCAAGCCAAAGTGAGTTTACATTTGTAGTTGCATGCATGCACACTTTTAATCAAAAGCAAACAAACAAGGAGCGTTAACTCACACTAGTCATTGGTAAAATAACTGACTACAGCAAGATAATGAACATAAAGGTAACAAAAGTCCTCAAGACAATTTTTACCTCACTACACATTATGGTTTGATAAAATCTGTCCTTAAGCAAGGACATGATATTTACTTCCGTAAGTCTCCTTACGTTGAGAGATATTTCAATATAATTGCATTAGAGAGCAATTATTTTTTTAAATGCTGCTATGTGAAAAAATGTATTTTAATGTATGAAATAGGTGCAGAATTTATTTGTATTATTAGAGCATTCAATTCTACTAAATTGAAGTAACTCAGGCTTTCCTGTTCTACACTACACTCTCAAGTCTGCAGGAAAAAAGTTACCCTACAGTTCAAAGCACAATGTGAGTATAAAGATGAAAGCCACGAGACTGGGCATTCATTACCTATTTTTTCTATTTAACTTCCTTTAGGACTTTGCTGACCAATACCAGCATCACAAGGAATCTTCCTTAGGTCTTAAACTGTGTTTTAATTTTCGTTATTAATTCCGTAATCACTAGGATATTTGAGACCCTCAATAACCTAATTCTCCTGGTATACAGACCCAATGGTCTATAAGAAGCCCTATACTTGTCACTAGACTGATAAATTGACTCTGCTTCTCTTTCAGTACATGCCATGACCTGCAAAGTAAGATAAATTAAAAAATAAGCAAGAAATCAAATAAGAATATCATATATTACCCTATAACGACATCCACCAATGCTCTCCTAGTAGGCAGATTACACAAAGAAGTAGTTATGTCAACCCACATTTGGCAGGACTAGGGAAGGGAGCCCACATCTCTACCGCCACAGTCATCCAGGCAGCACCCAACTGCTCAAAATACCAAAGGCCCATCCATACACTTCTCTCTCCTATCCATACCTAGCACTTTGGTGCTACCAGGTCATAGCCCTTGTCAGTCTCAGGAACAAAGCTCGGGATTTATAGACAACACTTCATTGCTATCTAATACTGGTCAGCGGTAGGGAGGGCAGGCAAGACTGTTGGGTTCTATGGTTTTGGTTTGGTTTCTTTTCCCTTCTTCCCGAAACAATAACACAGGTGAGCTCTTATTTTATTTTTTGGTTACTTACTATAGAAAAGACACATTAAATCAAGAGTTACACCGAACGGCCAAAAGTCCAGAATAGAAATCATGCAGATAATCCTAATTGCTGCAGTCCTCTATACAGTATGTGCAATTTTATTTTCCCATCTTACATTTTGTATTGGAAAAAAACCATGAGCTCACACAGAATGCATCTCTAAAATATGCTTCGTAGTTTAAATCTATTTTGGTGCCAATAAAGCACAATGAACAGTAAGACACAGGAGTTTCATGTATGAGTCATTTATCACGTATGTCAATACCACTATTTCAAATAGCAGTGAACACTTTATAACATTGGGAGAGATCTGTGTGATTCTGGGATTCCTCCACAAAGATCGCCTGTTTGGCTTAAGGATGAGAAGACTAAGGGGCACACTGACACCAGTCCCAGAGAGGATCAGATGTTTATCCCCTCAGCTAAGATCAAGTGTAATCGGGGTATAAAAACTGCATATTGGGTTACCCCAAGTATCACTTTTCATGGCAAGAAATACTATCCCAATAGGTCTAGGAGGAGGAAAAATTGTTCTGATTTTGAACAATCATTTCAATAGTCAGACTTGCAAACTTTAAATCATTTTTGACAGTAAGATGGTATTCCCTTCACAAAATTATATTCTTAACAAATAGCTGAGATTAAATATTCCATTTTCATGATCTTTTAAACAGAACATAGATCATAAATATTTTGGTTACAAAAAGAAATGGCACAGTTTGTAACAGCAGTAGGCTTCCAAACCTTAAAAAACAAACAAATCCTGATTTATAATAGGCAATGCTGAAATAATTTAGTTTTCAAAAACTGACTGCTGGAAAGTACATAAAACTCAATCCAGCCATTCTAATCTAATAGGCAAGAGCAAGAAGTGTTGAGGAACCCCATTACCTAATAAAGGGATAATAAATGTGTCCGCTATAACACAAGATTTTCTTTACTACCAAGTCTCAAAAGTTCAAGATGGTACCAGGAAAGAATAATTATTTTTTTAACATATATATATGCATACACACAGAGTCCAGCAAGAGTAAATGCATATAACAGAAACTGTATCATAACAGTATAACAGAAACTGACATATGTGACGTGTGATTTAAGCCTGATTCGTGAAGAAGCAGCCACAGCTTCTCAACCTTTCTTGGAGAAGGGGAGGGAGAAGAAACTCCTTTCCCTTCATTTCTTCCATTAACTGGAGCCTCAAGAGAGTTCACCTTCAAAGTTCCTATAAATCAGTTTTGTCTATAATAAAGCTGCACGCTTCTAACTTGCCGAGAAGGTAAGCCTTGCTGAAACACTGTTTTTTAACAGCTAGGGACACATTCAATTTGCTCTTTCTTTACAGAAGATTACAACTGTGGAGTGGAGTACAATACATACTTTCTAAATCTAGACTGAGCCTGTGACTCAAAGAGGCTGGTGTGGCATGAACAGAGAACAATCTTTGTCCTGAAAAAGCCCGACTGCTATCAGAACATCATCTTAAAGTCATACCCAGCAACTCATGTTATAAAAGGCCACCCATCTCAGAATCTTTCTTAATATAACACTATGGTAGAAGACATTATCTGTTTTAGGAATAATGCTCTAATACAGCCCAACCTGGGTGCAATCTTCAGTTATCACAGCCTAACTTTAAGAGTATTAAGCCAATTGTGATTAATGTTAAAGATAACATACTCCTCAGGTAAAAAGGTAAATCAAGCTGGATGATAACAGAAGGGAAAAGAAACAAGTCACAAACCGTATTTCATCAAGACACTAACAACTTTCCTAGATGAATGTCACTGTCACAACAAAGACCCACAACAGCTCTAACCTTCAGTTCACTTCTGGGCAAACCTAATTTGCAGAACCCTGGTAGGTCTCCAGTTACAGCGTCCAACCCATGCTCAGGGGAAGGGAGGAAGGAAGGAATCTCAACTATTAGAATACAAACTGCAAAATAATTAGTCGCTCTTAAGAAGGGGAAAGGACTCTGCAGAGGCATTGGAGGGAATGACTCTGGAATTCAAACAACTGTACTGAAGCCCTTGGATAGTGAAGTGGAAAAAAATCCAACACATACACTGGTCTAATATAATCTACAATAGTCAAAACAGTTTATCACAATGCTTCTCTTTATTAGGAAATATACATGACCATTTCATTTTCTTCACTTTTTCCCTCCTTCTGTCCACACCATTTAATAACATGTAACTAAGGGGACAACCCCAGATGTAGACTTGGTAGGAATATATTACCTCCAGCCAAGGACATACAGCAAATGAAAAACCCAAGGAAAAGAACAAAACAAACACACACACAAAGAAAAATCCACTAGGCAGTTTACTTCATTTATGCCAAACAATGGGAGAATTTATATGCTTGTTTAGCCCCAACAAAGAGTGCTTTAAGGGATATATGGGAATGTACTAACAAATACTGTAGTAAGACTAGGACTGCCATGGTAGGAAGGAATGGTCATTTGTGATAAGCCTCTGCTAATGGTGGTGGTTGTTAAAAAAGCATCATATTTGTCCTGGATGAATTCTAAACACACCTTGGGTGCTACTAGCCTAAGATGCACGCACATATTCAGTTAAAGGGACATGTCCATGGAATGGAGTTAAAAGATGCAAAATGTAATCCTCCTCCAGATTTTGAATATTCTCCCTACAATGTTTTTCTTCACTCTAACTACCTGGAAGTCTAAAATAACCCTCTTCAAAGACATCAAACAACTAGATGCTTTCCTATTTAAGTACATCTGATTACTTCGTATTTATGGGCAACTGTTCTGACAAATTTGACACAGACAAAAAACCAAAAACCAAACCATTACAACATATGTACTGAAACCTTGGAGAAGCTTTTGTAGCAGCTAACAAGAAAAGCAGAAATACTATCCTAATTGTGTTTACAGGCACCATAGCTAGGAATGCTAAACCCAACTTACACATGGAGAAATATAAATGAAACAATATAAACTAATCAGCTTTTTAAAATAAAAATGTTCATACAACCATAGTGTACACAAGAAGAGACTTCATAGCTAAACAGAAGATTACATCTTTTGATGTGATATAATTCATCATATCATCTTGCTTAAGAACATGCAAAACTACGGAAAAAAGACAGGAAAAAGAGCCCAACCTTACCAAACAAAACTTTAGATTTGACAGCAATTTACTTGTACAGGCTCCTACTCAAGCTCTCAAGGCAATGGAAAGGTTCCCTTACAGTCCAGCTGGCATTGGTCAGATATGAATTCTGCAGAATGTTTTTAAATGTCAAAACACACATACCAAACTAAATATTTGCTTTTGGTCTACCTCTTTCAAGAACAAAGTGTAAACAATTATCATGGTCATGCACTGGCCATTATGTAGCATCTAGATGTTAGTCTTTGCTTTTTAGCATCACTCATTCTGATGCATTTGCAGGAGAAACAGCCATATGTATTCCCACAGTGTTAAGACCTAAAAAATTTATGTCAGTCTGCTTTAATAATCTAAACCACTTCTAATCAATGTAAAGAGCATATTCTGTATTATCTTGAATAGTTTGAAACTTACATAATAGAATTCTAAGAGAAAGTAAATACAATAACTACATGCTGTTCTCATCTTGAATTTCACCAACAGAACAAACTCCACTTCAGCACAATTTTTTAAGTCTGCAGTGTCTGAGTTCATGGCACCACAAACAGAACACATACACACAATTTCTCGCTCTTCCTTACTAATATAATCATTAGGTTTTCTTTTTTAAAATCCACTATTTAACCTACCTTCTGAAATCTCAGACTGTTTTCTTAGAATTGTCTAATGTATACTATGTGCTATAGTTAAAGAGAATGAAAGTCTACAAAGCAAACTTTTGTCACCCAAGAGCTGAAGAACTAATATTTGAAAGGTATACAGAATCAGATCTTAGGTGTATGTACAAGCTTTACTTTTCCTATTACATAGAAGCAATATATTGTGCAGCTCCTGAATTAGCAAAGTTTTAAAGTGATTAGTGGAGCAGAAACTTATATCCAAACAAAATTAAAATGTATTCAAAGCTAATGATATTTGGTTTTACCTGAAAATTAACATCTTCTTTCTTAAATATCAGTGCTCGGACTTCGTCAGGATCTCCATTAAATATAGCTTGAACCAATGGTGGCTGAAATGAAAACAAGACACATCTTAGAATGCAACCCCATTTTAGTTTTTAGTGATTGACATGTTTCTTTGACAAATAACACAAACACAGGATGATGAGAACATAAAACACCCCAGGCAGTGAAATAAAGAAATCAGCAACAGTATTTAGAAATGCAAAAGTTCCAAGTCTTAAAAACCTCTAACACAGGAATATGCACCAAGTCAATGAAATATGTTTAAAAAAAAGGAGAAAAAAAAAAGAAAAAAAAAAAGGCCCAGAAGACTAGCTTTTAAAAGCTGAAAAGAAAAATCCTTATAATAAAATTAGGGCTGTTAACACACTGCAAATTCTATGTAAAATAAGCAAACAAAGCCCTTTTATATGAGCAAGTGACTAAAGCTCCTGGAAGTTTTTTCACCTGTTTCGATAGAGTGGGAAAGCAAAGTGCATCAGACAAGTACGGTAACAAATTCACACTCACACACATCTATTACTAAATATAGCAGGATTTCTTAGTAAGTAAGAAAAGCTGCTGAGGTATGCTAGCAAGATTTTAGTCAGTCACTTGACAAAATAAAATAGTTTAAAGCAGTGAAAGCACAGTCCCCAGTGTTGATCACTTCCAGAAAGTGGTAACTTGAATCTAACAACTTATGAATTATGCTATTTTTTGCTTTAGTTTAGAACTGTTCTTGTTTGTTGTACACTATATACTCTGTCAGTTCTCAAAATAAGCACAGCATATTATTGCAATAGAATGATTAGATCAGTTCCTAAAGTGGTACTGAATAAATGTGTCATTGAGGAATGAGAAGTGGGGCAGGGAAAAACCATTTATTTCAAACACAGTTTACCAAGTCCTCTAAAAATCCCCTGCTATTATACAAGAGTTGAGATCTGTTATTGCTGCATCATAAACAAAGTTACATGAAAAAGAATGAGCCCTTGCAAATATTAATAAGACAACTAAGTTTCAGCTTTTTCCCTCTTTAGTATAGGCAGCTTCTACCACCCTGTCTTGTTTCAACATCATGCTTATGCATGTTAATCTTAGGAAAATTACTATTGGTATCTGTGACAGTATTATAAGCAGGAAATATGCCAACAAACAACATGCCTTACCAGCACGTTTCCAGAGGGCGACGGACATAAACATACATTTTCCTGAGGTAATTCAGAAATAAATGTGGGAGAATCATCTTCCTCCTCCTCCAAAACAACAATACAGACTCGACTCATTCGATCCGTTTGAGGAAGCAAAAGCAAACAAAAAAATGCCAGCAATGGTATTTTTGGGAGCCAACTGCAAGTATCGCGACGGGGACCACAGAGGAAGTACTTTCACCTGTTTCACACACCCTCACAAACTTGTGAGTGCTACCACTGGTGTATTAGCATTTAAAAAAGGACATTTCAATCCCTCTTTACACTTCATTTTTCAGACTCAAACACCCTGGACCATGCTGAGGGGAAAAAAAAATTAAAAAATTAAAGTTGTTCTTTTTAAAATAAAATTCTCCTAGGCATCGAAACCACAATAATGAAACTGTGGAACAGTTGATAAAAATATCCCAAGATCCAATTCCATCTGAAGAACGCTCACTGTCACACACAGCTGTCCTTTCACAAGCAAATTTGTCTTTGTTAATGTCACAACTTCCACTGGCGTCCTGTCCTCCTACCCCCACAGTGAAATCATTGTTGCAGAAGACACGACACCGTCCTACCGCGGAGGGAACAAGGAACAATTGCCCCGAGAGCGACGGCGGCAGCTATACCCAACTCCTGGCAAGGTCAGCTTTAAATCAACCGGCGCAGGCGATCCACTGCCTGAAAATAAAGGCTCCTTCCGATCATCCCGTCATCCTACAGCTTCCTTTCCCAATGTCAAAAAACAGTCCGTCCAGAAAAACGCATCTCATTTCCAGCAGTTATTCAGGACCTGGTCAGAGGAAAATAATTCTTTCCCATGCAAGGGAAATATCTGCAACATACAGCGCGGCTGCAGCACATTTACATGCGATGAGTCAGACCACAGGGACAATGAACTCCTTGAATAATATTGCTGGTTGAATCCGCCTCCCCCCCTCCCCCAGAAAAAAATCAAAAGGACGGCAAAGCAGACGGCGTTACTCCGTCAGGGACACAAGCAATGCGGAGACATTCATTTTTCCTTCAGCAGGCAGTAGCTCTGGCTTCTGCATCAGGGGACGCGTTAGAAATACTGGAGAGGAAAAACGCTTCAGCAAAACAAGCCAGCTACTGCACACAAAAAGCTCAAATTACTGCCCCAGACTTCTTCTGCAAAAGCAGTTCATCACTCAAGTGCTTCTTTTGATCACCGTGTGAATGCAGTTCCCATGATAGTCTTCATTCAGATTGTGGAGGGGAAAAAAAATAGGAAAAAAAAAATAATCAAGAGTCTGTACATCTTCTCTCAGCCAACTTCTTTATCCGAACATCTGTCCCTGTGCCAACCCGAGTCTCCTCTTCAGTTAAAGCTTCTGCTTATCAGTTTCCCCCCACCTCCGGCATCGACAAATGAAATTCCACACTCAACAGCCAGCCTTGCAAACCGTGAAAAAGCCTGGCTGTGCGAGCGGGCAGGAGCAGAGCAGAAGCCAGCACCACAGCAGCGTCCCCACTGAGCGGCAGCCTGGCGAGCAGCGACTGCAGCCTGGCAGGATGAAATGCCTCGTAATGCTCACATGTCACACTTACCAGGGAACCCAGCCGCTGCTCCCACTGCAACTTCCTCTGCTTAAAAAAAAAAAAAAAGTCCCTTTTCCTTTTTTTGGGGCAGCCTTTGCAGTTAGGTCTGTGCCAGTTCTGTGACTAACGCGGCTGAAAACGTAAAAATCCTATAACTGAAGAAAGAGCAACTGTTTAATATTTTCCACTAAAAGCCGCAAAGAAATCTGGTGTACTGGCTCTGCTGAGTAACAATTTAGGCAGTAAACAATTCCAGCGTTTTAACTGCTTTCATATGGCACCGGTCAGAGCAGCAAAACAGTCCTTCCTTAACTCACTGAAGACAAGAAAGTTCCCATGTAAATACTCTGAAAATTGAATGGAAATAAAACGTCTCAAAGTAATCTGCTGACTGTTAAAAAGCCAGCTATTAATGAGCAAGTCCATGTTTTTTTGAGGCTTGTATAGACAGATATCACCTCAGCTTAAAAAAAAAATTGCATTGAGCATCATTTACATATAATATTATTATATGCATGTTATTGTAACATTAAAAAATATAATATGAAGCCCTACAACTTGCTGAATACATATTTCAGCTTGAATCTGCCTAAATGGTGCTGGCTTGTGGGTGTATTATGTAAATGGCTCCTGTCAAAGTTGCTGGATAAGCTCCAGTGTTACAGGAACAGAGGGAGGGATTTTGCTCCTGCTGTGCAGCATGAAGGCACTTCTATGTCCTCCAGTGGCTGGTAAGATCAGAATTTGTCAATGGCGAACAAGTTCCTAGCTCTTTGAGAAAGCATTTGCACTCAGGTTTCACATATGAATCCAGGCAGGGAGAAAGACAGCTTTAAGTGGTATATTAAATGGCCTGGATATTAATAGATGTATTGAATTCCCACCTTTGGGGGTCATAGTCAGGAAAAGCTCACATCACCACCCTTGAAATAATGTCTATGGTAGCGTTACTGCAACATAATAAATTGCTTACTGCACACCCAGTAACATTTCCTGCAGGTGAAGGCCTTTATAAGTGGAGGCAATGCCTGACGGTGGGGCTCCCTGAGCTCAGGGCTGCTGGCTTGGCAGAATATTGCACCAGTTTCTGATTCACCGTGAAATTTCAGCTACAATTCAGATTTTCCAAATGTCCTCATTTACAGCATGTGACTAACCAACTTTATAAATACATTTTTCATTATAGGGAGTCCAGTTACTTTGGAATGTCATACTTTTGGTCTTAATTATGAAAAAGCAATGGTTCATACGCCACTGCTTTGTTCCAGAATTTCAACCATTTATTAAAAAGAAAGAACAGATTCACATGAATACATATGAAAACTCATGTTCTTCTTGGTCACGGCAAAACCAGCTTAAATAAAAACCAGGACATCTTCAAGGCTCATTTACTGCAACACTCTACTGTCCACTAAGGAACACAGCAAGCACAACCTAGAAGACATTTTGCATTTTATTTGTGAAAAATACCCTAAGGTATAGACACTGTAGGTCACTTGCATAACTAAACATTGATTTGGAAAAAAGAAAACTAATTAAATATCAGATTTTAACTCTACCAGCGAAGTACACTGACAAAACTTGTACTTGGTTTTCATACTATACACACACACTTGATACGCTAGCTAACCACACCTGTTCTGTGTAAACTAACACTTTTGGAAAGTCAGAAAGTTTATATAGTAAGGAAATGCTAAGAGTGCCGTGCATTTTCTTTGGAATTACAAAGTGGACACATTGGACAGTTTAATTCAAATTATCTGAAAGTGGTCTGCTTTTTGACCTTTGCAACTAATGCTCCAAAGTGCACTTACATTTCGCTAGAAATGAAATAGTTACCATAAGAAGTATAGGATTTCACACTTGTTTTGTTGTTAAAATTCAGAAAATTAAGAATATTTGTATCTACTCTGATAGGTATTCTAAAAATCTTCCCTATAATTAAAATAAAATTAATATCAAGTATTTCCAAAAATGAGTTCATGTATTGTATCTTGCATAACATTACATATATTTGAATGAATGGTGACATTGCTACAGTTAAAGACTTAAAAGCCAATATGTCACAGTTTGCATTAGAATAAGAACCAACACAGCTGAGTCAATATTAAATTGATCTTATTAGCAATCTAAACCATGTAAGTAAGCAGACAAAAAAAACCCCTTACTACCTATTCACACCAGAAATGTGCATGTGCACAATTACTTCCATAACCAAAAGACAACCCAATTCTTAAAACATTTACCTTTTGGTTACAGTGAACTACTGGAGGTTACTTGAAGGAGAAGTCTTCTCCCCTCCCATCCCCTTCAACTGAAATTGCTGCTTTCAATTTTATGCAAGCACCATCTCTGATCATCTCTTCCTTCAACTTAAAAAAAAATATATATATCTAAAAACTAAATCTTTAAAGGTATCCTCTGGTTTGCAATATACAAGTTTCCAGTGCTGACTAACTGCTATTCTGAAAGCTAAAATCTGAAGTTCACAATTCTACTGGAACAAACACAACCAAGTTTTCAGTTTTTCAGCAGATTACCTAGACTAACAAATTTCAGTGAGGGAAAAGAAACAAAAGTAAGTCACAGTGAATTCAAGAGGATTAATTTAAGCCTCCTCTCCCCAAACTAATTTATGATTAAAACAGATCTTTGAAAAGGTATGAAGAAAGGCTATTGCATATCAAACAAATCTTTTTCAGTTTATCTTAAAACTCAAATAACTGAAGACAGCACGTTGCCAGCATCCATCTTCTCCACACGTCATTTATTTCTTATAAGAAAGCTTCTTAAATGAGTAATAGGAAAGAAGAGTTGAAACTGGCCTAACTTAAAAACATGAATGCCATTTCTAGTGGGGCTTGAGGGGTTATCTCTCCGATAGCCTCCACAACACCCCACTGTTAGCAAAATAAGATCTCCTTACTGTTGACACAATGTTTTTTGCAATTGAAAAAAAAAAACCAACATCAGTAAACAAACCAACCAACCAAAGTGTTGTCATTTTCAAGCTACTCTTGCCCTTAAGTAAATACATTAAGTTCCAAGAGTCTTTCATGGATGCATATAAAGAGAATATACTACAAGAATGCGACCTGCAGTGTTAAAACATGGATGACAGCAGCCATGTCCACACCAGAGAGAAAAACATGAACTCTGAATAAGGTAAAAATAGCAACCTTTTCTACAGATCTACTCTTTTCTCTAGAAACTGATGAGCAGCACTGCTGGTGACACCAAAAACCTCACTGAAGCACATTCAGTATCAATGAATCTACCCAAATACAGATTTCTCTCTTGCCAATCAGCATTTACCAAGCCTTTCTGGGGCTGAGATTAATCTAACTGATTGCATATTTTGTATAATTAAGGATCTAGGAAAGGAAGGAAATTGTTCTTCCAGGTTTTGGGAAAAGTAAAAAAAAATTAAAATTCAGTATGGCTCATGAATTATTTTTTAAACAGTCTGTATCAGCCCTGCAAAACAAAGATCAAAACTATGCATTTCTTCAGAAGACAAAAAATGCTCATAATAGCTACAGTGCTAAATACATAGGCATGTCCCAGTATACACAGATTTTTATATAATTTAGCTAGAATATTTACTAAAGTGTTGCCCGCAAGTAGACAGAGATGAGTGCTCAGCATCAATATGAATATAAACTGCAACACTTCTAGAAGCTTTGTGAGTCACTCAGCTCAACTCCTCTGCTGCTTCCTCCCCACTCCTGAGGGAATGAGGTGGAGTCAGGAAAAAGAACAGTCTAAAGCTCTAAGAAATTACAACCTTTCTTCCCAGTTCTGCTCTGTTTATTCTAGAGTGTACATAGCTGGGATGCACAAAAAGGAGACCAGGTTTAACCTCCCGACTCCACAATTCTGCTTCCAAGGACAAGCAAGTTAGCTTCATCTGCATCTGCCAGATACCATTGGCAGTTCTGCTTCTTCTCATGCAAGTATATAGCCTATTAACCTACAGAACTATTTTATGCAGTCATGTATTTTCTTTGTATTAAGACTTTGCAATTAATAAAATCCAGTAACAGCTTTGACATCTCAACAAAAATTGAGACACAAGTATGACAAATAAGAAAAATAATCTAGCATTCAAACTTCTCTCTATTGGAGAAGCATAAGAAAAATCAATAATGCAAAATGCCTGTTTGTGATTGAGATGTGAATTTCATTTGTACACGTAATCAAACTGTAACCTATTAAAAATACTTCAGAAGTGTCATCTGATCAAAGAGCAATAAAGTACCTTTAAAGCATTAAAAGTCTACTAAGCACTTTTCTGTTTAAGGCTTCTTGCACATTTTATACATCTGACCAATACACTGGTAGAGAAAAGAATCTTAGAGCCACCACAGTACAAGATAAATCAATACCTTTAAAAATAAGTAATTCTCCGATATCCAAAATACAGAGTCTAGCAACAAGGAGGAAAAAAAAAAAGAGGGAGAACTGAGCACAGACGTTCCTAAAAAGTGGAAAAGCAAATACAAGTTCTACTTCTCTTTAAACAAAGTGGAAATCTGAGGGAACAGCATCTTCTCTTGCAATCTTCTAGGTAAGATATCACTTACAACACTTCCTTTTTCATTACTGCCAAATTTAACTTCACCAGCAAGAGCTTTCTTTCTGTACTCCTTTATCATACAACCCTGTAATCAAAATCAATAATCCATTCTTACATTAACAAACTATACATAAAAGTAATCCTCTGGTGTGTTTGACTTCAGATTCTCAAGGTACTTTATAAAAAAAAGTGCACATGCTCTGGCTGGGAGCTCCTATTGATTCATCAGCTGCATCTAACAGCAGTCACCTCCCTGTCTTTTGACCGAAATGGAATGCAGCTATTACAGCCAACAGCTTTCCAAAAGACTGAGGGTGGAATTGTCCATCTTAAAAAAACAACTAGAAGTTAAAACAAATCCTGTTTGAGGGATGAGAGACCATAAAAAGATGCATCTATCAACACAGGTTGCTATAGATAGTTAAGACAAATCTGCATCCATGAAGACAGACTACTTTAGATAGTGTGATGTAGGGTTTGGACAGGAGACGGGTTGGTTTTAAAGCAACTTTTGGGGAGAAGGTAAGTGACAGAAGACAACTTCTGCTAGAAAACAGAGAAGATATCTCAAAATACCAGTTAAGTCAAAGACAGAAGCAGGCAAAACAGCATTTGTTAAACCCACACAAACCCACAACTATTAGCTGTACACTTAGACTCCTACAGCAAATACAATGGTTTTTAAAAAACATTTTCATAATACAAAAAGCAAGACCCACAGATCAGTTACAGGTATTTTCATCTGTTGGCAAAGCAAAGGCAGAAAAGCCACCAATAGCAAGAACATTTCTGGCCTCCTCAGTCCCTTTCAGCACAGACCAAGTCCACAGCCAATTTTGTTTTCTGGCACTGAAAATGGCATCAATTACAATAATAACCATAGTATCTTTCCAGGAATAATTACTGAAGGCAGCAATTTCAGCTACACTCACCAGCTCTAAAAGCAGAGTTGAAGGAGACAAACAAAACAAAACCCAAAAGCTCAGTCTCAGCAGCCCCTGTTTGCTCTTTCACGTGCCAACTGTCCTCCCCCAGCACTACCCAGCCAGTTGCTGGGAGGTGAAACTGGACAGGAACGCAGCAATAGCAGAGTGAAAATAGCAGGGACATTAGAAGACACTAACCAAGTGTCACAGCTGGCACTGACAGCCTGATGCTTCAGGAAACAATGCTTTTACATCTTCCCAAGGAGAAGGAACAGATAAAGATAGCTTGGCTGGAGCAAATGAATGAGTGGAGAATTCCTAATCTTAAGTTTCTTATTGTCTATCACATTGCCTTGAAAGCGTTTATCCCAATTGTGCACGCACTCTTATAGATTAACTAAAACGTGATCCTATGAAATTGTATTAGGGCACCTGGTAAAACAATGAAGATAATTCCCTTTGGGCACATGGGTGCACGCATGCACCGAGAAGAATTAGTGCATCTCCTTTGATCTACTTTCCTACTGATCTATAGTCATGCTCTGAAGATTAGCACAGGAAGTGCTGGTTTTATGTATCCCCCCTTTGAAAATTTCTTCCTGTCATACTGCTTCTGCACAGAAAACGGAATCAAGCTCATCATTTGTTACAAAAAAACCTAACCTACATCACAGAAGGTCAACATACCTGTCTTGTTTTCACCGTACAATAGGCTAGCTTTTCCCTCTTCAACAGCCACTCTGGGGCTTGCAAATGCAAAGCACAAACTGGGTTTCAAGGGACAGTTGCTGTAACGCACAGGATCACCACAGGAATCTCACAGGCTGCATCCTTGAATCCCAGTAGATCTCCTTGAGCTTTTCTACAGTATGGCATAACAGGGTCAAGAGCCTCTTGTGACCGATTCCCTACACCTATATCCCAAGGCAAAAAAAGGCAATTCTCACTTACCAGCTGCTTAAGAAAAAAAACCAACAAAACCAACTCCTGAGTGTGATCTTTCATTGTTACATGGGAAAAGAACAAGTTTCACCTTCCTGGGATGAGGATACCTTTTTGGTTTGTTTCTTAATCCTGTATGTTTCTCCCTAGCAAATGATTAGGAATGCATTACATTTGGTCTGTAGGGTCAGTCAGGTTCCCCACTGAGGCTCATTATCTGTACGGGCTACAAGACAACAACCTTTATCCTCACTGTGCTTTCCCCCCCGGCCCTTACTTTGGTTCTTTTGCTGAAGGCTGGAACTCCCCGCAAGGCCAGGCGACCCAATGCGGCATTCCCAGATTCAGCACTGGACAGTGCTGGTGCAGAGACTGACAATTCAGGTATTCTACCTGGAGCCAACAAACCTGGAACAACATTTATCATTTCTTCATTAAAACTGCTGGTTTACCCTAATGCCAAGTTTCCAAAGATGCAAACGCTAGTAAGGTAGATTTCCAGAAATGAGAGCCGCTCTACTGCCTATCTGATTCTATCACTAGGTTCCACTCTAAATGACTGACACACAAAAGCTGTCATTGCAGCATGCTGGGAAGAAAGACAAATCAGCGACTCCTTCTCAAGTCACATCAAGGTTGTTCCTCCCAACAACACTCTTGAGTGCAGATGTGCCATTCTCTTCCCCCTATAAAATTCATTATTAGCTAACAATTTTTTTCAGCATTGTTTCAATTACATTGGAGTATGGAGCACAACTCAAAAGCAAGTTATGTAGAAAAAAACCCTCAAAAATACAAGTTATGTAGAAAGAACAAAGAGGCCTGAATTTGCCTAAACGCATATGAAACCATGAAAGAGATTCAGCTTCATAGGAGACGCTTACACTTCAGCAGGTAAGAACAGTAAAATATAAAAACATAACACAAATCCTAGTGTTCTACAGAACTTTCTACAAACTTGAAAAGTGATTCTCATGACTGATTTCCTACCCTGTGCCACTTACAGAATCTAAGCAGAAAAGTCAAGTCAGTTATGCCAGTCAGTAGAGGGCTTCCACAGTTTTAAGTCACCAACCACATGAATCCTTGTGGGTAAATTGCCATGGTGACAAAACGTTTGCTTTTATACATTCGTCTGAAATTCCTATGGAATTCCCACATGGCCAAAACCAGCAGCGGCTCAGAGTGCTCCACCAACATTTAAGAACTTGAGTCAGAAATGCATACTGTTTCCGCCCAGACTATTATCTGGGAAACACTAAAAAAGTGATTCATACCATTTTGAGCCATGGAAGAGAGGAAACAAACATCACATTCAACTATTTAAAACCTTCAGTGATGACTCACATTTGGACATTTCCAGAATCGGCTGCTTTTCTGAAGTAACAAATTACTTTTGACTACTGCAGAAAATAAGCTGTTGACTACTCAAGAAATTAAACAAGATCGACCCGCTTTCAACAGAACCATTCAACTATCAAATCAAAAGTAAAAGGGGAAGGGTGGGTGGTTTATGCTCTCCCAAAAGAAGACACAAACCCCAAGAAGCTCAGTGGACTGTATCTTTGTAGGCCAAGGTCAGAAAGCCCACCAACTCCCAACTGATTATTATGCCTATCTAAGTTTCATTTGAGCTGTATTTGCAAAAATCAGCTTGGAGATTTTGCTACAGTAAGTCTGTTATCAGCCTTGTTCCAGCTGCATCAGTGGGGTTTTATCTTAGCTTATGCTTTGCTTGGACTCACACGGTTGTGTGATTTCAGCAGCCAGTACTAACAAAACATTAATCCAGTCACAGGGGCAACAAGACATAACCAATTAAGAGTGAGGAATAATGAACAGCCTGTGCAAAGCTAAGAATAGAGCAGAGCAATGCATCCAGAAGTGTTGATGCAGCACTCATTGGCTTCCATGATTCAACAACCAGGAGGGGAAATAACAAGAGTTGAACTGATGAAGGAAAAAAAAACTCAACAAACTAAGTAGGGGCAGCTTTATAATACAGATTGCCTTTTCCCTACCAGAAGAGCACTGGAAAGAGGACATTTTGGACAGAAGTAATTTCCGTCTTAACACCTCTCAAGTCTGGCCATCTTGAGGAAGGAAAGCAAAATTAGCTTTGAACATCTGTCCGCTGTCCACTCATAATGCAAGAAGCGTTATCAAGAGGAAACACCATATTTAGAATGACAGAGCGAGAGCAGCAAATACTCTCTCAGGAGACCACGCAATTTCTACCATCCAAAGCATAGCTCAACAACAAAAAGGACAACAAAATCTACTCCTTCAGAAGATCTGTTCTCCATTTTTGTCATTACCAAAACTCTCCTGGTAGAAAGTTTTAGAAGTCAGTAACACTGTGGGAGGAAGAGGCTGAAATACTAAATGACTCTAAAATTCTCACCCTTAAGAAAGAAAAAGGAAAAGCTGTTGCCTTTAGAAATTTCTGTTCACATTTTCCTACTCATGTGACAGTCAACTTGCCTACAGCCCAGGCTCTCCCCTCCCTGTCCTACCCAAGGAAGAGTGATGGGGGGGCCAGGGAAACTTTTTTTTTTTACAGGATTGGACTTGGGAAGGGAGGGAACTGAATGCATCGATTAGTTTTCTTTAAAAGATTTTCCACAATTCAGCTGAAATCAGATTCTCTTGTAGAACAGTTCTAAGAATCAAAACAAATGGATAAAATATTTGATTATAGCAATACTAAAATGCATATAACTTTTCTACCATTGCAAAGCTTTTAATACAGTTTTGGGTGGATACGAATAGATTGTGACCACAGAAGCCACAGTTCAGCTGACTTGCCCACATGTGTTTGGTTTTCTTTTCCCATACATACCAGGGACCCAAAATACTATATGCAAGTGAGCAAAGTGAATTCTAGTTGCTATGGATACCACTGTATTTTATCTCTTTTCAGTATGTAAACATTCAGTGTCACTGTATATGAACCCTTCAGATTCTCTTTAAAATAACATGGCCTCATGTACCAGGGTTTGCTGTTTGGGGGAGGCTAAGTTTCCTAGAAGTTTTTAGGAATCCCTTACACCTCGTTTCACGTCCAAGAAAAAGCTCCTTTCTGGCAACTGGAAACACACTGGAAAACACAGCTGGACAACATCTACATATTCACCCACACATACACACACTACTACAGGATGAGAGCACTCAGATGAGTCTTCTATAGCTGCCAAAATGGATGGCTTTTCCCAAAACTGAGCAAGGAGAAACACAGCAACAGCCAAGAATCTTACCCAGCTGCTTCTAACCTTGCCAAGGGTCCTCCCCTTGACGGCCAGCAGGGAGATTGCTCCCAGGAGTGCTCTTCCATATCACCTTGGGACAGGAGCACAGAAGCAACACTTATTATTAGAAGTTACTTTTGCTCTTGATTTTTCAACTGTCATTCAGAAGATTATTAAGCACCTTCCTTAAGAAGCTGAGCTTTTAAATCCAGCTTTAAAATCCAAACTAAGCTTCACAAAACATAACAAAATATTCATTTAGAACAGTAATTAAAGCTTTACCAGTGTAGAAATTTGTTTGTTTGGGCTTTGTTTGCTTGGGGGTTTGGGTGGTTGTTTTAATATTTTTATTTTTTTTTTTAAGTGACACCTGAGGAAGCAGATGAGTCCAATTTTAACCGCTGGTCAGCAGAGAGACTCCTCACTCCTCCCTTCCCCACACAATCCTTACATATTCACATCCCCTTCCTGTGCCAGCACAGTGATCCAACTGCCCCTATTCATTGTTTTTTGCTGGTGATTATTTGAGCCAGCTCATCATGGGCTGACGGCAGACACAGACGCAGTGGGACCATTCAAACTGCTCACTGTAACAGAAAGCGATTCAATTGCTTTGCAAAACTGCACACCCATAAGCTGAGCTCCCTTCATCAGCGATATATCAGAACTACTTCATTCCTTGTGTTTTCCATACAGTATCTCAAAACAGTCTTCTTGACACCTGACATTTTCCAGACTTGGACACTATTACAATCAAGTGTATCACTCATGAAATTCTTTCCAGTTACACAAAACCTGACGTATGCAAAAAAAAAAAATATCAAGATTTTCCCCTGTGATTCAGTATATAAATCACCTCTAGTAAGTTTCTTTAAAAAAAAAAGAGAAGTATTTCACAACATAGAAATTTCACAAGTTATGTCACTCAAACCATCTCTGCATTGCCAAAAGTACTTATAAAGTACATACCAGTAAGAACAGGCTAGAGAATTTTAGGGCCCAGTTTTCAAAAATGCACACAAACCCAATTATGCATGCAGAATCCACATATGAACAATTTATGTATTACCATACAAGCGCAACAACATTACACAATCATCCATAGATGATTTAAAAGTTAAATTTGTCATTTATTCGTTTCCAACCATCAGGGTTAGTTTGGAGTTAATTTCTTCCAAAGTCCTCCTCAGTCATTTATTCAACTAAGATGACACCTAGAGGAGAACTTGCAAAGTAAATTTTGGCATTCCTAAAAGCTAACAAAATGCTTTATAAAGCAGTATTTATAATATAGAATCAGCAAGACGTTATAAAAACAGACTACATACTGCATGTGAGCAGTACATAACTAACTTAAAACATGAAGAAAATCAACTTCTGCATAACCTTGCCTGTAAAAATCCATAGGCTCGGATATCTTAGAATCTATAAACAACCAAATCCCATTCCACAAATATGCTACTATGAAAAGGCAAAGTACCTGCTCAAGCTTTTGCAGAAATGAGGCCACAAAACATCTAGTACCCAACTTCCTACCTCTATATGGCAAGCTAACTTTTATTTTATAAAAGCATTATGAAAAAGAGAAAACAGGTTTCTGTAAAATGTAAATATACCGGTTTTGATAAATGTTAAGAATACTTTAACGTTAGTAACTAAAAGTCAGTAATATAGTTTAGAATATACCTGTTATACCTTATGTACCAAGTTGTGTGAAGTCTTCCCTAGAAAACTCTACTAATGCCATCAGCCTACCCAAAATGTATGACAAGCAAAGAGAACACCACTGAACTCATAAACTGTTTTGTAAATTGAACAAAAATCAAGGAACCCATCAATAAACTTACACATCTTGTTCAAAAAACACCAGACACATTATTATGAAAACGCAACCTTTAAGTCATGCAGATATAAATTATTGGAGTCTTGACTCAGCTGTTGTCTTTCTCTCTTGCAAATGATTTCAGGCCCTGGAAAATAAAAGCAACTGACTTATTTTTTCAGAAGGAAGTGTTGATCTCCCAGTGTACATCTTCTTGGATGTACACTGACACCTCATGGACATTTTAGAAAATTTTAAGGTCTATTCTTAGTTCTGTTTTTCTCTCTGATTTTAAAACCCCAATCACTTTTTAAAAGTTTTTTTTTTCCTTTTTTTTGTGTGGGTGGTTGGGGGGAGGTCGGGTAATGTCATGTCGCCCTGTTCAGAAGTGTAAAGGACATTACTTGGTCTATTGCTGGTTTTCTCCATATAAAACACTACTTATCATTCATTTTGGCTAAGCAGGAGGGAGGAAGGGGGATCCCCCTCAGACACGGAACCACGGAACAGAGAGAGACAAGGGATCTCTCTCCAAGCTTCAGCCCCTAGAACTGCAGAAAAGCAACCACACAGTCTATAACTCCTTGCAAAACAGAGACCAGGAAAAAAAGATATGACAAATGCCATATGAAGAAAGAGACTGGAAGTGTTCTTCCTCACACAACAAACTAGTTCTGAACAATTTTCTCAGACTACACAGAAGCCCTTCACTCCTTGAAATCTGTAAGTCTTCAGTTACACACGTGGTTACTTAAGAATATCAACAAAACTAACAATTTCCACTTCAGTTTATAGCAAAGTAGCAGTAAATTTTACTTAGCATTGTTGTACCATAGAAAACAAGGTTCTTCCAGATTCTTATTCTGAAGAAATGTGTTACCTTTCACTTTTCCCAACGGGCTGCCTTATGTGTGGAAAAAAAACAAACCACAAAACAAAAAACAAACACACACACACAAAAAAAAAACCACCAAAAACCAACAAAACAAAACAAAAAACCCAAAAACCATACCAAAAAAACACCCTGCCATTTCTTCTTTCTTGACTGAGGCAGCAGAACAAAAATCCCACCCACCAAGGAAAGACTGTAGAATTCTATGTAAATAGCTAACTTGCACATCATATACCTTAGAAACTGACAATCTAATCCTTGTTAAATAAAATCATAGAATCCTCAAGAGTGAAAAATAGGGGAGGATAAATATAAATGTAATAGGCCTATAATGCCTATTTGCTGGAGGTATTGGCAGACTTTTCTAAAATACTGTAGAGCTAATTTAATTAACAATATAAATACTAATATGCGGGGAGGGGAAAAGACTCATTCTTTTGAAATACTTATCGTTACCTAAATACGCAAGACAAACCCATTTAAAGGATAATGTTAGCTCTTAAAAGTGAAAAGAAGCTCCATTATATCATTTATTTAGAGGTGCTACTTATAATTTATTAATCTTGTAAAAAAGAACACTCTAATTTTATTTTGGAAAGTATGTATAGCATTCCTGAACACAATATTTAAATATTTTGGCAAAATCTGTGAGGTTCTGTGGATTTGGTTTTCTTTCTTTGTTTTCTTTTTAATTTTTAAATAAAACTATTGAAAACAAATCTTAATTAAATAAAAAGAAAATACTCTCAAGTATTTACACTTTTCTTAATACAAGCTTTTTACTCAACATATTTTACTTAAGACATTTCTTTTGAAGGGGAATTCCTGTAGCATTAAAACCAAATCAAGAAGGACAAAAAGATTCACTTTCTACCCCAAAGAAACAACTCATTGACTCCTTGTCCCACAGGGCTCCTGGCTTTAACAGAGATGGAACAAGTAAACTGCCAGTCAGCATATTTTCCCAACACATTCCTTCCAACCCCAGCCAAAAAGCAACAGCTGGTAAATTCCATTCATCCTTGAAGAGAGTATAGTTTTCAGTCATTACTATCACCATCTGGGCAACACGAAGGGAAATATCACACCTATTCTCCTTTATAGAAGATTAAAATTAGGTCACCTTTAAGTACGCACTTGAGAAAGAATCTGATTTAATGCACTTAAAACTAAAGTTTACTTTGCTCCACACACATATATTAAAGAGGTGTGACAAACATCTGCAGAAATGGTAGACCATACTAACTGCCACAGCATCTGGCTTTGTAACTCAGCCAAACTTCAGACTCAGGTTTTCTGCATCAGATGCCAGAATCAGTTAAAGACCACAGACACTTTCTTAGCTAAACAAAGAGAACAGAACAAAACACCAAAAAACCCAAAACCAGCTATTACCAAGACTAGAAGATAAAATTTACTTTTCTTCGTCAGTTCAACCCAGGATGCCTACAGCAATTCAAGTTATAGCACCACATTATTTTGTAGCCAGTACACAAAATTTTGGAACGTCAATGAAACATGCAGAGAAACATTCCGGTATGCATTCCACATAAATAATGGATTTACAGAGGTTTTTTATTATTATTGGGCTGCCAAAATCAGCCCAAATTTGAGTTAAAGCCTCTTATCAGCACACTACAAATGTTTCTGGCTAGCTTGTAGCTTTCTAGCAACCCAGTTTTCTTGAATAATTTACCCAAAAAGAACAATTTCCATCCATAAACAACTCCCATAACCTGTAAAAAGCTGGCTAACAAGCTGTGTCCAAAAACTAATTATTCACCCTTCAGCAAGTACAGTTTCTGTATATATTTTGGCTGGCATTATATCTTTAAACAAGGATATGCATTGCATTTGTATTTGCACAAGAGCAAGACAAGGTATTTCAATAACCAAGACTTTCAGTTTCCTAACTAAACCAAGTAGTAACCAGTATGTTTACAGTCACTACCACTCCATCACCAAGAAGAACATCAGGAATAGAGTCAGGAAATCAACACTTCTCCCTACCACATGGAAGTCAAGACATTTTCTCCTGATAGTTTCATTTGCACGTAAGTTGCTCAGTTTGATTCCTGTCCAGGACAGCTCAGAGAAGAAGAAAAAAAACCACGAAAGTCCATAACATATAAAAGTCAAGCAACCTGAAGCTTCATAAAGGCTCCAACTCCTTCCAGACTACGAGACATCTCTACCACAAATCAGTTTGGTCTCCAGATCCCTGCACATGAGACTAAGGAACTAAAATAAGCTGCAACTCTTCAATGCTGCAAAAATACAATTGGTACCAGTAGTACAGAATGGAATCCATTTGACTATTATACGTACCTAAGAAAATGTAACAGGATAAGTGAAGAGGGGGTGTTGCATTTTGATTGTTTAAGGTCAATACATTTCTGTTTAAAATACCAACAAACTGGTTCGGATTTACAAAGATAAAACCAAAATCACTCAAGCTGACTTTCACCTGGAGATCGATTCTACTGTATTTCAGGAACTTCACCCATATTCAAGCGGATACAGATCTTACTCATACTTGTTCAGCAATTTACATTGAGCTTCAGCAGTAAAAAGCAGTTGCACAGCTCCTCACTGAAAATTAACTTTCGCTGAAAGGATGGGGGGGAAACAAAACCAAAAATACCTCCAACAAGCCTGACACTTAATTCTTAGTTTACTAGGCCTAACTTTATATCCCAAATTAGCAAACTTTGAAGGCAAGCAAATGTAAGAAGTTTTAACAGCAAAGTATACCTCCTCATTGGTAGCAGGCAAAGATAGAACAAAGAATACCTTATACAGGAGGCTTTTGAAAATAGCAGCCACAGCCAACAATAAATACATAAACATACTGAATAGTCTGGGGAGGTTGTTCTAATAAAGACCTGAAAGAGTCCTAAGTGCCACTTCTCTCCTGATACTGAGCATGAGCTCAACTATCTATTAGCTGAAAGCCTGAATATAATTCACCCCAAACCCCTGAAAAAATATATAAACATCCTAACCATATGACAGCTATTAGAAACCAAACACCTCTGTGCAAATTGTAGCAGCTATAGAAACACTCAGACAAAAGCAAAGTATCTGTATGGATTTTAGATGGTTCCACTATGGCCTCGACAGATATGCCTGTCTTGCAAAAGAAGTCTTCGATCAAATTGTAGCAGTTTTTACAATTTTGCTGTAAATGCTGCAAGTCATTACTGCCTGTAAGCAACACCTAGCCACCAAAGATGGGGTTAAGCTCTGGGATGAAAGGGTCAGGAGGGATCTGCCCCCAGCAGCCAACCCAGGCCCTGTCCATGGTACCTCACCAGGAGCATCCCGGCTGCAGGGGACACTAACTGAGGGGCTGCCCAAACCCCAGACAGGGCTAGATCAGCACTGGGTGGGCTATAAAAAACAAATTACTTCAATTTTACAAACAAACCTGTCCATATGCAGCTCTGAGGTAGCTCTTTAAACTTTTTTATTTTGAAAGACACGTGGTTACGTGGTGGAAATGCACAGAGAAAGAAGGATTAGATTACAAAGTGAGAAAGGTCTTGGTGAACCAAGGTTCATGCTCCACACCTTTAAAGCACAAAAACACACATAGGATTATTATTATTATTAATTTTTTTGTTTGCAAAATAAGTATCTCAATCGGCATATTGATATGCCAGTACTTCTTGGGACAGAAGTGGCAGTGTAGTCAGTAACACATTAGATTACCCATGCCAGGGGGATGATTTCTGGAAGTTTCAACTCTGTTTATATAAACAGTTTTAACTTTTGCTGCTAGTGGGTTTTACAGATGGATTTCTTTTTTTGTGGACCAAAACAAAGGAATCAATTTTTTTCCCCTCCTTCTCTGATGTGACGTTTACAGAGAAAACTTAGCCTCCATGGATGCCTCATTTCCAGCTTGGGAGTGTGGGGGGAAACAGGAACAAAGCTCGTAAGATTCAGCTTTCACAGTTATGAGGGCATATTAAATTAAGGCAAATGGAAAGAGAACAGCTGTGGTGAGCAGGTACAGAATCTTCTAGAATAAGTGTATCATTACAGCAGTATTTAGATTAGTCTTAATGATAAATTAATCACTCAGTCACCTTTGCAAACTGGGCAGAGTAGCACATGATCACAGAATACCAGGTTGGAAGAGACCTCAAGGGTCCAACCACTCTTGGCAAAAGCATAGTCTAGACAAACTGGCCAAGCACTCTGTCCAGCTGAATCTTAGAAGTGTCCAATGTTGGGGAACTCACCACTTCCCTAGGGAGATTACTCCAATGGCCGAGTGTTTTCATTGTCAAGAATTTTCCTCATGTCCAACCAGAATCTCCACTGAAGTAACCTGTACCCATTACCCCTCGTGTTTTCCATGTGACTCCTTGTATAAAGGGAGCCTCCATCTTCTCTGCAGCCACCTTCTAAATACCGATGTATTCAGTGACGAATTCAGCCCATGTATAGGCAGGGACTAAGAAAGACCACCACTGCAGTTACATATCCCCAGCATTTTCTTTATGCTGATACTGCAGTTATCTTACTGTTCCGTAAGGTGACCTAGAGAGTAGAAAGGTAAAACTGTCTTTTGCTAATTCAGCCCCCAAAATGGCCTACTGCAAGACGAGCTGAACACCAGTGAAAGAGGACAGCTATAAACTCCTAAGGGATGGATACGAACGGAGACTACCTTTTTTAACACGAGCTTGGAGTTCCTCTTTTTTTAAACAGCACTTAAAAGAATCTTTGCTAATCTGTGCAGACACATCCTAGCTACAGACCTTTAATCACATTCCCAAATAATGCTGTAATTGAAGTCTTTCTTTCTTTATGTGCTTAGAGAGAAAGTATCATTTCACTGTTCAGCATTTTTTTACAGAGCTCAAGTCCGTAAGGAGCAGATGATAAATAGTGTGACAAAATCAATGGTATTTAACCAGGGGCAATGCATCATCTTTTCTGCAATTTCTGCACACACACCCCTATCATTTCTGTCCACTTACAGTGTTCAGCAGAAGGTAAAGTAGATGGCACACCTTGGAGATGTGAGCTGCACAGACACGAGGTCACCCTCAGTATTCCACAACCACCCCACTTCACCTGCAACTCTCCCCTTATCCACACTAATATCCTTCATTTTACCAAACATTTTTTGCCTAGATTTGCACAATGAAGTATTGTAAGCACTTTAAGTATTGGTCAGAGTACTAGCTTAATGTACTGACTACAAGATTGCTCATCACAAGATACCTTGAAACGTCTAACAGGATTCAAACCCAGTTTGTATAACACATTGCACATTTTCCAGTCTGACAAATACTGTTTTCTGTTCTCAATATTTTTATACTTGACCTCTATCTTTGGATTTGGGCTTATATTATATTGTTTTGAAATTCCCCCTCTTCACCCTAGAACTTTCACAAATTATTATTTCCAGTAACTGACAAAACCCTAGAATCTCCAAACTGAACAGCAGAACGATAAAAAAAAGCTTTGTTATGATGATTCTTCTACCCTAGAAATTACAGATTGTCCAAGCACTCATGTTACTCCACATAATAACAATTTAATTACATGCAAATGCACAAAAAGCAGAAAATAATGTAACTTTTTCAGTTTGAAGGAAAGAAAAGAGAGCATGATTGGTGGGAACCACGCTAAAGAAAAAAAGCAGTGATATCAAGTTTTGCCACTCGGTGGCAGCACACCAAAAGAAAACCAAAATTCTTTAGCAAGACCACAAAAATTATCAGCTCGCACTCCTTTACATCTCTCATACAAGTGCCAGCAATTCCTAGAAGGCTCTGGTTACTTCACAAATGTAAGATAGGCACCTAAAATTTTAAGACTACTGACTTCACATTCAAGTAGGCATTAAAGGCTCAAAATTAAAAGAGCTCTACACTACAGTCTTTCTGATTGATGTTTACTGGTTCACCTACCTCTACCAAAATTGCCAAACATTTGCTAAATAGGATTCCCAAGCAGGTGCAAGCATGAGCAAACAGAATCAACACTTGAGTCTGACATTCCAACAGTGCTAACTGTTAATTCAAACACAACTCAATAGTGGACTCAGATTCAGATGTACAATCAATTTGGATTTTACCTTCTCTTCACATTATCAGAAAGGCATAACAACACATCAGAAAACTCCTTACAGTAATTTAGACTTCTCTTACCAGCACCTCTTCCACCACCCAAAACTACTGCCAGTGTTACGAGTGAAAGGCAGCACCACATGCAGCAAACACCTAACAATGTTACTACAGTCCGTGACAAAGAACAGGAACTGATAGTCTTCACTCTTCTAAATAATTGACATTAGGCAAAAGGTTAGGTATCAGATTAAATAATTTAACAAACACATTCAAAAAATGTTTGAAACACTATTACTGAAGGGGGAAGGAGACTACCAAGAACACAAAGATCTGCTTGTTTCCTTCTCCTATTACTGTTGTAGCAAAGGCTTGTTTGCTCATGGCTAACACAGGACAGCTATCTCTTCTCTCAAACTGGCCTTGTACACAAAGCACATACAGATAATGCTTGATTTCTCTAACTGATAAACAGCTTTATTTTGCACTAGCAGTATTCTACACATCAAACTTTTTTTTTTTTAGTACCATACCTAAGCTGATATCATTCAAACGCTTGACCTCTAGAACAGAGGATTTAAGAAAACAAACTATTCTTATTCCAGCTTTATGGAGATTGAGTCATCCCTTTAAGTCAAACATTAGGAAATAAACTCCACATGAAACAGAACAACTGTGATATTTAAAAAATATAAAATAAATTCAAGTAGAGAAAATAAGCTTTCCTTTTCCTTTACCTGACCAAACAGCTTATTGTTGTCTAGTGTATAGACAGTGTGGCATGGCCCTTCGATCTCATCACCCTTTTAAAAACACACTTTCATTGGGACACATGCACACTTAAAACGACTCAGCCTAATCCAGCATAAAAGCAAAAAGAAAATGGAGACCAAGAGGTAGGGATGAAAGCAAATGCAGAAAGCAAGTGAAACACGCTAGTTGGCCATCAGAGGGAGTATAAGCCTTAAAGACAAGCGTTTAGCTTCCAGGTGAGAGCAGACGTTCAGCTCTGGGGCAATTCTAAACACCTACACAGGTTTAAGGGAGGGTTACTCCTCCAAATTTTTGTTGATGAACAGTATGTATGGGAAAGAGCAGAAAGAGAACAAAGAAAGTTGCTGTTGAAAAAAACCAGCCACTATATAATTTTTATATATGGACAGGCGTGGCCACAGGACAGTGAAAAAACTTCCAAGTTTTGCCCACGGAAATTAGTAATAATAAAACTTACGAAAAAGGTGCTCCTTATTCCTTCTTTTCAGTAAACATACTGCCTTCAAAAGGAAAAATAGATACTGTATTGCAACACAGAGCTTGATTTTGGGTCTGACAAAGGGACAAGCTGAACAAATAAGACACTTGGCGATACACCAGGCTGTACTTTATCCCATGCTCTCACTTCCTCTCTTCGCTGCTGTTTAGCACCAGGCAGGACTTCAACCCACTGCCTGCTCCTCAGCACTGCCTCTAACAGCAGATCCTCAGCTGAGGTAAGGAGAGAAGAGGGGAGAATGATCCTATTGAAAAAGAAAATAACACCCACCCACCCCAAACCACGCACAGAAGTTCCCAAGTCTCCTTTTCTATTCCTGCTGCTGAAGAGGGAAGAGAAGCCATTGCTCTGCATATTCAAGACCTACAAGATAAGGTCTAGACAACGCTGACACTCAGGCTCAGCCTATCTGAGAAGGAAAAATGTATCCCAAGCTGCAGAATACACTAGCTTCCTAAAACACTAGGAAAAAAATAGTTATCTGTATGTCAGAGGTACTGAAGAAATAGCAGCATAGGGTTATAGTACCTCATGGTATTTTCTAGATCCAACTGGCAGAGCATTTTCTTAGGTAATCTTCATTTTTCATATTTAAAAGTGGCCTCAGCTAAATCAGAAGTCTGGTATCTTTCAAAAATTAAGTCAATTTCATTTAAGTCAGGGGAAAACAAAAAATAATAATAAAAAACCCAACCCAAACAACTGTATGTCCAATTTTAAAAGTAAGGTCAACTAAAATCTGATTGAATTTTTGCAAAATAATTCTACTTGGGGAGGGGGGAGGGAGACGATCTTTTTCACAGGAATCAAAACCTGGAGGCACATACTTGGTGTTAAGTACCTTGCCTGCTTAGGACAAGTGTAAATGAGTCATACCATCTGTACTCACATTCAAAGGATAGTCTGGCAAGATAGCAGGGAGATCACAACGCAATATGACGCTCTGCTCTTAATGTTATGGAAGCAGTGAAGCTGGGGAGTAGAGAAAGACTTACTAGTTAAAATAAAAACTACCTACAGTAACAGGCACTGAATGCCTTATCCTCTGAATTTATAATCATCTGTAGGATTCTACTCTGTAACCCATTTACTACAGAGATACCTATAGTCTCACATACAAAGACACTGCAGAGCCTGATATGCTGTATTTCGTATGAATAGATTTATCTCACAGAATAATGCAAGAGACCATTAAAGTAGAAAATAATAGATCGGAGCAAGAAGTCATTCCGGAACATCAATAATTCAGAGAGAAGCTATTTAAGATAAGCATTTATTACAAAGACAAGACAAAATGCATTGACAAAGGGAAAAAAACCCCAAGCAACAGAATCAACACTGGCAAGCAGCCTCTAAACCAAGCTGTGCTGAGCAGAGCAAAAGCAATAACCGCATCAGAAAAAACAACAAGGACCTCACAAAGACGCAGTGCCAGACTAATCCCAGCAAAGGGGGCGGAAGTCTCACCCAAAATGATGACTGGAGGCAGTATCTGAGCGAAGGCGGACAAAGCCAGTGCCAGCGTCTGGAGCAGCGTGCCACAGAAAGCTGCTATTCCCAACAGAGCCGGGTGGCTGGGGGACCCAAATTCATGGAAGTCACGACTAAGGTGTAAAGGCTTACCATGAAAGAAATTATGAATAATGGGAAAAAAATGTGCAAAATTCAGGTTTGTTTTTCTTTTCAAGAAGTCCTGGAAACTTAAAGTACATGGAAGTCTGAAGTTACCTTTGTTTTTTTGTTATAATAAAAGCAATATTTTAAAACATAAAACTAAGTTTTACTTTGGATCTAAAGATACGCAAGTCAACATATTCAGTGCCTAATGCTGTATCTTTTACATCAGCGGAGAGTCTGTAGTACTAAATGATGCTAAAGACCGCTTTCAACTTAGCACAAAGACATAGCTTATTTATAATGGTTACATTTTGAGTACTTACAAGAAGGACATCAAGTTCTCCCAAAGATATTCCTGACTATCTCAGGGGCTGGTAGGGGGAGAAGAGACATCCATCTGCTGTTCCAAAACCTTTGTAATAATTTGTTCATATATATACACCAAGCTTTGAGAAGCATTAAATGTACAATTAATTTCAAATCATACCTCACTTTCTCCTTCTAGTTTTCATGCTTTCATATAAAATCGTTCACCAAGAAAGAAAAAAAATTAAAAAAAAAAATTAAAAAAATAATCTGATCAACCCGTGTTGGTTTATTTATCTGATCCTCTGACTCCTTCACTGGTTAAAATCAGGCATGTTATTTCAGAGCATTCTGTAGGTTATATTAATAGCATTGACAATTCCCAGCATGTTTAACAGCAGCAGATATTCACAAGGATGTATGCCCCCAGTAATCACAGTTCAAAAGTAGGCACATTAACATAAAGCTAATATCATTAATATATACGTCCAGCTGTGAGCTGAGTTGATTTGTGGGGAGGGGAGGATGTGAGGAGGTAGGAGGATGCTAAGCCATACCATTTCCTATCTATTTACCAAGAAGGAACGTACAGAGGAGCTTCACAGCCAAACGAAGCAGTAACTCAGGCTGTTTCATTATGAATCAGCAGAACCATCAGAGATCATGGCAAAAGTATTACACCATTTTTAAATAAAAGCAGATTCAAAAAACACATGTAAGTGCACTCCTGCTGTTGAATCCTACTTAATGATTTGCTATTCAGAAAAAAAGCTTTGAACTTGAACAGTTCCCTAGCGTAAAGCAAAAGGTGAAATAATGAATCCACAAGACTGGAGAATCGTCAATCTATGAAGCATCCCAAATGACAAACAGGAAAACACATGTTGATCCTCTGAAGTTCACATCACTATTAAAAATGAAAAACGATCAAGGCAGAAAAGGAGGAAGGTCCTCTAGGGACTCCAGCAATCTTTACCTACATGTTACTTCAGTGTGCTTCCATGTACCTCTTCAAACAATAACTGCACATACAAAAAGCCATATCAGCTTTAAAATATCTTACAATATATCTGGGATTGACACAGCTTTAGAAAAACATAATACAACAAACCAGCTACTGCAGCTCAGATACCATTTTTATGGTCCTCAATTTCACTTTTACAGTTCTTTTTGTTAAGTTCTTCAGGAATAATTTAAATTTAAAAATTTGGAAAGAAAACAAAGCAAGCAGAAGATGATTTTTGATCCAACTTTAAGAGAACAGACAAGAAAGAAGACAATAGCACTGATGCTTAAGCTGAGGGAAGGAATCTTTAAGTACTATTTTGCACATCTTTAGGCAAGGTAATTATCTGGATAAAAATAAGGTACCATGCTATGAGTCACAGCAGTTCCTATATAAATCAATCCATCAAGAAAGTTCTCAACCAGGACATATTTTTTAGAACCTACAGCTACTTTTCAAAATCCCTGTACTTTAATTAAGAGTAGAAGAGAGTAACCTTCCAATCTGAAGAGACGCTTTTCACATTCAAAGACGAGATCACAATTCAAGAATAGATGTTCACAGATATTAAAATCAAAGAAGGAAACATAGGTTCAGAGTTAAGTCTACTTTTGTCCACAGATTTACAGAATGGTTAAAGTTGGAAGGAACCTTTAAAGATCAACTAGTTCCAACTCTCCTGCCATGGACAGAGACACCTCCCATGAGACCAGGTAGCTCAAAGTCCCATACAACCTGGTCTTGAACACTTCCAGGGAAAGAGTATCCGAAACAGCTTCTCTTAGAAACTTGCTCCAGTGCCTCACAAACCTCACAGTAAAGAATTTAGTCCTAATACCCAATCTAGATCTGCTCTCTTTCAGTTTAAAACCATTACCCCTTATCCTGTCACTACACTCTCTGATAGAGTCCCTCCCCATCAATTCTGTAGCCCCCTTTAGGTACTGGAAGGCCATTATAAAGTCTCCCTGGAGCCTTCTCTTCTCCAGGCTGAACAACCCCAACTCTCTCGGCCTGTCTTCATAGCAGAGGTGCTCCAGCCTTCTGATCATCTTTGTGGCCCTCCTCTGGACTCAGTCCAACAGATCCATATCCTTATGTTGAGGGCCCCAGAGCTGGACAGGTGGGGTCTTACCAGGCCAGAATCACCTCCTTCAGGAACAGAGAACGAGTTGTGAAATCCCACAGGAGGGGGACATACTTGCCTCTCAAACGTTTGTCTGGCTGCAGAGAAACCTCAGTGCTTGAAACACAAGAGAACTGAAGAGTCAAAACCCCTCAGATTATAACCTGTGAAACAATTACTTTCTGGTACATAGCTGTCAAATATTTTAGGACGTTCAAGGGAAAACAACAATTTAAAGTGGTATTTGGTAGAGAGAGAAAGGAAAGCACCATACACTTTAGATATCCGCCAAGGAATCAGGTGAAGAGTAAAGTCAGGACCCTGAATTTTAGGAAAGCAAGACTCCAGCTGTTCAAGGAGTTACTCAACAGGATCCCCCTGGGAAACTGCCCTTGGGGCAAGAGAGCAGAAAAGAGCTGGCAGATGTTCATATACTTCTTTCATATAAACAGCTTCCAGCACTACTAATTCACATGCATTTTTGTTGTCTTAAGAGCCTGAAGGCTATTGTTAAGGTGGGGCGCAAGAGGAGTCAGAATCAACTATTTCACTTGGAACTGAGGTGTTAACCATATCCATACAATCTTTTGACACAGCTCAATGATCTATAGCTTTCATTTCCCCAAAATGCAAGGTCTAGAAGAGCAATAGCCAGCAGACTCAGAGGCACATTTTCAGTATATGTCAGTGACTCTCATCAATCAATGACAGGTGAGATATCTGAGAAAAAAACGTAATTTGCGTTTTCCAGTTCAGCATGGTTCCACGGGAAACACAGAGGATATTTCTACACACTTCAGGACTTTCTTGCTCCAGGGAAAAACTCAGTTGCTTGGACAGGATGCACAGTCCAACAGCCAAACACCTCCTTTACCAGCACCCTGCCAATTGCTTAAAGCTCAAGTCATGACTGTCACTTCCACGTGAACACAAGAGGAAAACTGGTGTTGTTACCTACCTCACACAAGTGCCAGAGCTGATTTCACTATATCAATGCAGCCTGTAAAGGGAGCAAAGTCAGGTACCTCTTTCTGCCAGAAGCTGATCATCTTCTCTATCCGGTCAGAGGACTGCCATGCATTAGACCACAATTTTTAAGTTCAGCAGGACACGGTCATTATAGGAAAAAGGATTTTTGCAAGGCAAATTATGGAGTAAAAATGTATTTTAAAAAACATAACTACATTTCACAGTGAAATACAGAAATGGATGTGAAAAAGACAGGTGAAGTATTACAGATAAACCCACCCATGGTAGACACAAGAAATTCCCAGGAAAGCTAATCCAAACTAAGCAAAGCCATCAATCTAAAGCAAATCACTTACACCAAACCAAGCCCTTGTTCATCCAAAATTAAATGTAGTTAGGCCTTACACTGACTAAACAGAATTCACATCCAAAGTACATTCAGTTACCTTCAAAAACCCAGCTGCAGTATTAAAAAGAGTCAAATCTTTCCTTGACAGAGAGGAACCCAAGGAGAATTGTGCCACATGAAAAATTAATGTTTTCAAGGGTGAGAAGGACAAGGGTCAGATGGGGAAAAACGACATTCTGAATATGGAGCAGAGAAGTGATGTGCACTAAACAGGGTGAGACAACCAAAATCACAGGAGGCAAAAGAACCACCCTATAAAGCAAATATTGCAGTGAAAATACATCTCTCCACAGCGGCAAATCAGTGCTGCACCAATTTCTCGACCTCAGTTCTAAACTGGTTAAATCCCTCCACAGGAAGGAGACAGGCAAGCTACCACTAAGTACCCATGAATAATACACAGCCTCACCAGGCTTACTGCTCTTCAGAACAGACATCCAATTGCTTTACTAACACTTTTTCAACTAATTTTGACTTGTGTTTAGATGAAGGGCAGACCCTGCAAAATCAAAGTGAATTATCTTGGTTTGTATTTTTGTTTTTCAGATGTATTTAAATACAACTTGCAATAACCTTTACAATGTGTCAATTACTTCACTTTTATTATTTTTTCTTTACCTTGTAATCTATTTTATTAGGATATCTAATAAAAACGGAAAATAAAAGAAGTATTTTAAGCCATTTTAATTACACGTGCCACTAATTAAAAAGCTTCCAAAAATTCCAAAAAAAGCTCAAGTTAAGCAGCTGTATGAAAGAAATACTATGGACAGTTAGTGAGCTGGATCAATCACTTGGCATTGGTCAAAGTCTGACAAAATTTTAGGATTAGTACAAATCTGTCAGACTTCACTTCATAAGAGAAGCTTTTCTTTTCCCCAGCTTCTTCTGGTTTTCAACACTGAACAAACCCAGAAAGAGGAGTAATTGTAAAGAAAATACCATTTGTTCCAGAAGAGACTACTGTTGTCTAACGCCTCTTTCAAACAGTGAACTTTCACAAACTCGTTCCAAGTGCTTAGCTCATGACTTCCGTCTGTGAAGCACTTTGAATTCAATCCTTTGGCAACAAATATATACTACTTAAGCATTAGGTTTTTGATTCTTTGAATACAAGTAGATGCTGTACATAGATCTTAACTAGTTATATTCATATCTTTTCCTAATGCAATTTTTGAATTAAAAATTCCCCTGTCCTGGTCTCTAGATCCTCAACTTGAACATTCCCTCAAAGTTCCCACACTCTACGCCAATAAACCACACTGAAAATAGATTAACCTTTTGTCTAGTCTTATCACAGAGAGCCTTTGTACAACATTATACAAAAAGCCTAACAGAAAGTACTCCCTATCTCCTTTAAAATAGGGAACACTAAGTACAGAATAGCAAAAAAATTACCATAAATGTCATTTAATTCACAACCTTGAGCCCGATTTTTAAACACTAATTGCCACATAATACAGGTGTTCTCAAAACTTGGCATACTTTTAATAACTTTCATTTATTTCAGGATAGCAAATAGGATTCTGCTATTCTCTCATACTCCCTCCTCTTCCAAAGAAAATCTAGAATCAGATACTTACAAAAGCTTTCTTAAATATCAAACTACTTTTCTTACTAACACTTTGCAAAATATCTGTTTAGTAAATGTTTGTCAGTCTGGCTTTTCTCCCCTGCGCTCCAGTGCTCACGTGTTTATGTTTTCAGTTTTATGTGTCACCCATGTGCGTTCTGATACTGTCCTCCAGCCGCCTGCTCTAGAGCCCCCAGCAGGGACAGCTGACCTACTCATGAAGCAGCCCCTGAATGACTGCCTAAGATGTTTAGGCAGATGCAAAAATAAATAAATTATACATAAAAATACATAAATAAGTGCTGATGAGAAGTTTCAAAATTTAACAATACATAAATAAATAAAATAGCACTGATGGTCAGTTTCAAGAACAAGCATGAAACAGAAACTGTAACCTGACCTTCACTGAGCCTTCCCTGTGACTTCCTTTTTAGCTCAAAATGCGTATAATAAAGACATCTGTAACAAACATCCAGGTGATATGTAGACAACTATTTGTTTGGAGACTGTTGAGTGCAATTTTATTATACTCTTATTTTCCAAGGTAATTATTCTCAGTACATTCTTACAGTCAAAATACATACTACTTTTTTTTTAACCAAGCTCTGTAGGTTTATCATTGTTTATTAAAGAAAATTAAACTACAGTCAAACACATGAAGAGCCTCATGCGTGACCCATCAAATTAAAAAGCTTTGCAGCACAATCAAACTGGGAAGCACAATGAAGTGAGGAATAGTCCATCTTGATAAGATTTTCTGTAATATTTTCTCTAGCTCCTGATAAAAATACTGGCACAACCAATGTGCTTACACTGTGGTATTCATACAACTACACTAGATACACGGAATATAAACTAAAAAGTTTAACTACTGTTTTGTATTTCAATTTCCTAGAGCTGAGCTGAAAAATTTACTTCCATTACAGAAGATTTAAATGTTCTACTTGTAGAGAAGTGACCAATTACTATTTCACTTTATTTCAACTTGGTCATTTTCCTACGAGCATATTTTCTTATTAGATATCTCCCTACCCCAAGCATGTATCTCTGTGCAGAGAGATAGAGGGATCACTAGACACAACAGGCACGACTTCAAGCAGTCACTGGAAGGCGTCCAAAAATTAGAGCTGCACACACAGAAGCATATGAGGCAGCTAAGAAGTTGAAGGGCTTTCTGTCCATACACATTTCCATGAGGGAAAAGACTGCAGAAAGCTCAGACTACTTCTGGCATTACAGTTTTCAGGTTACTGGACTACCTTAGTATGATCTTATACTTTCACTGTAACCTCCTGGGAAGAGATGGAAGGCAAGAGAAAGACTTTTGGATGTCATTTTCAGAAGGCCAGCTGTAAAACCACAAAATCTGCCTGTAAGGAAGAGGAATCCTGAGAAATGCTGCAAGAAAACTGGGACACAGTTGTCATACAGGAGATAGGAAAAAGCTGAGGGTCCTGAAAGGCAGCACATGCAGTAAACAAGCATGTTACAGAAGTACTTTTCTTGTTTCAGTGTTTTCATAGTCAGCGTAAGTCAACACAGCACGTTATAAATAGAAGCGGGTATCCTTAAGACCCTAGGTTCTCTCACAATCAGAAAAGAATTCACAACCACACTCAAACCCCAAACAATCAGGAACCAGACAAGAAAATTAAGCATGTTGCTGAGTTGCAAAACACATTCTAAGAGGTTTCAGGCCAAAAACTTTAAAGTTACTTTCCCATGGAGAGAGAGAGGTCCCAAGCAGAACACACTCAAGTTCCTTCACTGACCCACCCAGCTCCTAGACCAAGTGACAGTCACAGAAGACACCTCTTCTGTGAATACAGGACTTCTGTCATCAAAGAAGACATTAGAGTAAGTTTATCTGAGCCACATCACCCTCTTCTAGTTCCTACTTAAAAAAACTTTCAAGGAACAACTTCATAGTCATATGCTAACCCAAATAATTTGTCTCTCCCCACCCTTTTCATCACTTTGCAGTAGAAAAGAATAAATGACTGCTTAAGCTCAGCTGCAACCAAATATCAAACCACGGCCTTAGGCAGGAGATTAGAAGGCAGTGAGCTTCAATCATTATTGTTAGAAATTTTGCAAATGAAAAAAACAACACAAAAAGCACAGCATTAAACTTCATGCTAAAATTATGAAACTCCAACCCTTTCATGAAAATGTACCTACTCCACATGACTTCAAAGAGTGGGGTTCGTTCATGCAATGTACTACCACCTCTCACACACAGAGTCCTACCCCACACTAGAAATACATTAGCACTCAGTAGATGTTCTGTCTGTTTTTCCTTCTCCTATCTGCCAGCTGAAAACGCTGGCCTTCACTGTGGCAGGTAACTTCCAAATTATATAATTACCACAGTTTGGGCTGTTAATTAACCTCTTAAAAGACAACTAAAGCAACAAGAAAAACATATTCTAATGTTTCTGCCTGCTCTGAACCTTGCTTGTTACAGGTCATTTTCATTGTTTCTTATTTAGTGAAAAAAACACCACAAGAAAAGGTAAATACACACCCTCCAAAGCAGTTGCCACATCACTTCTGCAGCCACACCATGCAAAGTAAAAACGCAATATTCTGAGGAGGCATCCTGTGATGATGCCTTGCTTCACAGCCATGCCACGAGCCACAGCCCTCCAAGCAAAAACAGCGGGTCATGAAATCCTGAGGTCAAGTGACATCATTCTAACAATTTATCCTCTTTTCTTCAATTACCCATCCTGCTTTTGCAGTTTACTTTTCCCAAAAATAAGCAGTGTCAGGAAACATAAGGGAAGCACCAGCAGGCACCACAGACGTGATATAGTTAAAAAAAAAAAAAAAAAAAAAGGGAAAAAGGGAAGTGGGAAGGGCTTTTGTGAACATGTCTAACACATGTATTTTGGAAGAGTGCTCCTACAGCATTGAAGGCTGAACTCCAGCAGGTATTTCTGAGACCTTTTCTGCCAGCATGTTCATTCTGTCCTTGGCTTCATTTAACTGTAGCCTTCTGCTGCCACAGGACCGAGCTTCAGGTCTAGAAGATTTATTTCTGCCAGTGGTCATTCAGGAGGAAAAGAGCCAATTTTCTAAAGAACTTACTCCAAATGACAGTTCCAAAATGGCTTTGCAACACCTCCAACCAGCATGGAAGAGAACACTCCTAATACTGGTATGGCAAGCTTCCAGGGAAGGGGAGCTGAACTTCTCCTCTGACAGTCTCCACAGACACCACTGGCGTTGCTACTCCTCCTGTCATTCAAACAGATACTATTTCTTTGGCTTATGTAAGTTCCAGTCAAGAACTTTATAGAAGGAAACGTGCCTCACTGCTCCCCCATGCAAAGGGTTGGATGTCAAGACAGGAAACTAGCGCAATACCCTAAATGCTTATGGTATTTCCAACAGCCATTCCAATAGCAAAAGAGAGCCTTCCAGATAAAGTTTAGCCTGAAAAGCAAAGATATAATCAATCATGAGCTTTTTAACAATCATGCTAATTTTTCAGCAAAATTCTACTACTTGTGGGCACAGAGTCACAAACAATGGCTGGATACTAGTAGTTATCCTTTAATTATGTATGCACTAGGATTAATGCTTTAATGATTACTAAAGCAGTTTTAACACATACGCAGAGCACTGCAGGAATGTTATCAACCTTCAGGTGAGGAAACTTCACAACTAATCTCTTCAAAAGCAATTATGATAAATATTGCACTTTTTATTTAAGCACTTACTACCTGTTACATGCTGTGAGTCTTAAAAGAACTCAACAAAGCAGCCAATTCTCAATGTGCAAAGTCAAAGCCCTTTCAAAAATAAAAGATGTGACTGCATGCAGCTATAGTTGCCCTTTCAAGATCACAAATTTTATGTACTTGACCCAAGTACATAAATGACTTGCATTTCTGGGTGTAGAAAACAGTAGAAAGCACTTTTCCCTACATAAATTGCAGCACTAGTTCGAGACTGTAGATGCTGGATAGTCTCCCTCCTGTGCTGTAGAAAGGTGCAGCAGGTAGAAAAGTCATTGCAAACAGCTCCACAGGGTGGCTGGATACCTGGGCTTTGGATGATCCTTGACTACGAAGCTCTGAAGTTCATCAGAAGAAAAGCTTCACTGATCATTAATACTGACAATCTGTGTCAGCAAAATTTGTCCTTCTTGTTTTCACTTCAGTGCTTTACAAATCCTCTTTTCACCCTTCTTTTACTCTCATTATGAAGATCTCCTCTCTCGAGCTCCACTTCTTTTGAAGTAGATTAAATTGTGTATTTATACCCCTAATTGCAATAATTATAATCCATTAAACTTAAAGGAATAGATAAATGTCTATGGGCAAGTCATAAAATCTTACTTATTCTTTACTTGAAAAATGCTATTTAAATAGAACTCTCATTCTGTGATCTAAGTGTTAGATCAGAATATTTCACTGGCTGTGTGCTTGTGGATGGAAAGAAGCAGAAAACATAACTTCATGGGGTCAGAGTGGAAAAAACAAATGATTTGGGTGGTTACCACAGGATCAGGAATTACAGGACAGTAATGGCATTTGCAACCTTGCAGGTGACAGAGAAGTAAGAAGAGAAAGTGTTCTGCAAGGCCTCCTTAATACTGAAAATTATCCCTCAGAATAAAAGAACGCTATTAAAAAAGGCAACAGATGCAGCTGAGCTGTGAAACAAAATACTGTTCCTGGAACTGAGGCAGGAGCAAAGGAAATTAAAGTTATGAGGCAGTACCAATACAGAGTTCTAATTTGGCAAAAAGAATGCTCAGCAACACAGTACTAAGCATAAGACCTCTTTCTATTGATCCTCATGTTTCAGCAAACACAGCAAGAACTGAACAGAACTCTGCAGTTACAAAGGAACGGAGGCGAGGGGCAGAGAATTCCATTAACGCACTACTTCTGAAGCGTCCTTGTACCATGACTCGAGATGTTTCTCTAATTCAAAACAACAAGGAATAACATAACCAGAAAAACAATGTTAGCATTCTGATTTTCTTCATCTGCTTATTTTATGTGTGCTTTTCCTTCATTTTAACCCACCAAAAATACACCAGTGAGAGAATGAAGCGGTAGCAGAGGTAGAGAAAAAGCAACAGACATCACACAAGAGATTTGAGGCAGGAAAGAGACATCAAATGCTCAGGATGAAAAAAAAAAATTACTTTGCATAGACTTCCTGCCCGTTATCATGAGCAATGGACAGAAGCAGCAGATGACATGAAGATGGGACCAGGAAGGAGAAAATAGCAATTGCTCCTAACATTATACAAAACTGAATATGCAGTGATGGATTTAAATGACTGCATCATGCATTAGTTACAGTTTATGTTAGCATATAAATACCTACAAAACTTCCCAAAAGTGTTGGTGTGTCCTGCTCCCACTTTGAATCAGTTCAGCTGTCTGATTCAAGCAGGTCCTTCAGCAACGAGTTAGGTAGACCCTTGGCCTCCTGTGCTACCTTCTGTGAGATGACCAGGTTCCCAAATGGAAGGTTCAGCTTCCTCGCTGTTAGAGATCCAATATAGATGGAGCTATCTGGTCAGACACTGGAATAAGCTGCCCAGGGAGGTGGTTAAGTCACCATCCCTGAATGTGTTTAAGAGTCATTTAGATGTGGTGTTGGGGGATATGGTGTAGGGGAGAACTTTGTAGAGTGGGGCTGATGGATGGACTCGATCCCAAGGGTCTTTTCCAACCGGAATGATTCTATGATTCTATCAAAATGTAGATGACAAACAACAAAATCTTGACACAAAACATTGAGTTCTTCACAATCACTAGAAATTCAGTAAGCTCTAATTCAGTACGCTCATTTTGGCCCAAATGCTTTAACTACAGCAATTTCATTCTCATTTTGTCATGCTGACTAGAATCTTTGTTAGTGAAGGCACTATCCTCACTTTGCCAAAATGAAAAAAACAAACAAACAAACAAAAACATTCAGATGCACCCATGCCACCTTCTCAGCACCATATGGGAACAAAGTACAGAATTTCAGCACAAAGTGAGAGTGAACCTCAAGTATGACTGCATTTGCAGAACGACCAGGAATAACTTAAAAGCAAATGCTCACCAGTTGTAATTAGGAAGGTCATTAAGTGACAGTTCACCGTCTGAAAGTATGGAAACATTAAACATTTAGGATAGCTTCACAACAGCACACAGTCAGAAACAGACTAACCCATCGAAACAGGCAAAGTTATACATAAAACCTGAACATTTACAAGGTGTCCTAATATGAGTCAGTCTACTATTAAGAGGCACTCATTCCTACTCTTGGGCAGGAAAGCTTTACCCCTCTACTCCTGTAAACATAGTCCTGAAGTTTAACAACATAAGCTTGAGCAAATCGGTTTGTTTTTTTTCCTGTTTTACTCAAAACTCGAGATTTAGAATAGGCAGATCTTTGTTTTACACATCACAATTCAAATATTTTCAGTAATTTAGTGAGAAAAATAAATATAAGTGTTCAGGCTGCCCTAAATAGGTAGGTTTTAATCATGTTAAATAATCTACTCACATGGTATTCTTCAGTCAATTCGCATACATACATTATTGTAGAAACAATCAATGAAAACAGAAGATTAGATTCAATTCACAGCAAAGAGAACTCATTATTACAGGAAAGAAGTCATTAGTTGCTTCAGCGAACAAGTAGTTCCCCAGTCTAGAAGGATGCAACAGATAACTATTTTGCCCCTCTTTCATTTGCATATCACTGCTGGTGCTTCCTCTTCAACCCTCTGCACCCACCCAAGCTCCAAGTCCTCTCCCAACTACCCAGTCCCACCACTCTTGCATTAGCTCTAGCTTTTGTGCTGAAATGGGTCAGCGCCATATAATTCATCAACACCTGAGCAATCACAACTGAATTAACACGGTTAAAGTAGTATATTCCCACGCCTTGGCAACAGTGCTAGCGTCACTACAGAGGAGAGGAAGAATAACATTCCCTGATAGCGCAGAGCTTAAATATTAAGTCTGTCCTCATTTACACAAAGGATAACACCAAGATGCCTTATTTCAGATTCATCCTCAAATGTCAGATCAGAACTTGTCCTCCACCCCCAACAACGAAGGAAAACAACCCCCCCAAGAATCAGCACTGTAAGGATGCTCCCAGCACTTAGTGATGGACTGCTTTGTTTATTTTTTTGTATTGATGTGAAGAGTTTTGTGATTCCTGTTATGATACAGGTTATTTAAACACAAACATTATAAATAACTTTGAAACAGTTAGTCACTGTAACTAAGGCAACGAGTCTCCCACTCAATTTCCAGAAATAGGAGTAGAGGAATAGAGGTAAGAGCAAAATAAAAAGTTGGCAGGAGCAACAAAGCAAATGATCAAATATTAGTTTGACCTTCGGAAGGTCCAGGTGACTAGAGAAAAATAAAAGGTACAACAATCAAGAAACAAACTAGCTGCTAAAAGATTAAGTGAAGGACGTGAAGTGTGCAATACCAGAGAAATTTAATTTTAGCCATCATATTCCACAATCTATTTCAGTGAATGGAAACAAGGACTGAAATTTGGGAATGTAACAATCCACATCAGATAGCAGACTGCTAGTTCAGTCTCAGCAGCTACTAAATAACTTTCTACAGGAATCACTGACTTTTTCAGGGATACTAAGGAAGTCACTTCTTCACAGGCAAGTGCACATTTGCCTCGGTATTTTTCCCCGATATTTGCTTCCAAGTAATGGTCACAAACCTTCGATGCTATCTACATGAATAGACCTTTATACACTCACAGAAGGCCAGTGAGTTAACAGGATCTGCCATGAGGATCTGACTGCAGAATCAAGGCTTGCTTTGTTTCTCCCCCACCTTTTTTATTTTCTTAAAAAGTTTATTTTCTTCACTGAGAAGAACTGCTTGTTCACAACTCAGAAGTTCCCGAGTTATCAAGAGGGAATCTGATCCCCCAAACCAAACACGCGGTAGAACCAAGCTCTCTCAACATGTTCTAATGGAAGGGCTGGTAATTACTTTGTATAACAAGATAAACGGAGTTCAAGTTACTCAAAGTTTTCCATCAATTACAGAAACTTATCTTTTCAGTACACATGAGTTCTTAGCCTGGAAACACACGAATTAACAGGAAGACTTCATATACGATAAACATTACAGCTTCCTAATTTTGTTGTCTGTTACACAGTTGAAACAGGTAAGATGCAAATTTTAGGACAAATGTGTGATGGAGAATAGAGCTCAGAGAGTAGTTCTTAACTTCAGGAAGATTCCCAAAAATTTTGGGCTTTTTTTGTTTTGTGAGGGCTTCTTTTGTTTGATTTTTTTTGCTTGTTTGGGTTTTTTTTAAGAGAGCAGTAACTTTAAAGTAACTTCCACCAAAAACAATATTAAACACGTATCTCATTAGTCTATGTCTGAATGGAATTTGTAGAGCAATACCACATAATTCCATTCCCACCATATCCCTCCCTCATCAAACAGCAGCAACTCCTTTTCATCACCACAGGAGACCATTCCCCCTCTTAGTGTAACAAGGAACTAGTTGGGACATTTATTCTTGGCATGAATTCTAAGAGAACGAAGCCTAACGCTGGCAGTAATGAAAATAGCAACCATAGAGACATTCAGAGCGTTCACTATGACACTGCAAACATTTGTTTAACTGCTAATTGAACAAGATCCATCTTAGCTAAGAGAAAGATATAAATGGGCAATAAAGAAGTCAGTGCTCTTACTGTTCAAGGACTTTCAAGATAAGTGGTCACTCTAATATCCTCATGCAGTTGTTCATACTCCCATCCTTTCCACTCACATCTGACTCTTGGGAATAAATGCACTGCCTCAAGCACAGTCTAGCAGTCATACAGAAAGATTCCGTATGAATTCCCTTCCAATGCCCATCATTACAAGCCATTACATATTTGCGATTCAGATAAAACAGGAAATGCATCATTAAAGCTATCACGTACTGAAAGAAAAAAATAAAGCTTTACCAAATATAATGATGCTGAATCCAATGAGCTTTGCCACAAGTAGCTATATAGACATCAAATTAAAGGGAAAACATCAGCCAGTTTTGATCAGACCTTCTTGCATTTCAACAAAACTCTGCTGAAAAGCAGGCTTATGCCAGCCTAAAAGACAACCTGTAGGCAGGCACATAGGTAAGGCCTGTAACAGAAAAGCAACAAATCCCTCAATTGTTAGGCAACCCAAATTTCACCTATCCCCCAAGAAAAACTGGGCTGTTGATCATTCCTTAAGTACAAGAGGGACTAACTCACAAGTCTTTAAAGCAAGAATTTACCTGTTCTAGGAAACAGTTAATATACTTAGAAACTATCACTGAAGAGCAAAAAAAGAGAAGATGCTTCGCCTTTCAGAGTCACGTATGCAGAATTGAGAGAGCTTTTATACAGGAGATCAAGACATACCATGATGGAGACTCACAAGCAGGTTATTCCTCTTTCATCTACCCAAGAAAGATCTGCTAAAACATTAGTGAATCTTGACCCCAACTTTGCTTTCCATGCAGTTTCCACAGTGTTTCCAGAAGAAACAAACTTTTATAGCCTCCCTCTCACTTGGCATTTTAATAGTTAAAGCAACTTCTCATCTAGAAGAACCTGGTATACAAGCACCAAACTAAAGACAGTATGAAGGCAAACAAATAGAACAGCAAATACCTTAATCATAAGGCACACTTACTAGATTTTTCATCTCTCATTTGAATGGCTTAACCTTCAGCAACAGAATTTGTAGATTTACTTCCTCTGCTTTTAAACACGTCTGTCCAACACTGCACAACAACGTAAGAGCAACAAGAACAACCTACAGTATCTAACTTGACACTTGAAAAACTGCTCTTTCTCCCCTGGAGGTAAAGTTTGCTATTGAGCACTACAGGTATCAACATTGCTCACCATAGTTTAATTTAGCTTCAAATGTGATTTTTGCAAATATGGCTTATGGGGTTTTTCCAGTACCTAATACACTTTGAAAGTAAACGTTAAGTCACTGCTGAAAGTGCAACATTCAGCCCGAATTATCTCAAAACTTTGAAAGATATTCCTACCTCATAGGATTGCAAAGCAATACATCTCAAGCAGCTTTAACAAAAATTTGCAGAGTATGTACCCGCTGGCTGCCTGCTGAACCCAAGGAAAGGCCTACTCCTCTCAGCCCACAGGAAACTTTTACTCTGAAAGTCAAACGCATCAAACCAGCCTCCAAAGACAACCAAATATTTGAGCTTCACAAACATATTAAACATCTGTAGGATCAAAGTTTTGTTTATCACTGTACTAAGTAAATTAAATCATCTGCAAGTGGAACTGGGATTTTACCCTCTGAGCTCAACGAAGAGCCTCAGAGCAAAATTCCCCACCTTACTGTAAGTTCTCAAGCGCCACTTTTATGCTAGTATGCAGTAACTTCCAAAACTAAACTAAACTAAGTGCAAGAAAATAGCAAGCTGCTTGTATGCCCTAAGTCTGTCTCTCCCCAGCGTATTTCTGACATTAAGTAATGCAGAGCCCTTCTACACTATCAAAGAAAAAAAATCAACAGGTTTTTGTTGACTTTGGAAGGAAAATAATCCTGAGAAATACAGAAGAGAAATACTTTATTTAGTAGAATTGTTGTTCCAGAAAGTTATGAATCTCTCTGACTGTTGTAGAAGGACAGTAGCAAATCAATTCCCTCCTCCATAGTAGCTGAACAGTACAAACAACAGAGCAGCCTCTGCGCTCCCCCATGAAACAGCCACCACTGAGGACAGACAGACTCAGTTCAGGGACCACAAACACACACAGAGCACAGTTTAGATCATTCTAAATGAACGCAATGCTATGAAGCAAAACACATGGTTCAACCAAACATGAAGCGTGTTTCATTAAATACTTCAGATAAACACCTCTGATTTCATACAGTATCACAGGTTGGTGTTTACAATGAGCAGGTGGCGTTACAGTCTTAGCACAGCATCAAGTCCTGAAGTCAAGCCCTCTCACAGCACACTGTACAACAACACTGACCTGCAGGAATTCTCTGTAGTTAGCAAAACTGAGATATTTCACATTAATATGATTCTTCGGGATTCTTGGCATTCTTCAAGAGAGCAATTTTAACAGAATTTAGTTTGTAATAACTGATTTATCTAGCAACTGACACTTACCAGGCAGAAATACAGCTGCTGCTAAAATTTACTCCCTCTACAAAAGCCTCTTCTAAACCAGCACTCCCTCCCTCCTCTGCCTCCCTTCCCTCCCCCTACCATCACCCTTTTCAATGAAATACTGCAATTGCCAGTGTATCAGTGCACTTTCACATATCCATGAAGCCTCTATAAAAATCCACCTCACGCTTCTGGATTAAAACTTGCATTATGACAGAAGGCGAAAGCCTCACACGCATTACACTGTCACACCAGTGGTCCCACACAGCCCAGTGTTTCACCTCAGCACCAGGCAACAGCAGGATCCTTCCCAGAAGGAAAAGTTCTGAAATACAGTGCTTTCCTGTTAACATATTGACGATGGGGTTTTGCAGGTTGTTCCCCAATGACTGTGAAACAGAAGGAGTAGGAGAGTTGTGTTTCTTGGTTTTAAAAGATGGGCTTATTCAACAGAGGAGATGAACAAGTGTTCATTTCTGTGCAGAGCCTCCCACAGAAGAGCTGCAATGAAGCCTAAAAAGAAACCAAACTCAAAGACACCAAGTGGGCTTCCAGCCTACAATCCTTCCTCACTCTCAAAAAAGCGTACCTGAGACTTCACTAAGTTTCCATACAATCCAGCAGGATGTAAAGATCTCATCCCTGTATTACTAAACGGATTTTTTGTGGAAACAAAATTCCAAGGGACCACGCAACCTAAGCGTAAATAGACAGAGGTACACACAGACTGATGAAAGGTAACGAGGAGCTGATACCCATCAGCATAACAAACAGACACAGGATACCAGCTCCCTAACCACCGCCAAGTTTCTACGTGGGTTTTTTTTTTCCTGTGGGTCTTTTCTTTTTTACTTATTTTTTTGGGGGGGTTGAGGTGGGTGGGAAGGCAGGAGGGGTCTCCAAGCATTACAGTCAGTTATCTTAAGGAATAGCGTCTGGGAGACCAACAGCAGGGTGTATGAGTTGTTTTTTAGAGGGAATTTGGTCTAGCACAGATGAAAAGGCACATTTTCCAGGAAGCATCTTTTTCACAGGCGGCAAACTGGCAGCGCAGACCCTCCCACCTTTGTATCTTGCCACCGCACAGGAGACAATAGGTAGGACAGGGGAGACACCGGGGGGGGGGGGGAAAAAAATAAATAATAAAGGACAGAGCAGGGAAGAAAAGTATTTTTTCGAAAGCCGGGATGGCAGCCGGAGAGGCTGGCGAACAAAGAAGGGTGTGATTATGCTGAACGCAACAAGCCACTGAAGGCACGAAAAAACCCTCCTGCTTCCCAGCGGGGGAGCGGGAACCGAGGGCCGGGACGCCGGGACCAGGGAGGAGAAAGATGCTGCGGGCAAACAAAAGGCTGTGGGGTGTTTTTGGGGGGGATTTTTTTTTCTCTTTTAAAGGATGGGAAAGGCGAGGAGGTGCGCGGCGGGGCCAGCGGGCATGTGAAGCGGCGACCAGCGGCGGTGCCCGGGGCAGTGGAGCGGGACCGCCGCGCCCCGAGCCCCATCCCCTCGCAGCGACGGGGGCGACCCC
>VXBW01006619.1:1115609-1141445 GCA_013400375.1 Thinocorus orbignyianus | reverse complement strand
CGCGCGGCGGGGCCCGCCAGGGGCGGGGCTTCCTCCTGGGCACGCCCCCCGTCACGCCCCGCCCCGCTCCGCTCCCCGCGCTGCCGAGCAGCTTCCTGAATTAACCGCCCGCCGGCATCAAAGGCGCCCCGCCGTCCCGTGCTACCAAGGGCGGTGCTGATTGGCCGGCGGGAGGAGGGGCGGAGTAAGGGCGGCGGTGATTGGCGGGGCGGGCGCGGCGGGCTGGCGGGNTAAGGTGAGGCGGGAGCGGCCTGGCGGAGCGGTTGAGGGATGGTTGTGGTTTCTCCGGTCTTGGCCTCAGCCACCCGGCGGGAGATGGGATTTATCGGAACAGCTGGGGTCGGGGCTCCTCACAGGCGACCATCGCCCCCTGCCTTGCCAGGGAAGGGTGTCTGGCACCTGCTCGCGGCCCTACAGGGTGCCATCACCTGCCGCCCCAGAGCCGCTGTGAGGCTCTTGGCCGCTGAGGTGAGGCGGCGACACCCCTCTCCCACCTTTATGATAGAAATGAGTCAGAGTTGCGGCTCCTGCCCGCATCTCTGCTAATGGTGGGGTGCGTGTGGACGTGTAACAGCCCGGGAGTCGCCCAGGCCCAAGGTGGGTTTAGGTGCGGGGTCGTGGTGTGCCCCCCGGCTGCCTCCTGGCGGGAGTGGGGTGCCCCTGGTGAAGCTCGGCTTCCAGGCTGTGCCGATGTGGGAGGGAGGAGGAGGAGGAGGAGCAGCAGCGGTAGAGCTGGAACCCGCTCTGGGTGGCTTCAACAGGTCAAACACAGGCACAAAGACACAATTTTACACATTATCAAATGGTGAGATGGAGCAGCCATATGCAAATAGAGTACAAAAAAATAGTCAATCCCAAAAGAGTCTGCTTCATTATGTATTGAGCGTTCATCTGCTTTTGGCAGAGGGTTGGTAACGTGTGTAATTCACATATATTTACAGGCTTGGTCGTAGGCCTCTGTCTGTCAGACACAAAGGACACCTTCATAGATAGGACTTTAAAAATGTCTTGTGAAAGGAGCAAAAAGCAGCATACGGAACACTGAAATTAGATGAAATGTTGCTCTCCCATGAAATAACATTGTGGCCAGGCAGCCTGGCATGACAACTGTGATTTAGAAGGGTTATTTTCTCCTAAAATTTGATACTCACCACTCCACAAAAAAAAAAAAAAAAAAAAGAGAGGAGACTGCATTTTTTGGAATTGCATACTGCTACAGACAATGCTCATATTCAAGTTTCTTGACTTTCCTGTAGCTTCAAATTAGACTGACTTCTCCTTAACACTCCACATGCAGTTAAATCTACTTCTACTTAGACTTTAGTATTACCTTAAGAAGAAAGTGTAATAAAACAACTAAATGTATTCTGTGTGAGCACTCAGTTGTGTGGTTTTACCCCCGATCATGCGCTTGTTGATTCCAGTAGGAGCCTGGCACATGAACATATTCTCTTGACGGCTGTCAACGTGGGAAGAACAGAAGGATTTTCTATAGGTGCCAGCTGAGGCAGATCTCTGAATGCTAGTGGCCTTATTGGAAAAGCTTGTTTATGTTATTTTATTTTAACTGATTGAGATTGCAATCTTATTTTACGAGACAAAGGAATAAAACCTCAACATTGTCACACTTCTAAAATCAATTCTGTTGACATCTAGATATGTCCAGAAATGCTGATTATCGTAAGTAAATGTTTTAGTTACTTTAGCCCCATATTTTAGTACTTCTGCGCTCTGCCTACTTTTTTTTTGCTCATTTGTTTATGAAAGCATATTGTATGCAAATATGAAACAGGTGGCTTTTGACACTATGTAAAATGATTGAGGACTGGGATAACAATGTCATAAAGAGACTGATGGTTGTGGAAATTAGAGATACTTTTATCAATGCAGTCAGTGAAGGAGAAAATAACATCAGGAAGTGTTGCCTTTGTCTGTCCCCAAGTTAGACCGCTCTTTTTCAAAGTGAAAAGTACGTCTGGGAGCTGATAAAGTTCTGCTTCCTCCTGTGAAGCTTATCAGTTTATGGAGTTATTCAGAAAAAACATCAACTTTCAACTCACCCGCTATTTAGAGTAGTTTCTGTAGGTAGACGAGTCATCGCACGTAAAATTGTCGCAGCTGGAATCGCTGGCACCTCCTGCAGCTTGGAGCCAGGCACTGCTTCAGCAGGGGAAGGTGCATCTTGATTTTATTAGTTCCCCATCTCCTTCCTCAAATGCTCTGGCTCCAGCCAGGGACCAGGCCAGCTGGTTTTATCTTATGTACTTAAATATGTCGTCAACCGACTGAACTCTGACCCCAGATCATTGCTGCTTTTTTTTTTTTTTCCTGTGAGTTACAAGATAATATAGTATGGAAAAATTTTAAGTGGTAAATCACAGAAGTTGGACGACTGGAGATACCCGTCTGATTCAGTTTAGGCAGGAGTGGTTGCTGAGCTGGCTTTACTTACACCAAAGCAGATAATGCAGAAGTGGGGGATTTTCTGAGTGTTTTCTCCCTGATACCGGCCAGCTGCGTGTGGATACTTTGTCTCAAGTCACAATATAAATTATTGTCCTACTCTTATTCTGTGTAAAACAGTCCAAATGGTTATTACAACTGGAACAAAAATATGGTGATATCAATAACAGTATCAGCTGTTTTGACGGTGTCCCACAGAATATCGTATTTGACTGCAGAGCAATAGAAATAATTGAAACGAAACCTCAAAAGCTAAATGTACCCGTGCAGTAAGGAAAGGAGCACCTCCTGTTGGTTTATGACCATGTATTTCAGGATAACTTCACTGATGTTATTTTTAAATGCTGTGTTACAAGTAACTGCGCAGGTGTCCCTTGGGAACACTAACAGAGTGTTGCAGAGAGGTGTGTGAGTGAGGACATGCAAACATTCTGGAAGCCACGACATTTCTGATAATGTTCAGAATACACGTCCACAGAAGTTAGAAATTTCCACAACACCCTTTGAAATGGGATAGTTTGTGAATTATTAGCAATGCAGCTCTCCTGAGGGCAGGCTCTGGGCCGAGCGCGGTAGGCTCTGGCTGCCGGGCTCCCGTTAGTGCTGGTGTTAAATCCTCACACTGTAACTGACCCAGCGTGTGTAACACTACCCACTGCTTTAAAGATAGGACCATATGTGCTGCGCTGAGATCCATAATGGGATCGGATTGAAGAGACCACAGAAACCTCACACTGGAGATGTTTTGTGAACTCATCTGAAACACTCTCATGTTTTATTTAGTTTGCCAGGAAGGCCTGGATATTTAGCTCTTCCTAACCAAGGGTTTCAGCCCAGGTGAAGTAGGCATTTATTCCTTTTTTGTTGTTGTTCTTCTGCCTGGGTAAACAGGCACAGAGGTCAACAGACTTACACAAGGTCATGGCGTGAGTCACTGCTGTGGCTGGGAATAGAATCCAGGAGACCCAATTGCCACTGCCCTCCTCAAAACGCTCTCCCGTACTCCTAAATGAAAGCAGGACTGATTTTATTTTTACTGAATACAAGGTGTCTGAAATCAATATAATGTTATAATTTCCTGCAGAGAGACACATTTATCTTTATGACCCTGAATCAGCGTTCCTCGGGAGCTGCTCTTCTGATGGAAACCACACTCATTTTATAACGGTAGGCTGGGAGCATCATCATAAAGGCTTTTACACACACTGGGACACATTCTATCCATCAAAATCTAAACAGTCAAGGTTTTGTAATTCTGTCCCAGAGGTTACACTGGCTGTTCTTAGTTACTGACTGTAATGGAAACATATTGAATATCATAATGGCATTGTCAATCAAGAATCATCGATTGGCATTTCTAAAGCACCATTTTGCTTGTGGATGCTCATTTGACCAATTTTGTCCCTGTTTGGTACAGACAGGAGGAGAGAGCACTCGTGTGCCCTCCTTATTGAAAGAACAGATTTATTATCCAGAGAAGGTTAGGGCAAACATGAGTGTCCTTTGCACAGTCAGCAAGCGGCAGGGGCCGTGCCAAAGGCCAGCTCTAAATTCCTGTCAGTCATGTATTCTAAGCAAAATTCAAGTAGAAGGGAGAGAAAACAGAAAATTGAGAATATATAGAGAGAAGCAACAATGGTAAGAAATTATATTGCTTGCATTTTGATGGAGCAGTATTGTGGGGTGTTTGCAAGATGTTTGGTGTGTCCTTATGCCACCTAATTGCCAGTACCCCTGGTAAAAAATGTATTAAGCAAGGGACTACAAAGATGGCTTTTACAAAGATAGCTATTTTGTTTTGAGCTTGTGTGTTAGAAATCATGTTCATTTCACATTTCTTTTAGCTTAAGTAACATGCAACTTTTTTTTCCCCCCATAAAATTAAGTTTGTCTTCTTCAGTAGGATGAAGCAGAGTCTAAAAGAAGCATAATAAACATGTAGGGGACCCTAGGCCCTAGGCTGACTTTTACACAGAGGAGAATTTTATCCCAAATGTTTTTATGATTTCTTTTGTTAATAAGTCTCAAAACTGTCCAAACATTAATAAGAAGGCGCTCACCTTTGGGAATGTGATCATGAGACTGTTAATTCTGAGTAGCTGTAAAACCAAAATTAATCTAATAAAAATTGAATAAATAAATTGTACCTTTAAATGTGTCAGAGACAAGGAAAGAAAGAGAAAAGACATAATTAACATATTTTCTAGTATTTGCACATTCCATGGTGACTCCTTAAAACACTGTGAATATCAGCAGCCTTGTACATTCTCACATCAACTCCAATTAGTGTTTACAGAATATTTTGTTGTATATTTCTTTACATAAATGAAATAGAGTATTTTATTAATATTTGATTTTTTTAAACCAAATATTCTGTTTTGTTCATATAAATAAACACATGCCTCAGAACGTCCTTTTGCCATGCTTGTTATACCTCAGAATGGACAGTGTTGACTAACTGGAAACTCCAGTGGGATGTGATCTTGCAAATTATTTTTTCAGGCTTGGCCAGTTCTTCAAAGAGTAATACCCAAGGTGAAGCACAAAAGAGAATGAGTTTTGGTCAGTCATCCTGGCTAGCTGGAACCTCAGTGCACCAGAGCAGTCTTGGGAGGTTTTACCTGACCTGCTACACCAGGATATTTTGCATTTCACCAGTGCTCTAGCGAAGTATTAAATAGAACACGCAGAAGTAGTGGAAGAATTAAAGTGGAAAAGCCAATTTTCACGTGAGAAGGAAAATAAAGGTTCTGACTTCTGAATGAGAAGTTTCTGAGCATCTGAACCCCTTACTTTCTGGTGACAGATGATATAATTCTAACATCCCAGCCAGCTACTCGTTTAGACACGAGGATTTCTGTGTACATAAGTTTCCTCTCCTCATGAGCTAGAGATGCCTTATTGACTGTACACTGTGCTTTTGCTTTCAGAGCAGCTTGGTTTCAATTGTGGGTGAACTGATTCCAGTGGATAGATCCCATATTTCGTCATAAAGCACTTAAGTTGTCGCTGGGGTAGGGGAGCGAAGGAGAAGGCATTTTTTCAAATAGCCAGATTCCAGCTGAAGTGAGACCTGAAAATCAGCTACATGGAACACAGGGTGGGCTCAGAAGGAAGCAGTTTGGGATTCTGTGTTCACATGTTCCCTTTTTGCACCCAATACTGCAGGAGAACATGCCATGAAAACGGGGCGGTGTGTCCTGTAAAGAAGGGTGAAAATGAGGGAAAGCTTGTTGTACCAGCAGCAACTGTAGTTGCTGCAGTAATGGTCAACTTTCTCAGCTCTTGTTCTCCTCAGGACTGGACTATAAACCAAAATGCTGCAACTAGACACATGTATTCTCACCTAGCAATGATTTATTGCCTGCTGCCATTTTATTGCATAGACAAATGTGGTAACGCAGCTGCATTGCCAGATGTTGACAACCTCAGATAAAACTTTTAAGTTCATAAAATACACTTACAGGCTCCTTAATTGCTACAGCAGAGAATATTTCATTGCCCAAATGTAATGGAAGGATGATCGCTGTACATCCACTGTCGAATAAAGATTCTGCCAGAAAGAATATCCATCTTTAAAGCTGTTTTTTCTTGAAGTACAATTTTTTGAATACTTTGATGATGTACGTGCCACACAGACATGTATGTAAACTCTTCTCAGATAAATACTTTTATCATCTAAAGGAATAAAGAGCTTGAGGCAGAAGACAGGAATCTCTGGGAAATACACTACTGTGATGAATATATTTGTCAACCGAGTGCCATAGTGATGAATTTCAGGGAAGATGAAAAGGTTTTTCATGACAGCAAGAAATTTGTAACTCAAAGAAGAGAAAATGAAGCAAACAGTTTGCATTTATCTTTGCATCTTAATAGACAACCTTATTCCTGTTTTCGTGATGTTGTCTTCATTCTCATGCTAAAGGATTTCCATTTGTATAAAATATTAAAAAGAAATGGAGTCGTACAGGTAAGGGTTAGTACTCTTGTCAGTCGCAGTAGTTAGAGATCCTAATATATGGTTATTTTAGTCTGAGGTTTTTCATTAGTGCTGATTCTAGAGCTGCTTTGGACTTTGCAGTTGACATGCACAGAGAGAATGCATTAAAACGCTTACAACTTCATTATTAATTACGATTTGATAACTTGCTCCTCCCGACCTCTCCTAGAACATATGCCATGACAAATGAAATCAGAAAGGTGCCTCAACTCTGGTAGCTGGATCTACCACTTCAGTGCTGGAATCAGTGTTTGTTTTCTTTTAGCAGGTGCAAAGATTGAGCCCCGAATGCAGACAAGCTGCAGGCAGTGTGTTTTCTGTTCAGGATCCATACCAATGAGCCTCCTTCCCCGCCACAGTCTGAGTTTCTTAACTTAAAGGGCACGCTGTATAGCCGGTATTTTCATTTTATTTTTTTTTAAATAGCAAAGGATGATACTTTCCTTGGAAAGCTGGAGAATGTAACATCCAGATCAGCCAGCACTGGAATGAATGTAATTAAAGCTCTTTTTCCTGAAGAAGTTAACACCAAATATTCCCTAAAGTACTGACTGCAGAGTTCTACATTGCCATGAGGTGAATTTGATAAATTCAAATTCATATACACAGAAATAGCATAATTAAATTGAAATTCTGGAAAAGTTCCATGTCACATATTTGGCAATGGTTCTGTACCAGCTACTGGTCTGTGCGATACAGTGTTGATTTAGGGAAAGTCTTTGCGTTTGCACACATGCCCATCAGCAAGTGAAGCAGAACGTGAACATGTGTTGAAAATGCTGCACACAGAATGGACTTTTTTTTTCTAAACCACAGGTTTTCCAATTATATAAAATATTCTAAAATGAATTGATCAGGTTTCCAAGAACAATGTCATGCAGTCATACCGTGGAAGCTAAAACACCTTCCGTTATCACAGTAGGTTGCAAGTCGAATATCCTCCAAAATACGTATCTTGGAAGAGAATTGGCACTAGACCTGCCATAGGTACAATGCTAAGTAGCATCCTCCTTGCATTTGAAATATTGCTCAGGCACCCCCACCCACCCATAAATATATGTTGTATCCATGTAAATAGATATATTTCCTTATTGCTGTCATTTAGAGCACACATTTGGTTATATGTGGAAAGTTTCATTCTATTGCTATTGTTTGCATCAGCGCTATAGCTAAGATTTCCCACCAGGAATTTCTTTTGCAAATTTCTATAAATATCAGAGCAACTCATTTCCAGCTGAAGAGAATCTGTTTCAGTCGTAGCCACTGTATGAGCACAGAGCAAAAAGGCAGTTTCTGTCCCAGAGACCATGCCCTGCGAGCGGGAGAGGTGCAGGACATGGGGATGTGGTGGCAGTGGTGGCTGGTGTCAGCTAACGGGTAACCTGAGCGGCGCTGGGTGCTCGCAGGTGTGATGGTGGGTCGGGTTGTGGCTGGATTAGCTTTCGGTGGGCTCCTTGCCACCGGCAGGGCTGCACAACTGCCAGTGCCTGTGGCAAAGGGGCAGGAGTGCCTGAACAGGGGGAGATGAGGCTTATGGGGGTCCCTCCCGCTGGAGGTTTGTACTGAGGAGCTTATAGCTGTGGCAGTGCCCAGCTGAAGGTCAGAGCTGCTGATCTGCTCGGGGTGATGATTTCAAAAGCCTGAAACATTCCTGGCAATCATATACTATGAAGTCAGGGTGAGAGAATCTGACCATGCTTTTTACACCTCCAGAAAATAAGTACGTCCACCAGCATCACACGACATAAAGAGCCCCATATCTACATCTCCCTGGCAGCTTTTTGGCAAAGGAAAGCCAAGTGGGTCTGCTGCACGGTTCCCCACCCTGTGGTGCACCTTCCCCAGCCACCCAGCACAGTCACTCGCCTTCCACTGCAGCCGGTCGGAAAACGGATCAGCTGTACTGCGGGATCGCCTCTGGTGTTAGAGATTATTAACAACTTCACTTGCAGAGAACAGCTAGAATTGTGCCAAACAAATTGAAATAAAATGCAGCTCAAAAGTTCTTTTACTGGCTAACACCTTCGCTCCTCCCTCATGACAAAACCCAACACAAACCCCTTCACCTGATGTCTGGTGCTGACATTCACATCCTCAGGGCTGAGGACACTGCGCCGTCACCCTCACGGCATGGGAACCCAGCAAAGTCCTCCACACTGACATGGCCAGATCCTGTGTAAAAGGGGCTGTAGCTGCTTAGCCTGTTGTTAACTCACAAGGCAAAGCAGAAGCACCATGCAAGGCAAAATGATTTTGACTGGGAATCAAGCATTCATCCACCTGAAATCAGTGTTTGGGTTTTTTTAGTAGGCTTTTGGACAGGCTTACATGAGGCCAAGCTGCGTGAGGACATACAGGAGAGGAGGGGAGGGAAGAAAAAGGTTGGCACTTCAGTTACAGTAGTAAAAAGCTGCATATCTCAGTGCAGGATATAGATCTGCCTGTGTATATTGGCAGGTCTGCGTTTGCTGAACTGCAGATTTTCCCCTGTACAATCATTCTTGTGATTTCTCTTGGACTGTCAGCTATGTGGAGCTGGAACCTTTTCCCGATAGCCAATTTTCCAACTCTGTCAAGATGCTTCAATGGCATAATAAATAATGCCTATGGGCATACTCTGATCAACCATAAAGCCAAGAGGAGATACACGTAATCAGAAACTTCTACTAGTTCACAGAAGATTTTCTTCCTCAGAGGGTTTGTGAAATTAAATCAGCAGGATGAGGGGAAGCAGCATTTCCCCAGGATGACCAACTTCGTAGTCTCCAGAGCAGGATGTGACCCAAATAGATGTGTGTGACACGCCAGCACATTGGTGGCCCAGGAGCTCACCTGCTGGCACTGGGGACCGAGCCACTCACCCAGGGCCAGCCTCAGGCAGTGGGTGTCCACAACAGCAGCCTGGAAAATGTTTATCTTCCAGCTTCATTTTTCTGATACACAAGTGTCAGATCTGCTGGGTAGATATGCTAGGTAGATGAACAGTCACCAAGATAAGGCTGGATATATCTTCCGACCAGCATGAAAATCTTTGTTTCTCATTGTAGCAAAGAAAGAATCTAGTTCCCATGTTTGAAAACTCTAAGAATGTGCACATTCAATGCCTCACATATCCTAAGTCTAAAGATAAGCTAGGAAATAAAAAGAATAACACATTTTTTTATTTTTAAAGATCTCATGACTTTGACAGGCCTGACTCAGTATTTCTTAGCACTTTACCCAGCTCCCTCGAGCCAGCACAGTGCTCTTCCTCATCGGGAAATGCCAGGGTGGGAAAAGCAAGATCCCAGCTCTTCCTTCACTCTTCCCATTCCTCAGCAGAGGATTCTCACGGTGAGGCTGCGGTTTCACATCAGCCAGCATAAGCAGCCCCCCACTGCTGCTGCACCTCAGTGCTGAGGATGTGAGCATCCCCAGAGCCACCACCAAGGACCTGCTTCTGCTACCTGGTTTGTCAGGCTGAAAAATACCTTTTTTTCATTCTGCTTGTTTTTCTGTTCTTTTTTTTTCCCCCCTCCCTGAGTGACCTTTAACTCAGATCTGTCTGCTGAGCCATCTTGCACAGCTACAGCAATAATCCTACCAAGAATGGTCCAGGAGAGCAGGGAACTGGGCGAGAGGGGTGGGAGCTGTGGGACTGCTTCCACCGGCTGCACCCAAAATGCACGTGCATGAAAGCACATCCCGTTAATGAGGCTGGGAGGTCTCAGGGCCCCCACTGCTTCAACCAGAGCCCTTTGGTCCTTCTTAAATTTGCTTTTTTATGAGTATGGTAGACAGAGACTTTGAGATTTTTCTTCCTACTGGAACAATGTAAAGATGCAGTGAGATAACTGGTGACTGTGTCAAAGCGAACACTTTTGTGCAGGACACAATACATTTCTTTTGAAACATACAGGAAAGTGTTAATAATTACCTCTCCAATTCCATGTGTATCTGGTTCCTTATTTATGATCTGGAACTATCCTTCTTCTGTTTGACTCATTGATTCAAAACATCAGGCTTAAGAAAACTCTGAAGAGCAAGCAAGGAAATCCTCACTACCTCTTTTGCAATGTAAAAGTAGATTTTCTTTTCCTTCTACTAAAAAGAAAAAAAAAAGAAGAAAAAGAAAGGTAAATGCCTTTTCTTATGTCAGTTTAATTTAGAAATAATAAAAGCACTCTATTTGCGTTCATGCTGACATATTTAGTGCTGGTTTTAAATACTCTTATTAGATCTAATCATCTTTCCAAAAATATATTTGCATTTAACAGTGTTTTACAATACCCTGCAGCTTACTCTCTGTGATACATCAGAAGAAATATGGGACACTTTCTTTGCTGTCTCCCACAGCGGTCTAATAAAGAAAACAGATAAACCAATTTTCTCCTCCAATATGCCCCCCAAAGACAGTTTAAGGGAGACTGTGGTCTTTTCTGAGATTATATTTCATATTTACACTCAGTTCTCTAGTCCTCTTTGAGTGTAAAAAAAAAAGAAAAACACCCTTAATTTGAAAACATGAAATATATTTAAATCATTTCATTGCATGGTCAAGGTATGAGACGGGATAAATTGACTTGAGGATGGTGAGGGACAAAGGGCTAGCTGAAAAACTCCAGTTCTCCATCACTACCATGTCTCTCCTAATTTGTAGCCTGTGACAGATCTGGGTGTAATGCTGTAGCTGCTAAGCCCTGTGACTTGAGGATAGATCCCTACAATTCTGGGTGACTGAATGGCAGGTGGTGACCTTTCTCTAGAAGGAAGTCAGAGCTGCCCTCCAGAACATGCACCTGGGTTTCTACCTGTGAACACAAAAGCCAGCGCTGGATTAGCTTTTGTCATCAAAAATTGTCAGTAGGCTGTCATTGTCCCCACCCTGGACAAGGGAGCTTGGCAGCCATCAGGTCTCAGGTTGTACACAGCTGCCAGAACATGTACTCTAGTGCCAGCAAACATGCCATTTTTCATAATTTCACTACTCCTTGTTGCATAATATAAGCCCATTTATATGATATTAAATCTGCATTGCACATACATAAATGTATATAATATGCGTGTCTATATGTATATACATACAGATTCTTTTATTTGTCCAACAACTGAAATGGCTTCTAGAAAGAAAAAAAGTTCGTCAGGTTCTGCAACGCCCTTCAGCATCTTTGCACCACCCTTACAGTGCAAAATTATGTGAAAGCAGCACACCCACTTCTGGGTGCACCCAGGGGAAGAAAAGAAGAAGAAAGTGTGAAGTCCTGAGGGGTTTATGGTGCAGAGCAGGGGCTGGCTGCAGCACAGGGATAGTTGGGACATCCTTGAAACTCCAGCAATCTCCAACTACAGGCTGGTGCTCTCAGAAGCTGTTGCCATTGCCAGAAACGATTTGGCTGTTCTAGTCTAGACCCCCAGAGCACATGAGTTGGTACCCTGCTTGCTGGTTTTCCCCTGCTGGCTGCTCAGTGGCATTGGGGCATTTGCTTCAAAAAGGAAAACAAACAAACAAAAACCCTAAGCTGCTGCTACCAGATCCATGTAGTTCAATATTGTTAGACTGCTACTATGCCTTATTTCCAAGATTACCTAGTAAGTGACTATGTTTTGTGTGCCAGTAACAGAAAATGCTGAAGTTTGATTTCTAGAGAAAGAACAAACCTATTAGATGATCAAGGGAAGCTGTAACACAGAACCGATCACAATAAATCTAAAAGAACAGTGTAAATCCATTAAGCTGGTAATTGTCTGTGTGTGATAACCTTATTTTAGATACTACACTTTTCTTGTAGTAATACTAACACAGCACTATAAAATTTAGGGCTTCTTTTCATGTCTGCTCCATCCCAGTGGGATCTCTGCCTGAAATACTGCTCCAAGGGATGCAGCACATAATCAGTCTCTTTGAAACAGCTTCAGTAATGCTGAATCCGTATAAGTGTGGATGCCAATTATGCTAATGAAACTGCAATGGGACCATGTTTCTAGCCATCTTCTAACAGAGCTATAAAACTATTGTCACACTCAGCAACTAAATTTGTGTAGCATCTGACCACATAGAGTACTGAAACTCTATGGTGGGGGTAATGCCAAATGTTCCAAAACCTAAGCCTGCTAAAAAGACCAAGAAAGCAACAGGTAACTGTGGAAAATGTGGGAATTTTTTTCCTATATTCACCTTTCCACTTTATCCATATTCACATCTCCATAAGATGCAAGAGTCATGCAAACAATATCTATGCTGCTCTCCTTTCTTGCCCCTTGTTTCACTCCAAGGCACTGGGAAACCATAGTGGGGTAGCAAAAGTTCAGGATGTCCTTGAGAAAAAAAAAGAAAAGGCATCTTTAACATCTTCTCTCCATTTTCTCTTTTGGGCTGATAATGTTTCTTTAGTGAATACAGCATTCATGGCCTCGACTAACCACGTATGTTTTGTTTTTTCTTTTCCGCTCTTGCGTCATCTCACGCAGCAGTTCCTGGGGCAAGGATAATTCTTCTTGCAGGTGAAAAGTGGGGAGTTAAGGACTACATATTGAAATACCTGCATTCCCCTTGGCCATTAAAACACCCTTTGGCAGAGTAGTAGCATATGATCCTGGTGCGCCAACTCAGGCTGTAATATCAGTTCAGATTTGTATATTAGTTGGACAGTATACATTTTTGCAGAGATGACATGCACACCTGTGCAGAATTAGTTTCTCCATCAACCCTATAAGGAAGTCTTTACAGCCTGGAAATGCTATAATCATCTCTGCAGTACAGCATGGGTCAAGGTACAAATCAGCTTATGTGAACAACACTATTCATGCTACTATAAAATCCTGCTGAGAACAATTTTAGGGTGTGGTGGGGGTACTTAATATAGATCCTGAGAAGACACAGACAGGAATATGGATTCATCAGGAGCAAAAGCTTTCACACATGGTTGGTCAGGAAAAGATAAAATTGCAATGTAAGACTAACCTGTCTTTACATTATTGGGCTATTATTTTTTTGCACAGCTAGAAACTCCTTCCTCACTAGTTTGCTTCCACATTAAATCCTATCAGCATCAGCACAGTTCCAGGTCGGCAGTGTTTCAGCAGCCCTTCATCCATTCTTTCTGCACACTCGTTACCGATACTACAGTCTGACAGAAACAGCTTCGAAATCACCACTGCTGCAAGTGCATCTGCCCTCTATTCTGTCACCACTTTGTAGACCATGACAATTATTGTCCAATTTTTGTAAAAATTGATGAAAACATACAAATATTAACCTTTGCTCAGTTTATAAAGCAATAATGTTTTGTCAATTTCCCATTCTCTCAGCTACGAGGGACCATCCTGCTAACCACGATGATTCCATGACAGGCAAGGGATGCTTGCAATTACCTCCACAGTTAAAGGCTGAGAGCCTTTTAGGGATAGACTTCCTTCTTTGTCATGCCTGAAATCCATGCTAATATTCCTCACTTACTTCACAGGCCATTGATTGAAGAGCAAAGGCAGCCTACAGTGGGGAGGGTGGTGGGGGCTGGTCCTTGAGTCCCCAAGCCACTCATTCTGTATCCACTCCACAGGCTGCAGAGCTGTTCATAAATTTCCAAACCCTTGCCATATACAGCCAGTCGTTTGAAAAATGTATCTTTGCAAGTTTCAAAATGAGGTAGAAGTACTAATCTTGTCGGGTGTCTTGACATTTACTAAGATATTTGATCATGAGGCTGCTCAGATGCCCCAAACACAAATTAATTTCCAAAATTTAGTTTCCAGGCACTGACATTACCACATAGTGCTGACAATGATCAGAAGGCTAATATTTATTTCTCTCCAAAAAAAACCCCATTTTAAAAATACTAAACATACTTATTATTTGCTTAACTCTTAACTGGTTCTATATTATTTTTTCTCTCTTACACATAGCTGTATTTTAATTTAATTTTGTTGCCATCTGCTCAGTACTCTAAAAAAGGATTTGTTTAGAAGAACAGAGCTGCGTTCTGTACCACAGGTAGCTTTGCCTTTGACTCCAGAGCAAAGGGGCAAACAGCTCCAGTACCCAAGGGAGGGCTCAGAAGGAAACATCTTCGTTTGAAGAGCAAGGACAACATCCCATCCTTAGCAAGGCAGACCTTTCCCTCTGCATTCCACCTCAGCCCTGAACCGGCACTAGATACTGTAGGAGAGGTGGCTTGTGCTACCTGGGCTTGAGGAGTTTGCTGAACAGCAGGCGGCCGAGAACCATTGTGTTTCTCATGTGTTTCTGAGGACCGTGCTGTTTCCATCGGTGATCTGAACTGATAAAATGCCTTCACAAAAACGTCATACATCATACCTGGAGTCGCAAAGGTAAGTACAAAGAATGCAGAAATACACAGATGGGAGGAGGGAACAAAAGGTATGTGGAAAATTCAACAATTTTATCGAATTTGCCCATACCTTAAGCTGTTTGAAGCTTATCAATGTCATCATTCCTTGCTTGCTACTCACTGCTGCCACCACGTGTTACCACAATATTTTATTTTTCTGAAATAATAATGCCCCTTGAAATAGAAATGTGTATACTGCTGAGGGCAAGAAGGACCTGAAAATTGGTAAGACACTACCCAAGAGAAAATATATGAAATGTGCAAGCTGTTCCTTGGAAGACTGGGCATTTCTGGAAACAGTACAACAATCTTCATAAGAGCCCCATGTAAGCAAAGCATCAAATTCTTAATTAAGGATTCATGCTATTCAATACCAGTAGATTTTATGGATGAGTGTTAGGAAATGCCAAGCTACTGCAAGTACCTACACTGACACTCTCCCTCCCATGCCTTCCTCTTGCACTTGGATCTTTTGTCATGCTTTTTGGGAATGACGAATGCATTAGTAATGAATAAATGTGGACTATGCTCAGCAAAGAAGTTTCTTCCTAATTCCATGATCATGCAGTGTGCCTGTTCCCTAAGAAATGAAAGCTAATCTTCCAGTTTGGGCCTGTTAAGAGTAATTGTGGATCTTTTTACTGTCAGTACAAATGACTAATTAAAAGGTTTTTAATAGTTGCTGTGTCTCCATGAGACAAGGTGAGGGTAAGTTTTACCTATGTCATTACACACCGTGTTAAAAATAAATGAGGCTCAGATCTAGTAGGACAGCAAATTCCTACAATTTTCCCCCAGTGCAGCTTGATTCCCTGCCAAATTTGTTTCATTTTAAAGAACTCTTAAAGGATGGCATTTAAGTGACAATCTGTTGATAGCCAATCACAAGCTTGCTGCATATCATTGCGATGCACTATCTCAATACAAGAGGTGAGGTTCACCTAACAATTTGCTGGTTTATGGTGCTGTTGAGGGGAGCAGGGAGCACATGCACAGCTAAGCTGCTCTCTCTTCTCTCTGTCTCCTAAGTCTGAAAGCGCATGCCTCCATAAATGCAGTGTTACCAGTTCTCACATCGGTTAATGTGTTACCAGAACTTGCTCCTGGGCCAAGGAGTGATTCAGAATATCAGCTTTCATTTAAAACACAAAAGCAAGTTTGGTTTCCAGCTTTTGTGACTGAGAGAAAATGGATGGATAATTCTGGCTCTAAGAGTGACGCTGAAGATGTGTATTAAATCATGTGATGTTGTAGCCACTCAGGTTTTCTGAGAGACTGCTTATGCTTATGGCACTGCTGAAAGTTTGTCTGAAGTCAGTGTTCCTCTACACGCGTGTGCTTCCAGCTGAACCTGTGTTTCTATACCTTGCTGGGTCAGCATGGTGTGAAACAACAGGGAGATAGCACTTGGTCATGACTTGGTGTAGAGGAGAGGAAATGGGAAAGACACAGATATGAGAATGTGATCTTGCTTTGCATAATATGGAGCCTATTTAGGAACTAATCCTGCTTTTGCGCAGATTTTTAATTCCAGTGCCTATAAAGAGGTTTTTGAGAAAACAGAAGCAGGTTCTTCACAGCAGTGCATTGCAAGAGCACATGAGAAAAAAGCTGTAGCTTGAAAGAGGAGGTTCTGTGACTGGATATAAGGAAACATCATGGGAGCTGCTGAGCGTGGGAAGACTCTGCCCAGAGAGGTTGTGCAGTCTGTGTCCTTGGAGATTTTCAATACCTGAGTGGATGAAGCCCTGAGCATTATGATCTGCTCTCTTAGTTGACCCTGCTTTGGAAGGAGGTTGGACAGGAGGCCTCCTGAGGTTCCCTCCCACTTGAGTTGTTCCATGATGCTGTGATACTATGGGCCTAAATGCCAGCAAGAGCAGTCTTCAGCAGTGTTGAAAAGTAACCATCCTCATGCACTGACATTAAAGCATATATTTCAATAAACAGGATAGACTGAAGTAGTTAGTCTGCGTTTTCAAGGGTCAGTTTTCAAAGAAATATTAAAAAATGTGGGGCTGAGATTTTATTCTATGGGGCAGAAACGCCTTTATCGGTGGGAGGAGAGAATGGAAGGAAATTCTGACTTGGTTTTGTGTCAGAGTAATGTTAGTGTAGGCATCATCTCTGTCATCACCCTGTGTCCTATTGAGGCGTTTTCAAAAATATAGAAAGTCACTTCTGTAATAGGAGCTAGGTCCCTCAGATGGAGTGAAGTTCATTATTTTGAGCCCCAGTGCTCTCCACTGCCAACCCTCCTTGACATGACATACTCTTCAGAGGTGGCCCAGTTTGGGGCCTGATGGCAGACACCTAAGAGTCTGTCTCGGGCTGTCTCCAATACTATGTAATTAATATTGCATTTTCCTCCATTATTTCCTCCATTCCCAGCACATCATCCACTAGAACATATTTACCTATTGCTTACTCTCCAGCTACTGGCCCCCAGTGAAGCAAGAAGTGAATGCAAACACCAGGGCTGTCCTGTCATTAAAAAAATATGAGGTTGTACTTGATTTCACTTTCTAGAACAGTGACAGCAAGCCACTACTTCCTTAGCTGATGAAGTCATGACATTTTTTACTTGAGAGACAAAGAGGAGGAGAATTAGGTCCTCAGTACTGTGCTATTATCTCTCACCCTATGATGCTATGATGACATACTTTCTTTTCTGTTCAGCAGAGTAAAGTTCTTGTGACTCCACTAATTTATTTCAAAGCTGCTCTGGGTGTCCTGCATGCTCTATAATCTTGAAAGAACCAGTGTTGCCTTGTTGGAGCTGTCACTACAGCATTTGATGGAAAACAGAAAGGGGGGGGGAAAGTGTGTATTTTGGAGGGTGTGAAGGAATTCGAATCAGTTTAGAAGGATAAATAAAGGCAATGTTTCTTTAACAGGATAATCCATATGAGATTTTCCTACCAAATACAAAAGGATCTACATCAGCTACCTCTAGGGCAAGTCTTAAAAATACTGCAAATGATTTAGGCAGTCATTAAATATGACCTTTGTTCTTGGCAGCAGCACAAGGAAAGCAAGAAATAATTAAGCAAGCGACTGTTGAAAGATCTACTGACCGATATCAACACTGAGTTTGTTTTCTGCTGTGAGATGTTTTTGCCTCTCGCTGTTTCATTTTCCTGTGTTGAAAGTAAGACACAAATGTCATTTTAGCATCTACAAATCTAGTTATGGTAATTAGTGTTATACATTTAGAACTGGCATCAATTATTTTCATACATACTGCAGCATCCAGCATTACTATTTTTATTTTTATGTTTCTAGGTTATGAATTTTTTGGTAATTCTCTAGAATCTGCCAAGTATGGTAGAGTGTATTACTGAGTTCTGGAAAAAAGACAGCACTGGGCAGCACACTCCTTCAAGGCATAAGTAATGTATAAGACAAGTCTTTCATTGCTTTGCCCCTTCGTCTCACTGAGAAGAACCAAAACAATCTAACTGCTCAAAGAATAGCCTTGGACATCTGCTCTGACTACTGACAGGTGCTAAAATGGCTTTCCAAAATGCCTAAATATTTAGCTACCAATCTCCTCTTGGTTGTCTTGAAATTAGGCAGCTCAGCATTTGGAAAATCCCTCGAGGGTCCAGATACATTAAGATATTTAAGCAGTTGTACAAAGATTTAGATTCTTTTATCATAAAAACCCCAAAGCATTTTATTTTTAGACATCTACTGAAACAAATTGGTACCTCTTTTCTTACCCTAAACACCTGCAGTTAGATGCAATAAAGCAAAATACACAAGGAACCTCTTTAAAGCGAGTATATTACAGGCTAGTTTACCTTGAGTATCTGTTTTCTTGTTTCAGTTTTTATGAATGAGAGAGATTATTTCTGGGTATTATAAGAATTACAAATCTGATAAGGCTTTGAATCTTCAAATCTATTACAGCAGACCCTCCCTAGGATATTGAGCTCAAAAGACGATGGCACTGTCTACCCTGATAAAAGATGACAGAAAACAAAAATTTGCAGGTATTAGAAGTTGCAGGAATTCAAGTATTGAGGTAACAACAAATTCTTTCTATATAAATAGTAAAAACTGGACAGAAAGTTCTAGCAGAAAGTCAACCAAAAATAGATATCTGTTATATACAATCACTTCTATTCCATAGTTTACCTGTCCCAATTTCATGCTAATAATTGCAAACTAATTAACATGTACCATTTACAATTAAAATATATCACAAGTTGAATAAATAATGTCATAAAGCTGTGGAAAGTCCAACATTAGTCTTGAGCGCTGTGAGCACAGACTGAGAAAAGCATGGATGCAGTGGAGAAAGCCAGGCTGAGAGCAACAAATAATGCTATATTATCAGACACTGTGTTTTATAAGCACAGATGGAAAGAACTGGAGTTATCTTGTCATGCAAGGAGAACTACGGTGGCATGTGATACTTCTTGAGATATATAAATGGTTAGAAAAGTGGAATGAACTACTTTTGGAATATTCTCTGTGGAGAGGATGCGACCTAAAGGGCTTCAAAGGCAGCAAGGAAGATTTAGGTTAGGTATTAGGAGACAAAATATTTAACCTTGAGGGGCAGTTGAAGACAGGATTAGAAAGCCAGGAGGGGCTGTGCACTTTCCACCAGAGACCAGCCTTCATAACATCTGCCAAATGCGGGAAAGGTCTGGCTGGCTCTGCCACAAGGCAAGAGGATGGACTAGATGAGTTCTTGGACTCCCTTACAGCCCTCACTGCTGTGATCCTGAGATTAGTCATGCTGGAAAGCCTTTCTGTAATTATGTCAACCAGCAACATTAGTTCCCGTATCAAAGCCATTTTATTCATGGAATACATGAGCACATGTGGATAGAAGTTCTCTGAGGAGTGGAGCATTGCATCCATCATTTCATTATCATTTGTTTCTGAGTTATAACACAGTGCTGTGGTCTAACCCGAGAGATTTGTGAGTTATCAAGAGCCCTGTTAGTAGAAAACATCTGTTTCATTTCAATGTTTTGAGGTTAGAGGCTAGATACTCAGCAGTAGCTTAATTTCTGTAGCCTGAAGGGTCACTGAGAAACTAGCTTATGCCAAAAAAAATCAGGGGTTATTATTTTTTCTTAAGATAACATTAAGAGAGCGATTTTTATAAATCTTTAAATAATGAATGAACTCTCCTCCATTATTTTGCAATGTGTACCTCATAAATAACATGCCACTATGCTAGTCACATTGTAAAATTAAACTGATTAGAGACAAGTTAAATAACTGACATAGCTTAATAGTCCATGTAAGTAAAATACAATTTGTAAGCAAATAACTTTAATGGTAATAAATAGGTCTAATAATGATGTCACATCATAATGAAGCTAATTTTTAGAAACATAGGTGACGATTTTCTTAAAAAAACAGTTTAGTCTTGATAGCAAATACAATTTCAAGTTAGCCATGGAGATAAGAGCATGAAGTTACATTCCTAAATATCTATGGTTTTCCTGAAAATGGTGCCTTAAGTGCAAAGGAATGTCTCCCCAGCATCAAAGCGTGACTCTAAACCAGGGTCTTCTGAAAGGGAATACCTACATGTGTACATACTGATCTGGGGTTTTCTTTGGTCTTTCACCTATAGGAAAACAAGAACCTGAGAAGAAATTTAGTTCTCAGAAGAGCTGCTCTACATGTTGCTGATGTTCCTCTGGATCCCAAGACTAAGCTACTTCACCCAAACTTGCATCGTGTATTTTCTTTGAAGAGAAGTCCTCCACCACTCTTAGAGGAGTTCAGTTTCCTATGCTTCCACCTTCCTGAATATATCCCAGTTTAAATAAGAAAACGGCCATGTGCATTTCCATATAATCAAAACCAAAGATTTCTCATCTTCCTTTCTACTGATATAGTTTATCATCCACCCCTCTGCTCCCAGGAGAGGCTGAGGACACAATACATCCACCCGGACAGTCCCTTGCTCTTACTATATGCAGTCCTGGTAGAGAACAGTTTGGTGTTCAAATACCAATGCAGAAATTGCCCTTCTCAATGTTCCCAGAAACTTGGGTTGTTCATCTCAAGAGTTCTGACCCACCACTTCCATTCTGTCCCTTGGAGTGGACTGTGTTTGGATACTGTCTGCCCCTCCCTGTTCTTACCTGCCCAGGGGGATGGGGCCATTATATCCTGTCTATCTGCATTTTTTGATTCTGTGCCTCACAAGCACTCTTTTCCGCAAATGGTTGGTATTTGCAGATTGTTTTTCCCTCAACATGTTGAGAAAGCTGCTAGCCTGTGGAAGACATCAGCTAGGAACATGAGAACATCTGAATGAAGTCCGTTGTGGTTTTTCCTCTGTCATTAATAAGGTTGTTACTGCATCTCATGTTTATCATCACACCCTCCTCTTACAAGACCTGTCTGGAAGCATTTTTTAATACTTTTACAGCTCATCCTTCAGACTGTTTTTCCATTATACACCAGCTATTCAATTCCGTTACGCATAGTAGCACAGTAAAAAGGAAGTCTCCATCATGATTTCCCAAATAACGAGTGTGAAAAGCAACTAGACGTCAAAGTGTAATCACTGATAACTCTTTAAGGGAGCAGTAGGGTTTATTTTGTTCCTAGTCAGCATTTTCTGATTCTTGGGTAAATAGGTCCATCAGATCCCATTGCTCACTAGAAGCTATAATCAGAAACAAAATTTAGATGAGGTAATTTCTATTATTCTGTATATGTAGTATGTAAGGTTAATGTCCTGTACTTTGAAATAATTCTCATTTCATTTCTAAAGGGCTTTAATATCTTTGCCTAAACATAAAATGTATTACATTCACTGGATGCATTAGTAATTATATTATTGTATCTTAGAGCAGAATCATGCAGTTTTCAGAAAAAAAAAAAAAACAACCATCAAATCAAAGCTGTGATAACGAATAAGGAAGGATAATTCAAGTTACACTTTCTGTTTCTTGCTACCCTGGCATCCTTCCTTTTGTTCAGCTTAAGTGATGAGACTTCCTAAGCCAATTCTTTCGCTAAACTAGTACTCTAATTTTAGGTTTATCGTATGGCCTACAAGACATTTTCTTCATGCGAATTTGCAATGTGGTTTCCATACAGACATTACTGATTTGGGGGTCAGAAGAAGAAAGAACATTTAGATTCCTTTTCTAATTCAATCCTGTGTATATTTGCAAGGAATCTAGCTCCAAGAAAGCTCTAAATAATAAAATACATGACCTCACAACATGCTGCAAAGTGCTCATTATTTGGTATCCTAATACACTCTGACTGCTTTTGCAAACAGATGCTCCAAACACTGTTCTTAATTAAATATCAAGGGTTGGATTCAAATGTTGGTCCATGCCAACAGAAGGTAGCACAAATCTTGGCAGCAGGCCCCAATCCAACAAAAGGATAGTTGTGAATGCCTGAAACACTTACAGTCTCCCCTGTCTTGTGGACAGAATCGCCAGACATCAGGATATGATGCAAATAGTCTGGATTTTGGGGTGTTTCTCAGGTGTCAGGGTGGTAGTGCAGTCCAGATGGCTGCTTGACAGCTTGACTTGTGTACTCTTTGGGTATGCTGCTCTCCAGTCAGGCTGGAGAGAGCTGCTTAGTCATCAACAACCACCACTACAAATCCTTGAAACTTACAATGAAGACATAGGAGGGGAAAAAGGAATTAAAATCACTGAAGGAAGAGCTGAGCTTAAACAATGGTTCTCTTTTCCTTATCACCTTACAGGGTTCTGTTTTTTTCAAAAATTGATGTGCAATAGTGGATTAGATTTTTGGTGTTCAGTCTTGACAAGGAAAGGAGATAAAATACTTGGAAGAGAGAGAAAGAAAAGGAAAGTGCATGTAGCAAAAGAATCTTTTCTTTGAGCTGATGACTTCTGAACCATGCTGACATTGAACAGTGTAACCTTTCTCAAGAAGACCAACCAACTTTGGAGAGCACCATGACTGCACACTTTACTGACCTCGTACCAGAGATTTTATACATTTGCAAGGATTCAACTTTTCAGATTTTCAGAGATTTAGCATTTACCTGCAGTATCATGGCTGAAGAAAGGCAAAGACATAACACATTTCATCCACTGCATAATATATATTGATGCAGCTGAAGCAATTATATTGGGCTTTAGATCATTTCTTCTCATAGGTTCACATGTCTTTTGGAAAAGGGTTTAGTCTTGGACAGCAAGGCTAAACTCTTTAAACAAGAGGCACATACAAAATGAGGAGGGGAACAAAAGGAGCAGGAAACAAAAATAAAAATGGAGGATGAGGCAGAAATATTATTTTGCCAGCTTGCTTCTTGGTTCCCTTCACTAGCTCACTGGTCAAGTTATTTCTTTGGCTTAACTGGATACCCTGGGCTCAAAGTCATGGGTAGCCTGGGGCTTAGGAGCTAATAGAGCTAGAAAGATTTCCAGGCTGCCTGTTCTCCCAGCCTCTGTATCAGACTGTTAACCTCCCCAAAGGTCTATTACCTGCTTTCCAACACACAAATTCTAGTGAATTGATTAATATCCAGTGCCTGGGGTTTTCTGGTTTGTGATTTTTTTTCCCTTTTTCCTTTTTTTCTTTTTTTTTTTTTTTTTTTTTTTTTTTTTTGGTTTGGTTTGGTTTGGTTTGTTTTTTCTTTCTTTTCAGGCCTGTCCACTATGTAGTGCGAAGTAGGTGTTTTTTATTTTTAACTTTGCTGTCCTTTATGTACAACTTCATAGAGCAAACTGCTTCAAAATTTTGTTTACTTTATAGGTCTATATACCCTCACCCAAAACTGAGGCACCTTGGCCTGCTATCTGCCTTTTGTCAGCATGTATAGACATAATTTCTATGGCAGAGAGACCTGGGTGGTGCCTCTTCTCCCTTCACTGCTGAGTCTTAGAGGAAAACTGTGAGGACAAGCCAGCCTGAGACTCCAGCTGGTGAGAGCAGCCAAAGCAAGGCTTTCTGGATGCTCAAGAAACATTTTACTTCTGTATCACTCTTTCTCTGCTGTGTGCTGGCTGGCTCTGGTGCTGCCTCTCTCACGATCACTTCACCTCTATATCAGTCATTCGGCAACCTGCCCTTTTCCCTTCTTTAGCTTTTTCTATTCAGAATAGTCCTAATTTCACAATTTTCTTTCTATTTATCTGATTTTCTCCTAATTCAACCCATCACAAAAGAGAGGGGAAGAACACCTGTGGAGCAAACATACTAATTTTTGCCATCATTGCAGTGAACCTCATTGCTTTTGCATTATACCTCTTTCTCTACCTCATTTATGTCTGACCTACCCCTATTTCAAACTGCGTAGTTCAGAGTCTGCTGATAACTTTTCATTTGTTACGAGGATGCCTCATGCATGTTTGTCATATGTCATGTTCACATTTGGTCCATAGTCAGCATTAGAATAACTTGTTCATGCTTAACACTGACACATAGAGCCATATTAAGTCGGGCCCACACTGTAAGACTTCCTGATATTCTAAAGAAAAAAAAAAAAACATTTGTATTACAATACCAATAATTCTGATTTTACTTCATTAGCTCCTTAGTTTCAGGCACCGGGAAAAATTTTCAGTGGCTGCATTTTACCAATCTGCTGTTTGATTCCATGCTCAAGTGTAGTTCAAGGGTTATGACCCTCATGGGAAAAGATGCCCCTTTTTGGTGGAAGACTGGATGCTTAGCACAGCAGAGGCAATAAAATCCAGCAACTGGGGATGCATACTCACATATTTTCTTCCTGAAAAATTCACACTGACCCCGTCTCCTTGGAAAAGAATGGTCACAAGTAGCTTGCAGGTAGTTCCTGCTTGGAGAAGGCATCTCTGCCTTTTCCTCACAAAATCTAATGTGTAGAAATCCCTGAAGAAAATTACAGGCACCACACTAAGGTGGTAACCCCTTTTCTCCTGCATCCTCAGGGGTGTCTTAAAAGTCTGGCATTTTTAAGCATTGTTCCAGGCCTTTTACCAACGTCATCTATTCTTTTTTATGCCACTTCGCTGCAATGTTAGAGAACTAGACGGCTTCAACTGGGAGACAAAACAGAGTACAATTATGTACTGAAAACTGGGGTGAGTACTCCTGAACAGTAAGCCATAACCATGGCTAAGGAATGGGGGTGATCCATGCTTGAAAGGTTTTTGGCAGCAAGGATACAAACACATGTGTAGACCTGACAGATGCTATAGAGGAATCAGCTATAAGATAGTTCTGTCAGTGCGTGGGACTGCTGCACGTAGGCTTGGACCTATTACTTTGGACTGAAAGGGCCCCTGGAGTCCAGCAGCCAGTGTCATGTATTTCCTCACAAGGGTGCAAATGCTGAGGAAAGCAATATGAAGAGGAAAAAAACACCCATGAGCACACAAATTTATAAAAACTCCAATATGTGATTATGCAAAATGCAAGGTGTGGCTGGATGTATGTGTTTTCTCATTAAGATGACTTTCACATGATTACAACCAACCAACCAGAGATATATCTGTCATCATGCAACCAATTTGTCATATTCGGTTTTGTGCACCTCTGTCTACCTGCAAAAATGGAAAATTGGGTGAGGAAAAGGCAGCATGTAAAAAATAATCTATCAAAACTGATTGTGTTTCCTCTAACGAAATTTCCCTTTAACAGAAAAAAAAGAAAAAAAAAAAAAAGAGAAGAAAAAAAAAATCTAGTGTTGATAAGAAGCTTGTTACTACCACAGCCAGGTAAGAAATTGCATTCTTGACAAGCATTACAAGACAAACTTTTTTATGTGTCCAACTTCATGGTTTCTTATCAGCAATAAACTGCATATCTAGTGGGTCAATAAAGAGTTTCCAATGTGCCAAAATCAGGACTAGTTTTCACAAGTACACTCAGCAGACAAGCAAAACCAAGATATTCAGTGCAAACTGCTTTGAGCTGTCAGCTGTGTGACAGTGAAATTTAAAATTGTGAGGGGTTGTTGTATGTGCCCCCATGACGATAAAACTGTTGCTTCATATTTCAGTTATTTCTGACTGTACTTTTCTCTTTCCACCCAACAGGTTTGCACGTCTGGCAGAGTGCAACTAATTGCCTTTT
>VXBW01006619.1:963531-1115588 GCA_013400375.1 Thinocorus orbignyianus | reverse complement strand
ATAAACAAGGTCTTAAACATTTTTTTATTCCTATGCAGTAATGAAGAAAAATATTTATTATATCAACTTGTTACAAGAACAAACAACATGACTGGCAGAAAGTGTTAGAAGAATTGTGAAATTTCTTGGCATCGAAGAGCCAAAGCAATCCTAGAATCTGAGTGTAGTGGAAATGACCTAGGAACTTTGGAAGGACTCAGCCCTTTGATTCATCCTTGCAGTGTGCATCTAGAAATGTTGAAACCGTGCTAAACAGACTCCTTTTTATCTGTAAAAATGCATTACTCAAGTGGCTGTGACAGTATTGACATGGTTTTGCAGTGTTACATAGAATTATCTGCAATTCTTTTTGGAGAAGAAAAGTAAAATGTGACTCATTTAGTGCGCCCACTTCCCCAAATATACACAGTGCCATTCAGCTGATTTTTACAGCACAACATACAGAAGACCAAATCCCAGTGAGGTAGTTTCAGGAATTTATCACTTATGGCAACAGCTATGGTAAACTGTAGCAATTAGCAGTTTGCAAGAGTAGAATCTCTCTCCTTCAGAACCCCATGGTCATGACGATGCATCAACTATACGAGGACATTACACACTTTTATAGGCACAATTAAAAGGATTGAATGAGTTCACTGAATATATTCTCTGTATGGGGTAATGCTTAACTGTAATCATTGTATCTTGGATGAAGCATGCAAGTTATCTCGTGTGACCTGATTAGTCAGAAATAAGTGTTTCCACTCTTTGGAATGAGATTGTTATCAGTTGCTGTAAAACAAGCAAGACTATACTTGATGTGAACTGTGTGCTGCTAGCACTGTCGAGTCTTTGAACCTCTATATAAAACATTTGAGAGAATAATTCTAAAAAACTGAAATGGAGGGAAAGCAAACAGCTTCACAACCTGGTTACGACAGCAATGAAGATATGAGATAATGAACTCGTTTTGGGAGAGCCACTAGCAAAACTGCCTCTTGAAGAAACAAGAAGCGTTGATTTTATCTGTACCCTACGGCAGGCCAGTTTCAATCTGATTACTTTGCCCCCATCTAAACCAATTTCTTTAAGGTATAGGGCAAGTTCTCCTATCATGAATTTGCCAGATTCAAACGTGCTTCATCATATGACTGTTTACTACACAGAGGTACCCCCCTGCCAATCTCTGATCTCAGTTTATGCTTTACTTTCATTCATTTATACAGGGCAGTTGCCAGAAGCTGGAGCCTACCTCCTGCTTAGGTTGGGGTGGGCTCCCTCTCCCAGCTATCCCTGCACCTGGAGGTTCCAGCTTCTTCTCCCATCTGGGCTGTGGACTTCCCAGTTTTTCCATTCTCTGATTCTAGAAAAACTATTATTTCTGGGAAAAGATCTCTCAAATGTCATTCCTTCCTCTTGCAGAGGAAGCTGGGCAATAACAAGCACAGCAGGACACTTAATCTGACTTCTCATGCCTGTTCTTTTGCTTCTGTCTTTGTCTTCAGTTGAGGATCTTCTGCTGAGCCTCCAAGGAGGCACCTCATACTAAACTCTATCCCCTCAGATTAAACCTCTTTCCCAAAATACGTGCCCATTATTTTGACACAGTGTCTCTGATTCTCAAGTGTAAATTATTTTGTATCACAGAGGTCTCTGGGTTCAGGGTTTGGCTGCCCTGTCCCCTTTCTTCTGTCTCAGTCACTCCTGATCCATGGGGTTCAGGTACCTTCTCATCCCAAAGACTTTATCTAACATCAGCCATTTATCAGTTTCACAACTTTTCAACCAGCACAGCTGGTTTTCCATCCCCACTGTCCTCCCACTCCCTCCAAATATCTTTGGGATTGCCTCTTCCAACCAGAGCAGTCCAAACACAGACAGATATCTAGGATACTGGGTGCCACCTGCATCACTATAACCAAGACCTTTCTTGTCCTTGATGCGAGGCAGTCCTTTCAAACACATCAGTGAGTGCTTCTTGGCCACTTCACTTTGCTGTCATTTTATTCCTTGGTGTCTCCTCTCCCTGGAAATCCCTACCATGGTCACCGTTACTCTGCCTGCAGGCCAGACATTTACCACCATAGCTTCTCTGCTGCGCTTTCTCCTGCCTTTTCTGTAGATTGCCACTTATCTCCCAGTCCATTTTTCATTGGGGAAGAACAACTGTTATACCGATGTCTGGAGGTCTTCCTTGCAAGCAGCAGTGTATTATTCAGCTACAGTGACCTCTGATGTCTCAGTAAATCAACAATTCAACAGTTTCAAGAAAGCAAATCCAGTTCCGGCATCACATTTTATGCAGAATCTGTTTTTCTGCAGATTGCCAAATCTCTCACCCTGTCAGCCTAGTGAGTCACAAGATTTTGCCTTGTGCCCATCTGCTTTTCCCACCCTCGCATTCCAAAGAACCAACCTTCACTAAAAGTCAGCCCAAATATCTCCCAAGTTCTCCTTCTTGACTGGCTTTCAACTATTGCCTTACAACTTTTGACATCAGGTTGCTGGCAGCACTATTGCCTACCTTAGCCTGAAGTCACATACTTTTTACCCAACTCCTGGTCACACAGTGCCTGGGAGTGGCAAGGGAATCAGACAGCCAGCTTTCAAAGATTCAAGTCTCTAATGCAGTGCCTTCTGGTTCTGCTGCCAATATTAATAAACTGGTAAAAGAAGAATCCTCTTTAAAGATAATATTGATTAAAAAAATAACTTTCACAGCTGTGTGCCATGAACAAGAATAAATTCTCTGTCACAGGACAATAGGACACTAACATCTGTTCACTAAGTTCACAAGGAATTGAATATATAGCCAAAAAAATATAACAGAAAAATAGCCAAAACACAGAATAACAGAAGTATAGCCGAAAAATATATTAGAAATATAGCCATAAAGAGGTAGTCTTTACAAGGTCCACGGATCAAGAAGTCCCTGCACAGCACACTGCTGGCACCTATGTGAGTATTTTGTGGAAACTTTGCTATATGGTTGCCCTATTATACTCTTCTCTTGGCTTGTGTTATCACCAACAGTCAGAAACGAGACACTGAACCACCTGGATCTCTGCCTGATCACCTTATAGCATTTTAATTTTCTATGTTATAAATCTGTGTTTACAAGCGTTAAATACTTCCAGGAAGTTCTTGGATGTACTGAGAAAGCAAAAATGAAGATTCAGAGGTGTCTCTAAGTTAAAAGCTTGAATGACAGAGCTGTTAATTACACATCAAGAGCGACAAAACAGAAAGGACTGGAGAAGATTTTGAAAAAAAACCCTGTTCATTTTTGGTCTCTGTAAGAGACTTAGGGTCATTTTCTAGAAGTAGTTTCTCTGGTTTTCGGTTTCTGGTTTCTGATATTGAGATCTGACAATTTTGAGAATTGCTTCTAATTAAAAACCTGATGTAATACAGAAATAAACCCCAGAAATTGAGAGGGAATTTATAGACTTTGCAACTACCCTTCAGTTCTTTGTAATCCTGAAACAAATTCAGTCAGAAATGTTAGAAACCTGTTTTCTGAACCATTAAAGCATTGGAGTTGAGGGCCTTCTGAGTGCAAACAAGCATGTTTGTGGATACCTGACCAAAGCCAGACAGTGCCGAGACAATCCCCTTGTTGAGAAGATCAGAGGAGGCACTTTATAAGAGCCTGACAGCCTGGCTTGTACAGCATTGCTGGCTTAATTAGCACAATTCTGCTCCCAGGCTGGAGGGACCCTCAACACTGATAGAAAAAGCCCCACGGTTATTTTCAAAGCCACCAGAGTGCCACCAGCTCAGAGGCTTTACCAGAGGGCTAGCTTGCATCACATCCTGCAGCTTTCCCTTTTTACTCCAATGAGTACCTTGGAAGGGACAGCAAATCTGTTTCCAGATAAAGAATGACTCATGCAGGCTGTTTGGCTTCCCGGTGCTCTGTCGGTGACAGGCCGACAGTGTGTCTTCCAGTGTTCCTTTTGTATACAAAATACCTGGCATACATACGTGACTTGCATTTGCTCTCGCAAAGATGTGCACGGCAACGAGCACAGCTAGCTTGGATGACTCATCGGGTGTTGCTAGAGCTAACTAGAAGAATCAAGCTTGAGGAGGATGTGTTCAGGTCCCAAGTTCATGCCTAAGTTTGTCAGACGCATAGCAGCTCAGGAGGAAAAGCAGGAATCCGCTTGGATCAGAGCAGTGGCATGTGTCTGAGCTGGGGCAGGTCTCCTAGCAGAGGGCACAGCAGCAGTGTTTGCCGGCCAAAGCCTGGTCGGCTCCCTCTGTCCCACCAGTGCACATAAGCTCTTCTGCCAAGTGCCCCATGGTCCTGGGAAAGGAGTGAGCAACAGGTCTGGGGCTGCCCCACAAGCTGGAGAAGAAGGGACTGCTGATGCTGCTTCCTTCAGCGGTGGCACATGGTTCTGCTGTCAGCTGGGGCTGCTTCAATGAAAGGAATTTTATAGAATTTGGGTCAGTTTGTTTTTCTACACAGAGGATACACAGAGGATGCTTTACCTGGGGGTAATACAGACAATCCCTATATCCCTCTGAGACAACTTGTTCTGATCAAACTTGCTTTATTGCTTCAATGTGCTCGAGAAAATTGTTTTGTTCTTAATTATAATTATTATTTTTTGAGGCAGCGCCTCAAAGACCCTACCACAACCAGGGCACCATCTTCCTAGCAATACAGAGTGTAAAGCAGAGCCTTCCCCAGGGAGGTGGTGATCTCAGTATGTCTTGGAGGCTGAGGGAGGACATGAAGGAGCAAAGGTGGGATGTAGCAAGGCTCTTGCTTGCAAGGATCCATCAGTTTAATGGCCGAGCGGAGACTGGAAGCCAGGTTTCCTGGTGCTGTGTCATGCACCCACTTTCCCAGGCACCCCAGTCCTCACATCTGCACTTCTGGTGATTAATGTGGAATTTGTCCTCTTGCCCATGGCATGTAGAAAGGGCAGACCTTTGAGGCTGGGCAGGCTGCCCAAGTACTGCTTCTTTATACACATAGAATCAGCCCACCTCGCAATCAGGGTATCATCACACAAATATTCATGTAAGAGCTAGTCCAGGGCAACTGCTAAAGAGATGGAACAACTTCAAGCCAGATCTGACTCCACCACCTCCCCCCAAACAAACATGTCCTGATTTACAATCCCTTCAAACCCTGGGCTTGAGTGAATACAACTAAAAAGATTACAGCTGCATCTTCAGAAGAGTTTGGGATAGTTCTGCTGTGGAAATTCCTTCTGCAGAAAAATCCAGCAGGGGAGAAGAGGAAATGTGTGGTGCAGGCAGCAGCTACCACTAGCAACATCTCTGCCACCCTCTTTCGCAAAGTTTTGACCTCAAAAAGGGAGAAGTGCCAGACACTCAGAAAATACTCCTTATATTGTGGACAACATTACAAGATTCCCAAGATTATATTAGGAAATGAACTACTTTAAAATGAGGAACTACCATGTGAACTGGCAATTACATCTCATTCAGGATGCTGTTATTTATCTATCACTAGAAGCACACATGGTGTTTAGCAGAAAAAAGAAAAAATAAAAACCCTGCAGCATGAGTTTGTTAATCATAATTAAGCATAATCAGATTGGAAGATACTTTGTCAATTATTTTTGTTTTAATATGCTGTGTTATATTTGTTGGAAAATGCCAATTTATTAAAAGGGAAAGAATTTGCAGAGAAAGATTTACATAAATTAATTTCCCATGCAACTTTGTTGAAAGAAAACTGTTCATACAAGGAAACATTTTAGACATCTCCAAATGAAAACACTTGCATGTGAAATTAACCTTTTGCTCTTACATGTAAGTTGATATATGTGAAAAGCACACCATCAATTTTAGCAGAGAGTCAATGAAAGGTTGTGGAGTGATCACAAGTAAGCTTTGTGATAATTTCTCTTACTGTAAACTGTAAGGATCTTTGTTTTTCACACCGCTTTGGTGTACAACATGTTTTATAAACTGCGGATTGCTGGAATTTTTTTAATAATGTGATGCAGTGAGGTATGAAACCATATCAAGAACGGAGGGTAGGATAGTGCTTGGTGGCAAAGGCTGACAGAGAGAATCACATAGGCTTAGAAACACAGACAGGTTACAGATTGTGCAGGCTGAGAGCAATCCAGGCAGAGCAGCAGCATAAGAAATGTCATAGAGTTTCTCCTGGAAAGAGACCAAAGAAGCCTCAAGGCTGGGTGAATTGACAGGGCTTAAGGGAAGAGGGGCAGCAGGGGAGCACAGTACGATACAGAGTGTAAGGAAATGGCTGAGCCAGGAAAGGATGAGCTATAAGGAAATGTCAGCATGAATATTTCATATGTTGACCCTTTTTGCAGTTTCAACATCTTAAAAGACAGTGACTATAATTGACGTTAGACTCTGGGTAGAGATGTAATTCCTATCCCAGGAGACTGACGTAGATTGCCCCAAAAAATCAAGCTCTTGGCTATGTTCTGTAAAGGTGACATGAATTGCTACATGTATTCACTGAAGGAGCATCGTCATTATCTGCCTGGACCTTAATTTCCCATGGAATATCACCCCTGCACTTTTTTCTTTCTAGCTAATGTTGCAGTTTCATATATAAGTGTACTTCTGGAACAGAAAGGTATAATAAGACTCAGTAGATGCAGGTTGAAACGAATTCAGACTACAAATTAGCTAAAGCGTTTTTGCTTATCAGCAAAGGCAAGTAAACATTAACGAGGGCTGTAGTGGATTTTCCACAACTGGAAAACTTAACATTATTATTGGTTGTTTTTCTAGCACCAAACGCTGCTAATGAATTTTGCACAGGAATTAAGAGAGGGGCATTCTTTGGTCTGTTATGTGTGAGACCAGTCTAGACCCTTCTAGCCTAAGCTGTTGATTACCCTAAAGCAAACTCTTCTGCCCTCAATAAGAAGAAATTTGTGAACTGAAAGCTAACTGCATATGCCTCAGGTGCTAGCAGAACCCTTTTACAGTAAAAGCTATTTCCCTGTCTGTAGTCTGTATAAAATAGCATCCGAGGTATAGGGTATGCATTGGAGCCCTTTAAATTATATACCCTCTGGTAGCAAATATGGCAGTTAATGGACTTATCTGGCGTAGGAATGAAAACAATACATGCTATGAAAAGGTTTATGCACAGACCCTAATATAGGTTAGTATAGCTTATCTTCCATATTTTGAGATCACAGACTCTGCTGTCTCTACCCATGAAATCTGTCAAGCAAAGTTCCCGTCTGCCTGCACCCCAGGCTCCATGGAGATGCCAGGACCTCACATTTTTGGAGAGCAGGACTGTGGCTCTTGCTGCTCTCCAGGCCAGCCCTGCCTGAGCTGTCTCACTGTTGGAGAAACCTTTTGGTGAGGAAGTGTTGCCAAGATTGGCCCTCTGTTCCATGCCAACAGGGCTTTACTAACAGACGTGTTCCTTGTGCCACTCCTGTGGCATGCAAGGAGTGCATACAGACAAGCGAGCAGATTGACCCCATGGACACCCATCTACCACATGAACTGAAGAGCCTACATCAATTGCCTCACCTGTTCAAGCAAACCAAGACATGAAGTTCACGTGCCAGAGGCTCGTAAACTGAGCTCTGCATACACTGAGAGCACAGAGCACTCTCGTGAAGTGGCTGGGCAGAGAACATCTTCTAGGTGACCAAGAAGAGGAGGGTTTGCCAGGCAATCTCTGTCACTGAAGACATACCTTGCTGACCATGAGCAAGGTTGTGTGCTCTTTTCATCTAGTCGGTCACCCAGTGAGCTACAAGTGCAGAGCAGTTGCAGAGCATTAAAGGACCTTCTCCTTGCTGAAAGTTCATCACTTACTGAAGTGCTTTGTTGAATCAAAGTCCTTGGACTAGAGAGTTCATCAAATAATACAATGCCATTGTCTCATGTTGCACTTTACACCAATCTGTGCAGTCATTTTCTCTCTAGGAGATATAAGAAGAAAGTCAATATGTATCATGGAGAAGATGGAAGAATAATTCCCAAAGTTTGCCCTTACCTCACGTTAGATTCATAAAACTCCTCTTGTCATCAAAGGGTAGTTGTTTGTTCCAGGTCAATTTAAATATTAATGTAGGCTGAAATGTAGGATAAATCGAAAACAAGGAAAACATTTTACTGTATACTATATCTATAAACCAGACAGAGCAAACTGCCAACTGGGAACAATGCTAAATGGACACTTTAAGCTGCTCCATAGAATGTGAGTTTGATCAATTCAGTCCAAGCCACATTAGTCTCATAAAAGCTGAGAGTAGCATTTTCTCCCAAGGGTTTCCATTGAGGGATATTCCTCTCAGAGTGCAGTATCACAGAGGCAATTAAGGATGATAATATTTTTTGCATATTCTAAGCAACATATGAGTCAACATTGATCAAGACATGCTTTCATCATTATTTTTTTAAAATGCACTTCGAATTTCAGAGTGTAGTTGTTGTCACCAAGCTGACAGAAGCTGTAATGACTAGTGAAAATTATTGTACCATCACCCTGTGAACTATTTTTGAGAAGCAAATACCTTCCAGGAAGCTAGTACGGGAAAAAAATATGTTCTCATTAATAGTCTGTGCTCTTATTCAGGTGGAAGACAAGGCGGGTATGCTGTGAGACTTTCTAGCATCATTGCCACATTCTTACTCTCCCCTCCCAGATTAATTGGCATTAATATTCCCAGGTCTCAGTGATGGTTGCAGGCTTATTACAGGTGCTGCTTTGCTTGTATATCATTGCTGTCCCACAAGCATATAACTTATTACTTAGAAAGGATTTCTGGATATTTTCCCAGATGTAAAATCACAGAGGCTTATATTTAGTGCTCCATCTGACGACAATCCTACCTGCATACATTCTCTCTCTCTCTCTCTCACATGCACACATTTGACTTTGAACTCTGACATTTACCTTATGTTATAAATTCCTTCAATTAACCAACACAGTGCATTAGTATAATTGTTAGTTCTGGCCTGAATTCTCTGTTGGAATAGTTAAGCAGAATTGTAGCAATGTTGTTGTAGTTTATATCGTATATACAGTCCACTAATAGGCATTTAAAGAGTTATTGGTGAAGGTCTTGCTATGATCATATTCTTGCTTCAAGGTTATTTATGCAAAAATGTGTCTAATCTTTGTAGAAAAAACTGTCCGTGCCTCTGAGCTTCCTGCACAATAACATGACACATTGCCTTTCCCTCTGAAGTTATCATCTTGGCTTCTGTATATAAATTTTCAGCCTATTAGGACATTTCAGGCCTCAAAACGAATGAAAAGATTGATTCAAATTTACCCTTGGAAGTGCAGGGCCATACAATGGGAACAGAAAAAACATCATGATCAGAAGTAGTCCAGTTCTGGATTCATTTGCTTATGTCAGACTTGTTCATGCTCTGGACACCAAACTGCAAGTTGATCCAATATGAACTAACGTTTGGGAAACCTATGGCACCAGCCAGAAACAAGCATTTCAGAAGAGAGTGAAAATCCCATCATGTTGCTAACTATCAACTTCAGGGAGATAATTTTTTTTCTACGTGAAATATGAGGGGATAAGAAGGACCTGGGAATGCTACCAAGCACCACTGGATCATTGCAAGTCGGGACTTAGATCAGTGGCTTTGCTATCGGTTGGCCCTAAATGGTTTAGGTTACTATGCTAACTGCTAGGGCCTTAGTGCCCACACAGCTGTGGATGATGGTAGGGACAGGGTGCATACCAATCTTGTACCTTTTTTTTGGAGAATGAGTCAAGAAATCATTTTTCACAGTTCATGGAGCAAGGATTTTTAGAGCAGTAGAGTTCACACGTCTCCTGTCCTGACACATTGCTAGGAGAGCCTAAGAGCTCTGCAGGACTGTCTGTCTTCTTCATATTGATCCCCACTGTAGCAAACACAACAGGGAAACACCTTTAATTAAATAAGTACCCACCCTCAAGTCCATCATTTACTACCAAATCACAGCTGTTTGAACAGGAAAATAATGTTTTGTCAGATGTTTTCAACAGTCTTTTCTAGACAATCCAGGGTTGTTTTGCATGGAAAGGGTAATGGATTTGTTTGGTTAAAGTGACTTATTTCAGATGTGGAGTATTCGCACCTAGAGCGATAATTAACATGCTCTCAAGAGAGCACAGGGGGCTGGGAGACTTTCCATTGCTCCGGGATAATAGTCTTAGTCACACTTTACAGTACCGTGCCATATCCATGAATTTACCCATAGCGAATCATTTGTTTCTGCGGTGATTCATAGCCATGGCTGCTTCCCCTCTTCCTGGGGGCTTTCTGCAGCGTGAGGCTTCTCACAGGCTCAGCAAGACCCACGCCTGAAGAGGGCTGTCACCAGTATCCAGCCCAGGCTTCTTTTCTGGTAAGACTGGGTGATAAGGGTGGCAGGCTGAACAATGGATGCTCCTCCACAAGCGGATTAGCCTGGCCCTGCGGAACATCATGTATCTTTGAAGGGATGCTGTCAAGAAGAAAACAGCGGGTCAGTCCTTGGTGAGAGCAAATTAGCACGGCTGTGTCAGCTGCACTGCAGCTGGTGGAGCTGCGCCAGCTGATACGAGCCGAGGATCTGACCCCAGCTATCGAGGAAAAACAGCATGTATCTAGGAGTTGAACAATGCCAGAGAGGGGATTACTGGAATCAAAAGGATCATAAGCTTTTTTGCTCACTTTTCACCACTCGTACTGTTTCCCATACTCCCTACTGGAGCGCTGATTCTGGGCAGGTCTGGCCTCTGTGAACATACTTTTGGATCTCATGGGATTGCAAAATGACCACTGTAATGAGGCTTTCTCACTAAGATTAGAAAAAGCTGCAAAAGGCTTGCAAGCACGCTGAATTTCTACTACATGGAAGGATGTATCCCATCCTTCCTCTCTTCAGATGGAGAGAACTGGATGCTGAGGAGCAGCAGCAGCACAATTTGCTACCCTGTGCCACCCCAGCCTGCTGGCACCCACCAGGAACCCCCAAAGGATGGGATGTTGTTGCAGCTCTGCTGCGGGGTGGCACAAAGAGGAGGGGACAGACCCTGCCCCCTCCCTCACCATGCTACAAACGCGATGTTCTCTGCGGGAACATCAAGTGTGTTATGAGGACTGACAGAAATGTCACAGCACATTGCAAGTGCTTTCATCCCCTCACCAGAAATAAAACACATGTCAGGTCACAGAAGGCTGTTTTCACTCTTACCAACAGTGCCGGCTGTTGTCTGGCTGTGAAGGACCTCCCGGCCCCTCCAAAGGCATTTTTGATGCCAAGGAAACAGCATCTTATGAAAACATTTTCCTCTCTCTCCCTCTCAGAGAGGATTCTTTTGGTCACTCAAGCCTGAAATAAAGGTCCAGCTAGATAGAGCCTGTTGCTTCAGGTACAGCTTAATTTGCTGGGGTTTTGATATCACTTAAATCAGGATTTTTGTAGCTTTCGTGGATTGTGGCTAAACTTTTTGCAGTTGCCCTTCAGAAGTTCCCAGATGTCTCAGCTGACACTTCCCTGGCATATATTTCAGGGGAAGAAAGATGTAAAAAAAAGCTGTCACTCATCTGACTGGATTTTTTCTTGCTACAGTGTTGTAATAGTGTTGATAAATACTGAGGAAAATTGGCATCAGCTCCACCCCTCTCCCTAACTGCCAGGACGTGTCCAGCTCCAGTTTGCTGGGTGATCTGAAAACATTGTTGGCAGGTGGCCCGTATGGTTTTGCCCACAGCTTTGAGTTCCTTTTTTTTTATACTCCTTTTACCTCCAGAATCTAGAGGGCTCCCCGGAAGTTGTCTTTGCTTCTCTGACTTTGGGCAGACAGAGTACTAATGATCGTGTTTAATAGTAGGTGTCCAATTAAGGTTTCTTACTCAGTGATCCAGTTGCCAAAGGCTGTTTGTTTTATTAATTCCATGGAAAATCTTGCCCTGATCATTTGCCTGGATCTATTCAGTACTTAAACTGTGAAATCGATTTTAATAGGACTCAGGGGATGTGCACATAATCCTTCATATGTCCCCAAGTGTGGCTGATTCCCAAATGAGGTAAAACAGGCCAATTAGTCTGTAGCTAATATTTTACTTGATAAAGTAGGTATCATGCACTGATGAACCAGAAAGCAAAGTGTCTGAAATCTCTACAGATTTGGTTAAGAAACTAAGATGATCAGTAAAACAGGTCTGTGCTTTTGGCAAATCAGCCAGAGACATCTGTTTCACACTAATGTAGCATCGTGTCAGCCTTCTGCCTCCAGATGCGTTTGATCCTAGAGGTATCTGAAGCTTTCCACAAGAGTGTTTCTGCCTTCCATCTTCCCTCTGAGCTTACTAAAGACCCTACAGAAATAGCTTGCAGATGTAGAGGCTTGTCCCATTGCTTTCAGCCAAACATTTTTTCCTCACTCTTACCAGGTATCCAAATATTGGGACCTTTAGCACTTGGGATTAGTGACCAGCCTTTGCCCAGGACGACCAAGTCTTGATGACTGGCTGGAAATCTTACACACTGCTACTTGGACACTTCCCTCACTGCAGTGATTTTCCAAGGAAAAGGGCTGCATTTCCATGCTACCTGGCTGAGAAGCTGAAATCGCCCTTGAGGTAATTCAGGTGGTAAGAAGTGGTGGCAAATTAAGACTGCACTTATTATGCAACAAAATGGAGAGAGCTTAGTCAGAGGAAGGCATCCAGCTGTAATGTTAACTATTTCCCCATTATCTCCATAACCTTTGTGTCTGAAGGCTCTCCAGGGTTCCACATAGGTACAGTAATTTCTATACATTTCCTTCGCACACATGATCATCAGAAACACATGGGGTTTTGTAACTGATAATCTGGTTACCGTAAGAAGGCAAGCCAAAGCATGTGGGTTTTCTTTTATCAGTAGCTCTTGAAGCAATCAGTCAGAGTTTTCCAAAGACTGCCTCAAATGAGCGTCAGTCCCACTATTAATAATTTGATTTCAAGGTGAGCTCATGGGCATGGCAAGTCCCCAGCACAGTAATTACTTGGGGTGCTTAAGAGCAATGAGAGCTCCTGGAAAATTTGATAGAGTACTAATTATAACAGAAAGGTTTTTAATGATTACTTTCAGTTCAGAGATAGAGGAACAAAATAAGGCATATATTCTTCTTATATCCTGAGTGCTTGCAAATAAATTTTGCTTGCATGAGGGGCCTTATGAATGCTCTAGTAAGAAATATCTCAGCCCCCACAGGAGCTCTAGCTTACTCAGGGTCAATAGGTGACTGCAGCTCAGTTGTAGCATTACCCAAATTCTGTATGTTTCTTTCTCTTCACCTCTCAACACCAACAGAGCACTGATCTTTTTCTTAAACAACACTTTCTATACCAACCGTCAACCCTCTGATCAAAAACTTTCCTTTCTTTTTTTAATCTCTTTTATGTTCTTTCTGTGATATCCACGGGCCCCTGACTCAGTCCTGCTGTATAGTGTACCTTTGGTCATGCTGGTAAATTAAGCAGGAATGTGGAAGTGTTTCCAAGATCAAGGGCAAAATGATCTTCCCACTCCAGATGGGATGTTGTTTAGAATCATAGAACCATTCAGGTTGGAAAAGATGTTTACAATCATTGAGTTCACCTGTAAACCTAACACTGCCAAGTCCACTATGAAACCATGTCTCGCAGTACCACATCTACACGTCTTTTAAATGCCTCCAGGGATAGTCTCCCAACCACTTTCCTGAGAAGCCTGTTCCAATGGCTGATAACTCTTTCTGTGAGGAAATATTTCCTAATATCCAATCTAAACCTGCCCTGGCATAACTTGAGGCCATTGCTTATCGCCTGTTACCTGGGAGAAGAGGCCGATCCCTCACTACAACCTCCTTCCAGGTAGTTGTAGAGAGCAATGAGGTCTCCCCTCACTGCTCTCTACAGCAATAAGCCTCCTTTTCTCCAGGCTGAACAGCCTCTGCTCCCTCAGCTGCTCCTCATAGGACTTGTTCTCTAGACCCTTCACCAGCTTCATTGCCCTTCTCTGGACCCACTCCAGCACCACAATGTCTTCCTTGTAGTGAGCGCCCCAAAACAGAACACAGGATTCGAGGTGCGGCCTCACAAGTGCCGAGTTCAGGGGAATGATCGTTGCCCTAGTCCTGCTGGCCACACGGGTTCTTACAAACCAGGATGCTGTTGGCCTTCTTGGTCACCTGGGCATACTGCTGGTTCATGTTCAGCTAACAGTTGAGAAACACCCCTAGGTCCTGCCTGCCAGGCAGGTCTCCAGCCACTCTTCCCCAAGCCTGTAGTGCTGCATGGGGGTGTTGCGACCCAACAACAATTTATAAAGACTGTTTTAAAATAAACCAACCTTTATCCCCCAAAGACATATAACCCAGAATATTTCTGTGGACCTTTTTGAATTTTACAAGGTGCTATATTATACATTTTTTCAACAACTGAGTTTGTAAGTGCACAGGAACTTAGCAAATAAATCCAAAGTCAGATTATTGTAATTTAAATGCATCAGTGAAGATCATCACATAATATCAGGAAATGAGCCAGTCCTTCCATTTTAATTTTGCATTGAAATGAAGGTATGCTAATAATATTATCAAAGGTAAACCACAGAGATGCTGGGGTGTGATGGATTTATTAAGATACAGAATGTACTTTTTTATGAAAAATCCAGAATCTATGATGTTTTAACGTGTTCTTGTATTATAAACATAAATTATTCATAAATAATTTAACTCACAGGTTTGATGCTTCATAAAGTATAATTTCAAGTAAGATGAGCATTTTGAGAAGATTTTCTCTTTGAAGAGAAGTGTAAATAGTCATATGCTGATAATGCAAAACCGAGCCTTTCGTTATAGTGCAGGCATCTGGAATCCAAATGCAGTGGTCCTAAATTTACCCTGTGTTTCAAAAGTATAAGGAATATATACCTTGCACAGCAAATATTTTAAAGCCAGGTCTTCCCCTGTCTGAAGACATTGGTGATGGATGATAATAAAACAATTTCAAATCGTCATTCCCAAAAAACCCCTCCTAACTTTGATGTGATGGTTGTTACCTTTTTCATGGCGTTTGATAAATGGTAAGATCAGAGAGCTCCATCTTTGGTCTTCTGTAACCAGGCACCTCAGTCAGTACGAGGTGCTTGAATGAATGACCTTGTCCATACAAGGGCTGAGCTCATCCTGCAGCAGCCAAAGATAACTGCAGTGGCTCCATTTCCTTCAAGCGGAGCTGGAAATACTGAGCATCTTCTGAAAAACAGGCTGTTCATATCCAATGCTTATGTGTAGGCTTGAAAATTTCGACCAAAACATTTTGCTTTGTTTTATTCACCTGTACCTGATCTCATGCAACTAGCAATACTCTGCCTTAAGGGAGGTAATTGCACAAGCCGCACACATTTGTGCAAAAACAGCCACAAGAGGAAACACCTGGATATCACTGCTCTCAACAAGCCATTTTAATACCATTTATGGGTTTTTTTTAAAGTACAGATGGACTGTGATTTTTAAAAAGAGTTCCTTCTTCCCAGGCAACAGTATTTGAAATGCTGCTTGTAATAGCACTTGCTTCTCCACTGCTGCAGAGGAGATTATTGATCACTAATCCACTAACATGTCCCTTGCTTCCTAGAGCAATTTCACACCTATGGACATTTCAGTCCTATTGTCTTCTAGCAAACTTGGGTAATACGCACAGCAATTCTAGCACCACCTCCTATAAAAAATAGTAATGTGAGCTACATGTTATGGTAACACGAAGCCTGTTCACTGTGAAGCAAAGAGGTCTGGGGCAGCAGGACAGAACAGACCCCACCAAGGAGCCCATTCGGGTGCTGGGAAGGGAGGACCACCCACAGGTAGGAAGTGGCCTCCTCAAGGCCAGGAGATCTGGAGCTCTTCAAGTAACTTCCTCAGGTAAAATATATCGCTCTTCCTTTCTTTTAAGACAGCGAGATGTTCTTTAGTGCTTAAGCACTACATCTATTTTCTTTTTTTTTTTCTTATCTTGCCATTTTCTCTAAAAACCACAGTGCTGAGGACTACTTATATTCAGTCTCTTTTTTCCAATAAATAAAACTGTCTGGTTTAATACATTCTTATCTAAAAAAGTCTCAAACATTGTCCTAGATGAAACCAACTTGTTTAGCATGCTAGTCTGCTTTGAGTATTTTTTAGAAGTGAAAAAATCAAATTCCCACAAAAATAAAATACTGGCTGTCATTTCTTAGCGACTGTTTTTCTTGACTTTGGAACTAGAAGAAGTATAACAGATGGGGCCAAATTTTGCTCTCATTCACATTAGCCTAACTCAACTTAATTCAATGACAGCAGTTCCTATCACAGTTATAAGAGATGTCTCTTTCTGGAGCTCCTGGAACATCACAGCTCAACAGCAAAATAAAACCAAACAAAGCTTTCAAACCTCTTTGGTTAGATACCCGGTAAAACGAAACAATTTAGGCAGCATATGGTGGTGTCACTTTCATGAAACATGTTCTCACCAGCAGGCTATGAAGACAGTATGGATAATGTGAAAAATCAGGGAAATGAGTAAATAAGTCAGAGGGTAGTGCGAAGAGGAGCACTGGGAACAAGGAAAGAAGCCACAGAGACCCACCAAACAGAACCAGCTACAGACCTCATGCAGACAAGACCTCTTGTTTAAAATAGCAAGCAGTTTCTTATGCCTCTTCAATATGAACAGAGAATTTCTACCAATGTGTGTGTGTGTATGTATATCCATATACATGTATATATGAAATTAGCCCCACATCTTAAAAATACAACTGGAGTTTTAACATAAATATTACTTGATGACTGAATGTCACGAAACAAATCCATTTATTATAGCAATGGTTGTGTGGTTGATCTTCTGAACACATGAACTACGCACAGCTGAATAGATATATTTTGTTGATGTTCATGTTGGCAGTTTGGTGCTTCACGCTTGTCTGTATCTAAGGACAGGGTACCCGGAGAAAGCAAAGGCACAGGGTAAGGGGAAGAACACGAATGATTTTAGAAGCTTGGCACAGGGAAGTCAGGGAAATCTGCTGGACTGAGGATATCTACTGTTCTGGCCTGAAAAAATGCACTTTACCAAGCCTACATGTACATCTCAAGGTTCCAGTGCAGCCCAGTTCTGCCTGAGGGGACTCCCAGCCTGTGTAACATAGATCCATACTGCCCGGCAGGGATTTATCTGGGCATGTATGGCAGGTGGCTTCTCAGGATGCAAGACAAGACAATTAAAAAAACAGAGCAGCCAGTTGCAGTGAAAATACAGGAAAACTCCCCTGATCTCCCTAGGAGCAGACTTTAACCTTACACTATGGAAAACTCTCACATGATATTGCAGGATGGCCTACACCATGCTCCCCCTCTGCTGATGAGCACTGCCCTGGGCCCCTCATACTGGGAGCATCAGCATGGAGGTTCACAGGACCACGTTGGGGCAGCATTGTTGGGAAGTACATGCCCCTGCAGCATGGTAGGAAGAAGTCACCATCATGCACAGAAGAAGCCTTCTCCATTTATCAGCTGAGTGAATCTGTTAGGACAAACTGTTTCTGGGAAGAATACACTTCTGCCTAGGCAGTATTCAGTCTGCACACACAATTTACCAGCCACACACAGGTATCTTTATTCAGTCCCACCAGTGCTATCAGCATCTGCCTTGCCTCCAGCCAGAAAAACCCTTAGTCCCTCTACTCATGTGAAGGGAAAAAAGGTGGTTCCCTTCAGGGGAAGCACCGCTGTCAGGTCCTCCTCCACCTGACCCGCACTGACATTGAGGTGACCTGGTCAGGGGCTGTGGGATGGGTTTCAGTGGAAACAAGCTTCATGACTATGACTCTCAGCTCCTCTCTGCCAGCCACAGAGGTTTTTTGAGTTATTTCTGCCTATTGCAGCAAAGCGCAGATTATTAGCTGATGTGTCAGCCTCTAATTTGTTTCGTGATGTGAGCCCGTATGCTCAAGTGATTCTGTTCCTCTTTTTTTCAATAAGGCCAGTCCACTCTCTAATTCAATTATAGCCATTTTTAGCTGGCTTCCTCACAGATCCCAGCAAACCATTCTCTTTGCTTTGCAGATTATGAGGATAGCAGCACCCTCGGATTCTTGAACTCAATTTTTATGCAAGCTACAAAGACAAGGGGGCCCTATTTTTTTTCAGTGAGCCCATCCTGATCCTCTGAGGTGCTGAGATCTTGTTCTGCTCCAGAAAAACCCCTTTTCTTCAGAGGAATGAAATTCTCCTCAGCATGAGCTCAGCACCTCACAGAACCCCACAAGTAAGTCATTTCCTGAAGGCCATGGAGTGAATGAGAATCATCGCCAAGAATTTAATATAGCTTCCTGAGTCCATCCCCTGCTAACCATGAGCACAAAACCATGCTCTGTTTACATGGAATTTAAGTACACACTGAAGCTGTACTATTGCATTAGTATGTCCCATTTGTAATTAATTTTTCTGTCTGCTCTCCTTTCCACACCCCCATCTGGAGCATTAATTCCCCTGTTGAAGCTGCATGTTTTCTAGAAGTCTAAATGGGAGGATTGCAGCCGCTGGTCAGATCTGAGCCCCAAAAGGCTCTCTGTGCCAGAATCCTTGTCTCTTGCAAAGGAGATGTCACCTCCTCCAGACTCTTCTGTCTTTCTCCTGGACCCTGCACTGGATTTGTCTGGGCTCTTACTGCAAGAGAGACAAGTCTGAAAAGGAAAGGAGCACACCCTTCTCCTTATCTCTCTTTGCAATAAAGATCTTCTAAAAACAAGGTCTACAACCAAGACTGAAGGCTGCTCTTAAGCAAAATCATCTCTCCTCTGATAAAACAAGGGAAAAGAAACATCCCTCAACCCAGCACCTTCCCTTCGCAGGATCTACTCCTGGAGAAGGTGAAGATTCGGAGTTGGGGAGAGATTTCATGTCCTGCAGTCCAGAAATTGGCCTGGAGTGACCTCAGCTACAGTGGTCTAAACTCAAGCAACATAAGGGAATACTGCTGAGCTGCTGTTTATGTCATTTCCACCCCCATCTCTCTAGCATATGGCCTTTCCTGCTCCTATCTGGTGTCAGAACTGATACTGGCTATATCACACTCTCAGAGGGGCTTTTCCTACCCCTGTAAACGTTGACTTTTTCCTCTTATGGCTGCTCATCCTCTAGTGTAAGATCCCTGCTTTTGAAACCGTGCTAGCTTGCAAGCTCCCACCAAACTGAAAATGAATCCACATCCCATCCACTGGCATTTGCTCCATGTGCTGCTGTGTTGGGTCCCCTTTGTTACCCACTGCACTGCTGTCATCCCTTTGGGGTTGCCATCTCTTCCAAGGGAGCACTGGCAGTACCCATTCCCAAACCATGGTGTTGGCTGGGGGTGGGAGTTCTTGCATTCTGTGCAGCTCACATTTTTTATACACTATCTGCTGGAGACTCACACCAGTTTCTGCCTCGAGTCTGCTACCAGGCATGAGCTCTCAGAGAACTGCCCACAATCTCTGAGCTTCACCACAGCTCAGGATGTTCCTCTCAGGCTAATTATCTTGCCAAGGGTGTAGCCTTTACTGAGTGTTTTGCTCTACTTTAGACTCAGTCTGTCTCCAACCAAGAGTTCAGTGTTTTCCCCAAATTACAACGTTGGCTCATTGGGCCAATAATGCACTTCATGCTTTCACCATCCTTTTGGTTTGCCACTTAAAAACATACTGCTCACATTTCATGAGCTGCCTGTATGGCTCAGACTCCTGTAATATGGCTTCATGTCTAGCTGCATTCTCACAAATTAAATGGAAAATTTCACAATCAACAAATGCTTTAGAAAAAGCAATAGGCAGAAATTAGACTAGTTTGGGTTAACTATCTCTATTTTGGCACCTATTGCTTGCAGTTACAAACTGAGTCCCTGTTTAAATTGTCTCTGGTAGATCTTTATATTTCTGGAGAATTTTGGCCCCGGAAGGCAGAAAGATTTCACGCTTCCTTTCAGGGAATAGTCTCACTTTCTTTCAATCCCAGTTCCCTGTATTGCTCAGCAATTTTTCCAAATCCTGAAGCTCCCAGATTGCTTCCTTCCCAGACCCAGTTATCACCAGAGGGAGGAACAAGGGACCTTTCTCACAGATTAAATACAGAACAGTGAATAGAAATTAGTAAGATTCTGTACAAATAGTTGTTTCCTGTTCTCAATGTGGAGGAAAAAAAGTAGTGATTTCCAAGGAGGATATGCTAGTATTCACGATATCATTTCTATTTCAAAGAAATCCTCCTAGGTGTCAATAAATGCATTGATAAGACAAAATTCAAAGCCAAATGATGGCCCCAAATCCATAGATAGTTCTCTCCTCCTCCCTCAAGAAAATAAAAAATAGTACACACTGTACATCAATCTGTTTCTTGGAAAACTGGCATATTGCAACACCCAGGGTTGGCTCAGATGCTTCCATAGCAGCCAGACTCTTGCAAGCTTGAGCACTGATTGCTGGGGATGGCATCAGGCTTTTCTCCATGGCGATGCAGACCACTTCTGCTCAGCCATCTGTCTTATCCATCACCTTTTAAATTTCACTGCTGTCCTTGTCCATGCAATTCTGACATTTCATATGCGAGCGTGCTGCATACAAATCCCTAGTGCAGGATCTCTCTGTAAAATTCCAGGTGCTGTTCAGAGATTTTATTTAAATGAAGGAATACATGTATTATCATCACAGTGGAGATTTTAAGAAGTTGATTTTTTTTTTTTTCACACTGACTAAGCCAGTGCAATTTAATTTAAGATTACTTAAGAGATCAAAAATGACAGGCTTACTGAAATACATTATAGTTTTCTTACAGGCACCACTCAAATTGTTAATTCTGCTCCTGGGTGCTAAGGAGTTACATAATGATAATAATTACCTTGCATTTGTATAGTATTTTCATGTCACAAGTGTGTTCTACAAGCTGTACATGGAAATAGATGGAAATGCCACTGTTTCTAGGGGTTTTACAGCCTTTGCCAGGGCTATGTAGATAATAAGGCATGATAACCTATCTAAATGAAATACTTTGGACAGGCTTGTCTGGAATTCAGGCAGCTACAGAAATGCAATTTTTTCATGAAAATCTGAGGATTTACTTAAAGCTTCTGCTCTTGAAATCATGGGATTACAAAGTTTGTACTGGAAATAATATCTCTTTTGATCTGCATCTTGGAAAAACTTGAACATAGAAAACTCAGAGGCTCAAAACAAACGCAAACAACCCCTGCTATATTTACTGTGAGGCACTGATATGATTTGAGATGGAAGGGGAGGCTGCAACCTCCATGTTCAGTACATGCAGTCATCAGGCATGGGTTTTGATATTATGCTGACTGCAACTTGTCACAAAGACAAGATGCAGCCTACATTCATTAATAGAGGTCTGGCAATCTCTATTCCTGCAGCTTCCAATGGTCTGTATTTTCAAAGAACAAATCTGAGTTTGATCCTCGCTTTGAGTAACGTATCACAGAATACCTCAAACCTGGGAGTGTAAAATATATGATTCCACTTCCTATGGCCTTAAGGTCACATTGTTATTAATTCTTTGCTTTACTGATTGTTCATGTTAAACTTCTGGTCTACCAAATGTGTTGGAAATGTTTTCTGGGCCCTCAAGAAACAAAACACTCCCTAGATCTGCCATAGTCAAGGTTTCTGGATGTCAGGGTATATGGGAAAATCAGTCCAAATTTATCAAAGATTTGAAGTTGCAAAGGATTCATTTAAACTTCCATCAGAATGCTCCCATCTGGAGTTAAACTGGTTCATTTTCACTGAATTCACTTGTGATCTGAAGGAGTTAAAGTAATTCATGGTGCAGCCACTTTAGCTGAGAATAGGAATTTAGTGCAGGGATTAGAGCAGGCTCAAATCAGCTTCTTTCTCTCCCAAAGAATGGCCCTTAGTGTGACAATCCACACGGAAATCTGTGCTCTTCCAGAGCATCTCTTGCAATCTCAGGGCCCCTTTCTTCCCTCCCTTCCTTCCTGGAAAAAATAGTAAGTGGACCAGGTAGCCACAAAAGACACAACACCTGAACACAGAAAATGAACATCTAGTTTGCCTGCACATCACCAGCTGACTCAGCAGCTGGATAAGGAGCCCTTTCTCTTTACTGTGTTTATTTCCTCAAGACAGGGACATCACTGCTTTTCATGCAGGAGCATCAGACTGCTCAGCCCCTTTGCACCCCTCACCATCTTGGACATTTACAGGTGGGCAGAATCCAAATGCCATCACACCATTTATAGCCCTTCTGAAGGGGTTTAATCCAGAGGATGTACATTTGAGCTTCCTCTGAGCTTATTGGCGTAATTCCTAACAAACAGGACAAAGGGAAAGGAGAAGTGGGGGAAGCCAGGAATGGCAGAAATACTGGCCCATTGTGTGGAACTTGCAAATGCCAGTCAAGCTTCAGAAAAAATGCAGTAAATTATGGCTGATCCAGCAGAAAGAGAGAAAAATATGAAGACAGCAAGCAAAGTCTGTCTTCTCTCCAAGTTGTATGTTTTTTCTATTCACATCAGGACCACTGACTAAAATGGGTGGAGATTTTGTTTAGTTTTTACACATAAAGAATGACTTGGCAGCAGGATTTGATGTGAAGAAATGCAATTCAATACAATCTAGATTATTAATTCTATATAAGCAATGGTCCCTTAAACTGCCAGGCTTAAAAATTCTGAGGGTGTCACTTTATCATTTATAATTATCTGAAGTTGTCATGCCTTTTCATTTACTCTGATTGCTGATTGAATTAAACTGGAATCCAAAATTTCAAAGCTAAGCCATTTGAATGTGATTTTTTTGGGGGGTGGGGGGTGGGGGTGGGGTGGGGTGTGCGGGATGAGGGAGGGAGAAGAGTTACATCTGAATTTGTTTCATTTGCAGTCCAATCCATACTCTCAAAGACCTGACTCTGAGATTCCCATTTAAAAGAAACTGACATCCTGAANGAAAAAATGCAGTAAATTATGGCTGATCCAGCAGAAAGAGAGAAAAATATGAAGACAGCAAGCAAAGTCTGTCTTCTCTCCAAGTTGTATGTTTTTTCTATTCACATCAGGACCACTGACTAAAATGGGTGGAGATTTTGTTTAGTTTTTACACATAAAGAATGACTTGGCAGCAGGATTTGATGTGAAGAAATGCAATTCAATACAATCTAGATTATTAATTCTATATAAGCAATGGTCCCTTAAACTGCCAGGCTTAAAAATTCTGAGGGTGTCACTTTATCATTTATAATTATCTGAAGTTGTCATGCCTTTTCATTTACTCTGATTGCTGATTGAATTAAACTGGAATCCAAAATTTCAAAGCTAAGCCATTTGAATGTGATTTTTTTGGGGGGGGGGGGGTGGGGGTGGGGTGGGGTGTGCGGGATGAGGGAGGGAGAAGAGTTACATCTGAATTTGTTTCATTTGCAGTCCAATCCATACTCTCAAAGACCTGACTCTGAGATTCCCATTTAAAAGAAACTGACATCCTGAAAAAGCAAGATGTGTTAATGTTCTAAAATCTGAACTTGAACCACAGCATTCATTTGACCTTGAGTCTAAACCTTTAAATCTTCTTTGCCTCAGCCCATCTCCATGCGCTGCACATTTAGTCAGTATCTCTCCTGCCACAATTCTAGTTTTGTGTCCCATTTATTTTGCTTTTCCAGCAAATTATCTTTTTTCTTCCCTATCTATAAAAAAGGTCAAAAAGGAGAATTACTGTGCATAGGAAATCAGCATTATTTCCTTTTGCATTTGCAGCCAGCTGCCAAGCACAATAAACACATCCAGTGGCAGCTAGGCTCCCTTCCCCTCCCACCTCCCTCACAGACCTGGTCAAAGAAAGAAGAAAAACAGCTAAAGAGAAAATATTCTGGAAACTGGGAGAGGATGCCCGGCTCGGAGTGTGCTGTTTTCTGCGCTGAACAGCAGAGGGGGGCAGCAGAACGGAGTCTGTCCGGCCGCACAAGGGCTGCAGCCCAGCCGCCGGAGAAACCCCCACTGGGGAGACCAGTAATCCTCTCACGCACAGAAATTTAGCATTAAATGTATTTCCTCAATGGCTGTGAGGAGAATGAACCTCCTTGGCGACAGACTATGTGTCTTCAAGATGGTGCTATATGGATTGCCTTCTATTAGCTCTGTGTTACACCCTTAATGGCCCTGGTCCGCGGAGATGTCAAGCGCCTAACTCCCACTGGTTTGCAGTGGTCCCCACTGCCCTTTGCAGGTGTATCAGCTGGTATTTCCCAAGGATAAATCTGTACGAGTGAATGGCACAGCCAGTTATATTCAATCAGATCCAAACTAGCATATAAGACACCCTGGAAATAAATTCAGATTGAGGAAATTTGGGAGTTGGACTAGACGATCTCTAGAGGTCCCTTTGAACCTTGACAATTCCATTACTCTGTGAAATCCTGTAGTACTTGAGCATTCATACCTGTGTCTGCAGTGTCTATATATTTCATAAAACTGATGCCAGGAGAGATGTGGGCACTGACCCACTAAACAAGAGCAGGGGCCATTGGAAATGTCCCTTATTGGAGTTGTAAGCTGTGCATGTGAGGTGTTAGGAAGCACTCAGCCTGGAAAAAGCTTACAGAAAGGGCTTACGTTCATGAAACAAAGGATGGGGAGGCTTTTCAAGAAGGTTGGAGACTGAAAATACCAGCTGCCTCCCAAGTGATAACACAAAGCCTGGAAAAGAGATTTCCTCGAACATCACCTGCTCTTCATATGGACCAGCATGCAGATCTCCTAGCTGCCTGCTGAATAGCCTTGGCACGATACCAAACTACATGTGATTTGTAAGCAGGAGTCTAGAAAGTGTAATAGGCTTGCAGGCTGTCCAGACTTGGGGCTCGCTATATAACCATTGCAGGGTTTGCCACACGTTCACACCCACTGCGCATCATGGTCCACCTCGATTTGCAATACAGCACATGCCAGTAAGTTGGGGAGTCATGGCCACAGAGGACATGGTGCCTGCACCGTCCCAGACCGGCACTTCTTTGGGGTGCTCTCCTTCAGACACAAGTACTGAGGAAGGGTAGAGGTGGCATGTGCCAAAGGAAAGCCATCCCTGCATTGAAGGTTTTTTGGGAAGCCAGGCAAAGACCAGATAAGTGTTTGTAGAAGACCCTAAACCAAAAGTCTAATTTTAATCAGAGCTGAATACAGAACAAAAAGTGAGCACAGCAAATGGCACTTCCTGGAACAACAGATAAACTTAGGGTCTTTGTGCTGTTCTGATGGAGTTAGCAAATTTGGAAGTCCTACTAGGGAACTTGTTGGACAATGGCAGCTGAAAAGGCTATTCTGAGTCTCCTAGCAGAGCACAATCCACTGGCTGAACAGCTACAAACTACAGGCAAGGACAGGCAATGAGATGTGAGGGCCAAAAATCAGGCATTGGATCACATAATCTAGACTACATGTGCGTGTGTGTGTGCATCTACACACATCTACATGTTTGTGGATCTAGCTCAAATAGCAGCTGAGATGACAACCATATACACTAAACAAATTTGCATTTTAGTAAATAAAGTAAGCACTGAGCCTAAATGACAAAGACTAAAGCAAAAAATTTCCCATCCATTGGAAGGGGATAAAAATACTACAAACCTATAAAAACAGAAAGCAAGTAACAGCACTTCAGCAACAGCAGAGAAACAGCCTCAGCTCCAATGAATGTGCAATTAATATTTGGGAGAAAAGTAGAATTAAAGGGTAGATTGGTGACTCCATCCAACATCCCATGTTTAATTTAAGTAGTTGAGGAACCCAGCCCCAAATTTTGAGAAAACTTTGGGGTAATAACCTGTAGAAGTTCTCATTTCTGCCGTGATTCTGTGAATTAAAATGCAGAAGTTGCCTGATAAGTCGTCTTACCTGAAATTACCCTTTAGTATTTCAAATCCTTCAATCATACTATGCTAGAAACAATAGCACAAAATTTTATTTAAAAAATAATAAGGCAGTTTAAAAACAACAACAACAACCAAACAGAAATTACACCGGCAAATATTGTGGGCAATGTTTTCTTACCAAATTGTGAGATACTCTGTATAACAGGGGTCTCTACACTAAATCCCAGTCTGATTTAATTCGTTCAGACTTCCCATATTTCCCCTGCAGTCTTTCTGGCCTGGCTTCCTGCACAATGACAATATTAGCGTACTCTAAAAACTCTGCATACTGGATTTCAAGATATGTTTGTGATCTTTGGAAGAAACAAATGCTTCTTGTCACAGTGAAGTATCACTTCAGTAAATATTAAAAGCACCAGACCTGCTAGTAACTAGCTATGAAATAAGGGCAATGCAAACTGCCTGAGCGTTAAGGCTGTTGCTTTTGTTGTGGAAAAGGAGTGCCAAAGCAGATTGCATCAACTGGACGAATTCAATAGAACAAAGAAATGACCCACTAAATTAATAGCTCACTGACTATTTTCCCCATAGTAATTATCTATATTAATTTACCTCGGAAGAATAAATGTATAGAGGCTGCCAAGGGACGTGGCCAGAACTAGGAAGAGGGAAGAAAGAAGAAGATACGCTCATGGCTAGAGTGCGCTGGGCACACACACTGGGCAGAAAGATGTTGTTTCAAAAGCACTTATAACAACTACAACATATGGAGGGATTCAGTTGTGGAAATAGTCTTAAGACATCTGTCTCTGCTGCCAGAGAAAGTGAGAAAATACTGAATCTCTGTACCCTATCTAGGACCCTGATAGGTGTCTCTCAGCCCAGGGAAAATCAGGCACAAACCAGCAAGAGGTGCTTCAGCCTCTTGGACCTGCAGAGGGAGAGGGAAGATGGGCCACGTGCTCTGCAGCGTCCAGAGCCTGCATGGAGTGTAAGGAGATGTTGCCCAGCTCCTGTGGGCAAAACCAGTTTGTCACAGCTGGATCTGGAAGCAGACATAATACAGAAAGGAAGGTAGATAGAGAAGACAGTTAACAGCATGAAAGCTCCTTTATGAAGCTGGATTGAAGGGGAAATGCAAATGTGAGAAAAAGGCCTTCACTTCATGAGTGCCGGGTGCTGGCTGTACATCCCCCCTGCACAGGAGTACCTCTGCTAGAGGGCTGCTAATGCAGACAGGGATGGCATAGCACCGCTTTTTATAACAGAAAGATTTTGTACACTGGGTATTTTGTCACCTGCCACTGCAGTTTTGGCAATCCTGAAGTCATATGTAGCTTGGTACACTCGTATTAGTTGTAAGCAATGATTTACAACCGGATCCCAGAAAATAGGTATTGACATTTGGTCAGGATACTGGGTCACAGTGAAGGATTTTTAACAATAGTAAGTAGACATCACCTCTGTTTTATAGCTTAGCTAAAAGATCCATATGAAGGCAAAGAGCCTATAATTAACTTTATAACAATACCTAGCAATGCAAGCACATTGCTCGGGCTGCTCCCCAGTCACCCCCAGCAGAACACCAGCTCTTTCTGTGAACAAAGCAAAATCATTTGCTTTCTCCCCAGATGGACAATAAAATCAGCCTGAAAGAGACAGAAAGCTAAAAGGAAAATTGAAAGATTTAAGGAGTGCGGATAGACTGAAGGGGAGAAAGGAAAATGACGACTGAGAAATATTTGTCTTGCTTCCTACTATTTTTGTGTGTTATGGCCCTATTTTGGGCTGCCACTGTTAATGCAAGTTCCCTAGTCTTTTCCTACCCACTACAACATTAAAAGCCTGATGGATTTTGCCAAAAAAGGCTCCCACCTCTGCTTTGACTTTTGCATTCAGCAGTGGTACACAGTTGTTTTTTCCCTTAGCAGAATGGGTGCATGTTGGCTTCTCTTCTTCCAGCAAAAAGAACATCCAAAATCCATAACCACACAGTAACATCAGGATGAGGTTAAGCCAGCCACAGATTTGGAAACTGATTTCAAACACAGGCAGTAGGTTTTCCCTCACATATAACTTTTCTATTTGTTTTCACACTTAAAATTCTCAGAAATAGTTCGGCAGAGAGTCACACAAGCAAAGCGTAGTAAGGCTGCATGGAGCTCAGGGCATATAGCAAAGGGAGCAAGATTTACCAAAATTTTTAACTTAGGAAAAAAGTTTTCATTACTCACATGTAGGAAATGGTTGCTTCCCCCATCTGGGGCAGACAAGGGAGCTTAGTTGGGCCCTCTGTTGGGTGGGATGGATGGACTATTTCCAGCCCCATCCCTGCTGTGAGCATGAGTTTCTCAGGAGAGGGAAGAAGCATGCAGGACTTCAGTGTAAGATGAAGACTATGACTCAATGCATATTCTCTGCAGGCTACCTTCATGCAAAGATACATCAGCAATGATTGCTTGCAGTTACACAGCTCAGCATCCTTCAACACCTGAAATGTCTCACTCGGCAGTGGGTAGTTTGAAACAGGAGCAGCTGTTATGGCTGGTAGCTTTTCCTCTACACCATCACCATTAAAATGCTGCCTGTACAGGTGATAGTGGAGCACAAACCAATAATTTCTGTATTTCCACAGCACAGTCAAGGCTAACTATCTCAAAATATTGTTATGATACAAAGAACCTACCATATAACCACTCTTCTAGGGTCCTCCTTTGGTAGCCATCAGTGACAGGACTACGCAATCTCATCCCAGCCCTGCATAAGCAAGTATCTCTAGTTTATTAAGTGCAATCCCACTGGGAAGTCACCAGCACCATCCTGGCTGTCCTAGTGGAATAAACTTCCGGAAATAAGCTACAATCACTAGAAACATCAGGCCAAGCTCACGTATGCTACATGCGGGTAGAAATAGAGTTTCAGAGGGTGGTGTTCATTTACACCAAGGTTGCTTTTACCCTGTGGCCTGAATGCATTAAATGAAGAAATGTGTGATGGTGGATTGAGCAGATACTACGTATGTGTCAGGGATAAATGCAGGGTATTGGCTTCTAGACCTGTCTAGTCTTTCTTTGGGAGGTGAACTCATTTAAAGCTGGAAATTCCAAGCGACCTAAAAAAGTCAGATCCTGTGATAAGAGCACTTCTGGAATGTCATTTCAGCCAATATTGCTCTCCACAAAATAAGTCTTGCTAGTAGGATGGATGCCACCAGAGAACTGCCAGAAAGATAAGAAATGCCTGCCTTTTCTGGCTCCCTCCAACTGGGGTGTGATACTGCAGGGATGCTGCAACAGCAATGTGGCACAAGAGCATGAAGTGTGCTACATCAAGCTTGCTCTTGGGCGACAACAAATTTGACTGCCATGGAGGACAAAGCAGAGTCTTGGGTAACTGTGCCTCAGGTAGGCATGAGCTGAGGCACATTGCAACCAACATATTTCCTCGTGGTGGAAAAATATTTGACAGAAAGACCTTTTTTGTTGAATCTAACTCCTATTTCAGTATTCTGGGATTCCTAGTAGCAAAAAGCACAGCGTAGATCTCTGTCAGGCTTAAAAAGAAATGCAGCCATCTAATAATCACATAAAAGTCCTTTGAATAGTTAGTTTACTGTGTTTTACCATGGGTACAAAAACAGCTCAGGAATGGCTGCATCTCGTGAATGCACAGGCAACCACAGACAAATTCAGCATAGTACCATGTTTAGACATACATCGAGACAGATGGATTTGTCTGTTGAGGCCTGGGAATTTTTCAAGACACATTCCAGCAAGTCTTTTTGAAAACCAACTCAGAATTTGAAAATATTTCTCTTCTTTTTATTGGCTTCCAAGCAAAAACCATCATGGCTTCCCCATGCTGCAAGTGTTTAGGAAATCCACCCCACATCTGGACAATTAAACTGCCTGGAGATGATCCAGCTCTAGGCTTTGAAGAAAACACTTCAAATGTAGAAAGAAAACACTGATAAGCCAAAAATAGGGAGATGGGTGGATTCTATCAACTTTCATAAATCCAAGATCACGTACATATGTATTTAATTGCAGAAGCAGTTTCTTTTCTGCTTTGAATTGTATTAATCTGAAACATTTTTATTGCTCCTCACATTTACACTCTGAGATTCTGCCCTGATGTGCTTTTTTTTTAATTAATAGGATTTCAAACTGCTGAGAAAACTTTCAAGCAAGATAATTGCTGGCCTGTGCCACTACATACCATATTCATCAGTTTATCTATGAAAGGCTTTAATAAATAGCATGACATTTCAAAGCTTTCCTCCCTATGGGAAATGACTATGCCCCATATTCCCTTCCTGTCCCCTTTTTAAATTGCTCTTTTGGCTTCTTGGCTTTGCTGGAGGGTTTTTAGCCCTGTTGTGAGTGCATGCTGTGGTGAGAATGTTTTTCCACTCTCTTTAGTGTGAAATTCCAGGTACAGTATTATGTCACATCAGATCTCTGTGAAAAAATGTATCTTGGCTCCAAAAAGAAAAGATTAATGGAAAAATCATTCTCAACCTGCCAGGAAAATATTTTTTTCCCCTTCAGCATGAAAACAAAGTGTAGAGTCAGCTGAGGGATCTAAGGATTAAAGGGAAAGTAATGTTCTGAGCTTTTCTTAACCTCTGTCCCCAAATTATCTAAAGGCTCTTGGAGGAAGAGGAACAAAATAAAGAAAATCAACTTTGTTTATTCCTGTATAACAAAGTCCTGTATTGGCAGTGTTTTACATTGGTATAAATATTAAGGTTGCTTTTACCAGCAGTGTTATTTTCAGCAATTATGTCTAGCAAAGAAGCTTAAAAAATACCTGGATGATGCAGAACACCACCTTTGGCTCCAGAGCCTCTCTGTCCTTTATCTGTCTAGCAGCCACAGGACGTTTCCAGTGCTAAGTAAAAGCAATGAATTATAACATAGTCAAGCCTAGATCTTTACTGTCATATTTTATTAAACTGGATACAGTGCATTAAACCTCAGAAAAGACAAATAAATGTGAAGGGGGAAAAGGGGAAAAAAGGACTGACACAGCAAATTTCACGTTCTTGCACACTAATAGCAAGTACTTGGCTAGAAGGGTGCATTCGGCTGAGGGACGCACGGAGCAAATTTGAATAACCTGCCAACATAAAACAAAGGGTGTAGTATAGCACGAAGATCTGCTCCAGCACTTACTGAAAACAACAGGAACCTTAACACCACTTCGAAGGAGAATTTGATAAATGCCCAATGTGGAGCTGACCAAGGAGAAATGAAGTGTAGCGGCCAGTTTTTTTCAGAGAAAATGAATGCTACAAAGCATGATGCAGAAGACAATAAGGAGTTGGAAGGTTGAATACACCGACAAGTTACAAAAGCAAACCTGCACCCTACCCGTCTCTTTTAAAAATGTCCTTATGCTGAGTGGCAGCAAACTAGGGGAGCAAGTAGGGGTCAGAAAAGAGAAATATTATCCCAATTCAAAGAGATTCCCATCTTAGCATGAGTTATGCTCTTGATCAATCCAGCACACACACACAAAATCTTGGCAAAAGACTGAGCATTTCAATTGGATAAATTACTTCCACATTTAATCAGCCAAGACTGAGCTGTATTTATTAGCGAGCGCAAAACTTCTGGCAATTTAAGGAGGCTGCTTATGTAGTTGTCTTCTCTAATACTATTAAAACATTGCTACGTTATCACTATGGAGTCTGACAAAACATTTGTTGTGTGGAACAGGACTCGAAAGTCATTAATTTTCACCAAACTTGGATGCAAGGAGACTGTTTTTCGTAATTGAATTAGGATGCTTTTTGTGATCTGTGAGGCCAGTTCCATAGTTCAGCTCTGACCAAGGTCTCTTCTCACCATTTGACTTGTCAGACTCCTGGAAATGAGCTGCACAAATAAGAAGCACCCGGGACTGACAAGTGAACCCTCAAATCAAAGATGTTATTTTAGAGTCGCCTGAAATGAAACATGGTAAGTTTTGACATAGAAGCTAATAGCCATACTGTTTTGTCTTTGGTCAAACAGATTGTTTTGGTCATCCTGAAGTGAGATGTTTCATTTTGGGAGTGCAGAAGATGGTAGGCTCTACAAAATGTTCTCCAGGTGTAGAAACTAGATTTTGTTTCAAAATAACAAATTAATAGTAGGAGAAAATACTGACACTAAACATCTAGATTCCTTTTTCAGCCAGCTTAAAAAGCTGGTTCCATGAATTGACAAATTCAAAGATCATTTTCTTTGCCTTGAATCTGCATTTTTGGTCACGTTTAACCAAAAAATACAAAACCATCACATGATCCACCCTCAAGAAAGTTTCCCATGTAGAATTTAAGTCCAAAGGATCCATCCTCAGTGACAGGGACTAAGACCTAGATTTCTCCTTTCTCAATTCGGTCATTTGCTTCCATTTTATTTGAACTAGTAACAGAGTACTTTAACAAATTTTCAAGCTAAATTAAGCCTCAGTAATTCAGAAGTTCTACTGTGTAGTGAAGCAATGCTGTAATTGACAGATCAGTCTGCATTTAAATTAGCTCCTGGGAGGATTAGTTATGTGGGGATTAAATCCTTTCATATCTGACCCAAATCCCCCCAAATTAATATTAGTTTCCTAAGTCAGCTGGTCTAAAATGTACTTTGATCACCTGGGAAACTTGTCTCTACCTCTGACTGACAGGATTGCTGTGTTAAAAACAGACTTACTGCTCTTCTCTTTGACCTGGCCCTGAAAACATGACATGAGCCTTGTAACTCCACACAAATGAAGAGACTCATGGTGTAAATCTATGCAGCTACATATTACATACAAAATGCAAATGAATTCTTACCATCTTCCTTTTCTTTTGATTTATTTGAAAGCCAAAATGCAGGATTCTTGTTAAAATAAATAAATAAAAGCAGAATATTCCAGGGTGGTCCTAATCATCTCATCTTGAATTTATATTTTTATATGTCAGGGATGGAACATATGGGCAGAGTGGAATGTCAGACAGGCAGAGTATTAGGAACAGACAGAGCAGCATAAAGCAAACTACCTTCATGTAACTAATTTACTATGTGTTAAACTGGATCAAATTCCTACAAATGCGATGTTAAACACTTACGTATGGCAGTATATTTTTATGGAACAGGATTAAGAAATGATGTAAATTTCCAAGCATAAAATTTTGGCTAATCAAAATCTTTTGGCAAGTTAGCCTTTTTCATTTTGAATGAACACTCCATATTACCACTTTGTCTCCAGAAAAGACCATATCTTCATATAGATTGCTTGAAAATTGAATGGACAATTTATTTTCCTGATTCAAAGAATTTCCCTGTATCACCCCTATCTCCATTTATTTCCATATATTTTATTACATAAAAATAAAGTATTTTTTCAGTAGGAACAGACCTTATATGTGAAACACAAACACTTAACTAAGTTTCCTTAACTTCTGACCTATTAGCAGCAAAAACCTGCCAAAAGATCCTGCAGTAGAGAAACATTTCTGTTTAAAGAGGAATGCCAACACCTGACCAAATGTACAGATTTTGGGGGCGGTTACAGCAGTATATAGCAGATCATAGCAGTTTCCAAAGTTATAGGTGAAGACTACATCATCATCCAAGTCTTTAATAATGTGTTTCAAAATGAAGAAAAGAACATGGTATGGCATAGCTCTTGCTGTGCTTTTCTCCTTTCTCAATTCGGTCCTCAATCCTCAGCTGCAGCGCTGCGACGGGAGTTATCCCTTTTGATCTGACCAGATGAAATTCAAGATCTTGTCTATTCTAACCAGAAGGAAAAGTAGAGGTGGACTGAGACATCATCAGACTAACTCTCTCCATGTAAAAATATATTCAAGGTCTTATTTCTTACTCACAGGAAACTTTGAACCACTCACTCACAGATCTAAACATCTTTCAGCCTGCTTTTGGACCATATGTCTCCAGATACAAGTGCTCCAAGTCAGGAGTGACACCTCTGGCCAGACAGAGGCCCATAACTCATCACTCAGTGAGATCCTTCCCCTCTCAGGTTGTGCAGAACAACATCCTTGCAGAGGTGCAAGGACAGCACTGCCATCCTGCCCTACTCCCAGCTGTGCCAAAGGTCACGTGTGAGGCTGAACCTGAGCACATCTCTCCCACTTCTCAAGGTTTGATCAGGGGAAATAAAATTCTATCTTTTAGCAAGACACATGCCCTTCCCGTTTGTCCAGCTGTCCCTTTTCTTACCTTTACATGCATAGTCCCATTCCCATTTTCTAATTCTGGCCCTACTTTTTTATTGGTTACAGGAGTGGACTTCCCCAAAGGCTTTAGTTGCCAGATGGTAACTGATCTTACACCATCCACTTTTAAACAAATCTGGGAAAAACCCTCAACTAGACAACCAACTCTGAACTACTGGTCCCAGCTAAGGTAACCAAGACCCACCGTATTTCTGAGCTAGGACCTTCTGCAGTATGTTCTTGCCCTGAGAAAAGCAAATTATGGCAAGTCCTTGTGCAGTTGGCAAAAAAAAATCCTTGAAAACCTCCGTATGAAGCACAGCTGAGATAGCAGGGTAGGCATAGGAAGTGACCCAGAATTGGTATCGTCACACTTGTAACAAGATACAAATGAAATCACCAGCTCTTTGAGGTGCCCTGACCTGCCATCACAGGTCTTGGGGCCCTGCAAAGACCACTGGCAGCAGAAAGTATGAGGGACAACGTAAATGCTGCTCCTGGTCCTGGAGAAATTTTCTGTTTGAGCAGTCTCGCCTGGCCAGTCCATCTCCTGAGCCTGAAATACAGGAATAGAGTGGCAGTGCTGCTTTCTGGAAGCTGGCAGCACTCCTGGAAACTGCATCATGAGCAAAACAAGGAATGCTTCTTTGTTTTGGAGGAAGAGGAGGAGGAGGAAGAGGAATGGTGGGAAGAAGTTGGCTCTAAGGAGAACAATATGAGTGGGAAGGAAGGAATCATTTAGTTTTCTATACTGTCTAATTAAAAAAGCATGTTACAAATATTTAGATCATGAAAAGGGCCATGTCTCTGGGACTGCCTATTTTGACTTGCGGAATGCTCTTGAGCTTGAAGGATGTACTACAGGCAGAAGTCTCAGCGACTTAGAGTCACACATTCACCAAAGTATCTGGGCACACAGGACATGGAAAGACTATGTCAATAAATCTGTATTGATGGGCAGAGGCCGCCTGAAAATGAGCTGCACTGACAGCTCGCTGATACAAGCCCAGCAACGGGGAAAATGGAGGCAGGTGGATGCGCAGGGAAAAGCTTCTGTTGTGCAGCAGATGTTTTCAGCCTGCTCAGATGGAGGCTTCTTCCAGCTTGCAAATCAGGGAGGCCAAGCTGAGGGGACACAGAGCAGTTCAGGAATTCCTAGTCCTATAGACTAATTTTTCTACTGGGGAAATACCAGGGTGCATTTGCTTGCACTTTGGGATATCTTACTTCCCTCCTCCTCTCATGATCCCTGTCCTGTAAATATTTTTACCGTTGCTAGTAAATGAATTCACTTTAGCCCAGCAACCTATCTGCTGGTGCAGTTTGAGCAGCAGATAGTTGATATTTACCAGGCTAGAGTTAAAAATAATTCACGTGTTACATTTGAATCCGAGGTAACCAGTCAACACAAGAGCATAGCCCATAAGTAAGAACAGATGCAAAATTAACCTGATACATTCTTTTCAGTTTCTTTCCCTATGACTCTTCTATATGGCTCTTCCCATCTTTTCCCCACTGCAGAGAACACCTGCATTCCAAGCTCACAGGCAAAACTGCCTTCATTGGTCTTTCTACTGATAAACACAGCAAAGTGTTCATCTGCACTTGCAGCCCCAGGAGTCACTGTAATGACAATGTTATGTGTGACCAAAGCAGTGCCAGGAGATGCAGGCCACAGTGTGACTAGAACAAGACATTCCTAAGCGGCTGGTAGCCAGAAAGCTAGAGTACAGACCATAAAAAACACTGCCATGTGCCTCAGTATCTTTGCTTTATTTGCAACAGAAGGACCTGTTTGATCTACTGTGGCAGTTCCTATGGCTTTCTTTATGTTTTTATGCTTTCTTAACCTTCTATCACACAGCAATGCAGGCTGCCAAGGGGGAATGCCCCAGAGATTTATTTTATCTAGGCTGGATTAAAAATTCCTTTAAGCACAATACTGCCCAAGTGCTCGTGGTTATGCTGTAAGGGGAACATAGCAAAGCAAAGCAGCTAAAAATGGTCCCAGACATCCACCAGCCAAGTTACCCAGCCTTGGTCATCTGGTGTAGCTGCTGCACAACCAGCTCCAAGGACTGAGTGGGGAGTCCTTATTGGCAGCAGGGGTGAAAATGGTCCATCTTGCTCTCAAGAGACCTCTCTCCTAAGAAGGCCACTAGGCTTAACACTACACTCTGATTTCTGCTGACTGGTGACATCAGAGAGGCTGGACCCAGCAACTGAGAGTCCAACAGCTATTGATGGGGTTTTACACCTATCGCTTTTCTTGCCATGCTGCCTGTTTGGAAGGGTTTAAAAGGTTTGAGCAGCAGGCTATGAATAGGGTTTCTTCTTTGCCCTGTAAGGATAATAGCATCCTGGGAGCAGGCCTGCCGTTTTGACACCAAAAGACTAGGATTTCACAGTGGAAGGACATAAAGCAGCATTAGTTACCTCAGAGACTGTAAATGAACTATAAAATACACGAGGCTCTTGGTTATCAAAACAAGAGCACCAACATGCCACCATCCATGCCACATAAATTTTGGGCAATTGAACTTGGTGGGCTGTTACTAATGGCTGGGAAGGCAGAGAACTTTGTAGGTCAGCCTTAATTCTGGCAATCAAGAACTGAGCTAGTTCCTAGGGCAGTAAACAGCAGTAGCGGTGATGAATCTCTAGAACACCCATGTTACACCAAACAGTATACTGGTCACCCTTACATAGGTTTCAGGCACAGATTTCCTGGAAGGGGTCAGGGGCCAGATCTCCAGCCCTCCCCGGAATACAGGCTGAGACAAAAGGGAGGGCCAGTAGGGACCCATGGTGATGTAAAAGAACACAGCCGGGAAGGTGGTGGAGCTGTCATCATCTGAGCTGCCTTGCCCCTGAGTAGGACAAAAGCTCTGTCTGTCACAGCAAGACAAGATAACATTTTCCCCTGGAGAGAAGTTTGTCTCTCCTTCACTGTACTGTCACCACACCCACATAGGCCAGGACAGTTCAGTCGGGTCCAAAGGCATCCCTCCACTCTTGTGCTCTACTCTCTGTCCTCAGCCAGGTTTCTGCAGTTCAGAGGTGGCTTGACCTGCCCTTTATTTCCATCCTGCAACCTGGACTGCCAAGAGAAGCAATTCTAAATATCTCAACTAGCTGGCTTAAAGGGTGCCTGCTGTCACTAAGGGGAGGATAGAAGTGGCTCCGTAATGTCCAGAGAGAGTTTCAGCAAGTGCTTGAAGGAATGTTTCCTCTCATTTTCTAGGTCATGTATCTGAAAAACACTCACTGGATATTAAAAATATAAACATTTGTTAGATAATAAATCCCAGACTGTACTTTCTTGATAAACTAGATGATTTTGTGAGGACTCTTCAGTGACTGAAGGCAGATTATTTCATGGTGTTGTCATTTGTTTTGAGCTTTGCTCTTTGTTACCTGGTTTTGACTAGACCCTGCTCTATGAATGAGAAAAAAAACCCTCTAATTGTCCCTTGGGTAATCTTAAGAAAGAAATTCAAGTAACTGGTAAAGTAATAAATCCTTACTACAGATCATCACTCATTTTTCCTATGAACATATTTAAGACTTTTAGCACTGGTTGGAGTAGGACAAAGCAAAGGTTAGTGCAATTCTTCTGCTATGTTACCACAATAGACTGCAAAAAATATATATAAAAATATCCCTCCCTTTATCCAGCACTAGTCCAAGTCTATGCAGTGGGACTGTGAGTCATGTCACCAACAGCTCTGCAAGTACAGAGCTATTTCTACATCCTAACAAAAGCCATTCTGTTGCTCAGGATGACAAATTCACAAAACATCTGTGAAAGTTCACGAAACAACATGCCACTTTTGGACAAACAGACTTTCTTCTGAAGTCCCACATTTCAGTGAAAATCTCTGCTTTTCAGCCCATGCTGCCAAAAGTTATAGTAAAAATATCATACAAGAAAAAAAATGTTAATATAGCATAGTGCTGGTTTACTTTGTTTTTTCAGCAACCTCAGAAAGGCAGTTGTAATATTTTAAGGAAATAGCAAGACAGCAGCCAGATTTTAGCATTCTTCACACTGTACAGATGCTCTTTGCATCCAAGTCAGATCTGCTTTTTACCCATCTCTGCTGTCCCTTTCCCTCTCAGCATAACCTGTGCAGCCCAGGGGCTCGAGGCTGCATAGTTTCCATATCTCTCCCTTTTCCATTCTGGAGACTGTTCCCAACAAACCAAGACAGCTTTGGAGGGTGTCTCCAAAGAAAACAGGCTAACTGGGGGTAGAGGTGAGGTGAGGGGTGAGAAATACCCTTTGGGCAGAACTTGAAACAAGCTAGCTAAGGCACCTGTGTGCCCACTGGGAAGGAGAAATCTGCGCCCTTTGGAGAGTAGAAAGAGAGATTCTGTCTCTGGGACGAGTCGGGCTGGGAGAGGTCTGCAGATCCTCATGTAGCAGTTTCCAAGTAGAAATCCCCTCCTGTGGGTTTTAACATGGGAGGGGACAGTCTGGCCCAGGTTTCAAAAATCCTTTTAAATCCCTTGGAACATAGTTTTCCTTTCTGTTTTGTCACTTACAATTAGAATTGTAGGTGTTGTTACTGCTTCATCCATTGTTACACCAGGCTAATACTTTCCACCATACCCACTGTTTCCAGTTGCTTGTAACTTTGTCAGACCTTTTAACTTTTAAGGGCTGAAATCCTCCATGCTCTTCATTTGCCTGAGGTTGATTAGGAAATATCCCCCAAAGGTCAGATGCTTTCCAGAACAAAAGCTAGCAACAGTGGCAGACTTCTCCACTCACTCATGAAAATTACTGCAAAGATTCAGAGCAGGAAGCTGAAATTTGGCAGAAAGACAACAGTCAAATTAGAAAGGCATGTCGCATCATCTCATTAATGGTTCTTTTTGATTCGGTTGATATATCTTGATGCCTGTCCCTCCTGCTTGCACAGTTAGGTTTGATCAGTTCTCAGTTCCAGTGTCACTGAAGCAGAGCGTGGCTGGTGGAAGCTCCTGCCACACACATCCCCAGCGCTGGTGAGCCTGGTGCTATTCAGAAGGGACTATGTGGGTTTCTCATGCCATACAGGAGAGAGACAATGTGGCATGCACTATGCCAAAAATCTCTTTTAGGCCGATACAATGGTCAGTGCTGCAGTGGTAGAGCAGCTCTGCATGCCCAAGTCACCAGGCAGACACAGATCTGAACCATCTCATTTGCGTTACTGCCACAACCCCGTCTGTAAAACTGGGGAGGATGCACATCACAATAATTTTATCAACGGTTGCTGCAGGCACAGAATGCTCTTATTTTAAGTTGCATCAATACCAGCCTTGCCCTGGTCTTCCCTGGTGAACAGTGGGAATATTTGTGATTAGCTCCTTCAGAGGACTGCGCTCCTGAATGACCTTCCAGGCCTAGCTCACTTCCCATAGAAAGCACATTGTCACCGACTGGGTGTACTTTGCAGAGCAAGCCGTGCAGCAGTAGATATTCCTGAGCAGGTTTTCCATGGTCTCATTTCCCAAATGAACCTGGTGATTACCAAATGATCTATAAAGGGACGTAACAGTCATTTTTCCAAACCTTATTGCTAACATGTCTCATAGACATCAAGGATGGGAATGGAAACTATAAGCAGAGCATAGTACAGTTTGGGAAAGGAACCGAAAGCTCCAAGCAGACCCCTCCACGGGCTTGTTCTTTGAGGAGCTTTCAGTGAAGCTACCAGAGTAGAAACAGCCAAATGAACTCCAGCTCACAGTCCATAATATTTCCTGAATTGCTTTGACCTGAAGGACCAAAGGGCTTAGCCCACCAGCAAAGATGTCAACATCATGCAGCTGCAGCATTTCTACCAGATTCCAGATCTGTGGCTCTCAACATCTAATCTGCCTCCCAGTATCAGGGTTGGACCCAAGAGATGCAGGCCCTCAATCTTTACTGTATTCAGGTTGCTTTGTGCCACTGATGTGTGGAAGAGGCAGTGAGGCAGAAAAAAGCCACTCAGGTAAAAGATGCTCAGTGTTGCTGCTTCATATGCATACATTTGGACACATCAATCATTTTTAAATAGGATTTAAACAAGCCAAATAAAAAATTCCCTTTACAAATGTGAATGCTCCAAACATCTAGGAGTGTATGCCCCATTAACTGTTAAGGAAATAAAGGCTCATGAGTGCAAATATTGTTGAAAATGAGATCTAAGTCACTTAGATCTTAGAAAGTCTTATGCACGGCTTTCAACTACATGCTTGAATCACTAAGGCACGTACAAAAATAACATTATAAATGTGTATAAATAACTACTTAACAGGCACACATGTTCACTTGTATTTAATTGAATTTTAAGGTGGCTTTTGTGTACTATCTGCTTCCTCTATTTGTGGCTAGGACTGAGCTAAGACATTGATTTGGAATTTCCTTGTCTTCAGCTTCTTGTAACTTTATTCTTAGGATAGGTGTTTGCTCACACCTTAAAACTGCAGTAACACCCACTACAGATTGGAAACGTTATTCACTTTCAGCTACTTCCTAACATTATTCAAACACTTTTAAAAGATTACTCTGAAAAAAATATTATTCAAAAAACTAGCTTCAAAATATAGGTATTTTTTTTGAAGGAAGAGATCTGCTGAGAAAACTGTGCTGTTTAACACCCAAACATGTAGATGTGTACTCATGAACTGCTTGTAGGGCTTATTGACATAAAGGCTGAGACATCCTATCATATACAATTTTCTTGCCTCTCAGCACTCACTACAGATGCATTTATGTTGTTTCTTAACCACTTACACTATACTTTATTGGGGGGGAAAAAAAACAGTAATTCATTGTATGAATTTTGAAGAGAATAGATTTTAAAGGCTTTGAAGCAAGATTTTTTTTTTTTCTGTATTTGACCAGCACCAATAGCACTACAATCCAGCTCAGAGACTCGGCTTTTACACTGCAGTTACTTTACAGGCTACAGAATAGACAAAGATACACCTGACAGTTGAGATGCAGATAATCAAATACCAAAGAAAAATGTGATTTTTTCCAAGAAAGGTTTATATCTTTATAATTTTTGAAGCCTTTCCTTGCATCAGTATCTAATAGGCCACACTACTGGCTTGTACTGCAAATATTATACCTGGTTGTATATTAGACAATTATCATGACGAAGGAAGATTTTAATTTCATTTTTACTCCTAGCCCCGTGCTTGTTTCTGCAGATTGGACTGATTCAGAAGCCAGTGACCTTGGCTAATTTGCAAAGGACAATTAACACTCAAGCAGAAGTGTTCCAAAAATCTATTTACCACTAACTTGCCAAAAGAAAGGACAAAGTCATAAAGTGCACTTTAGAGGCAGAAAACAGAGAGAAGAAGAAGAAAAAAAAAAAGAAGAAGAAAAAAAAAAAGAAAAAGAAAAAAAAAAAGAAGAAAAAAAAAAAAAAGAAAAAAAAAAAAAAAAAAAAAAAAAAAAAAAAAAAAAAAAAAAAAAAAAAAAAAAAAAAAAAAAAAAAAAAAAAAAAAAAAAAAAAAAAAAAAAAAAAAAAAAAAAAAAAAAAAAAAAAAAAAAAAAAAAAAAAAAAAAAAAAAAAAAAAAAAAAAAAAAAAAAAAAAAAAAAAAAAAAAAAAAAAAAAAAAAAAAAAAAAAAAAAAAAAAAAAAAAAAAAAAAAAAAAAAAAAAAAAAAANAAAGAAGAAAAGAAAAAAAAAAGAAAGATAGATTACTTCAGTCCCGAGGAAGGAAATGAGACCAAGAGAAACTGGAGCAGGAATAAAATACCCTAGGCAGTGAACTGTGCTCCTGAACGATTGGCAAACTTGTGAGGTAACCTGGAAATCAAAGAATATAGGGAAAAATAAAAGCCCCCTATTTATGGCTCCTTAAAGAATAAAAAAGGCCATGTATGCAGCAAAAGAGACCAGGTGAAATATGAAAAATGCATTATGATTCAGCGCTAGAGCCAATGTATTCAGAATATTGGTGGCATAAGTATTTGCTCACTGTTTAAGCCACAGCAAAACACAAATGGATCTTCAAATAGAAAAAGAGATTCCCCAAATCTACCTCTATTTCTTCCAGGACTTCAGTGAGAAGAATTCATGAACAGACCCCTAACCTCAGTCCACCTTCCCACCACCACTTGGGAGTCTTCCCACTTCCACCTTTTGGAAGCCTGACTTTGAACTTTACTACCTTCATGTTTACTAAAATTATTCTGAAGTCTGATTTTGCCTCAGCTACTCTATTAGAAGTTGTTAAATTGGGCTGCTTTACAAAGTACTTAACACTTGTCTATCCTATCCTTGACAGGGTCTTGAAGATCATCTCATTGATTATCTGTTGAACAAGTCAGACTCAGAAGTTTTGGTAGGGGACAGGTCAGGGAAGAGAGGAACAACACAAATTCTTGTGTGTCAGAAGAACCATAATTTGATGTGGAAAGCATCCATTTCATTCACCAATTTTACAAACAAATCTTGCTGGATGACAAATCCTTCCCATAAGTACACTATATCTAGTCAAAAGCACCCCCACTTTGGGCGATTATAAACATTCTGAGACTGGTTAGAGCTACCTACATATTAACATCATATGTTACAGTATTTTTAAAACAAATGAGACTTTAACATTAAAATGGCTGGATCTTTTTCATAGGTAGTTGCAGTGTGCTGCAGGCAGAACCTGGAGAGCAGACAGTTTGGTGGAGAAGGCTACTGTGAAGCGTGACCTACTTTTAGCTTCCTTTCTTCTTCTCTTTTTTTTTCTTTTCTTAATAAACAGAATTATCAAGATCATCACATTACATGATGCAAAACAGAATATGTGGTCATCCAGGGCTCTCATACAGAAACCAATGTCTGTGGTTTTCAACGCACTCCACAATGGAAAGTGGACCAGCATTCCCACTTTGTAAGCAATACGAGGGCAGCACAGAGTGCAGTAGCTTCTCCAAAACCACATGACAGTTTGGTGACAGAGCTGGATACAGAATCCACATCTCTTTACCGTACTTTAATGCCTTTATCCTTACCCAAACAGGTAAGTAAACTGAGATACAATGGAGAGGAGCTTGCAGTGACAGCTACTCCTCATTAAGCTGTTCCCTTATAATTGCCCATTAAATTTGAGGTTCAACAGCTGCAGCAACTGGAAGGGTAAGAAATGAACTGCAATTTAGGGACTCGGTGTTGACAGAAAGAAGGTAGCAAAGATGTGGTGACTAATCTCAAATCCTCCCTGGTCTGAATTGCAATTCAGTCTGTGGCTTTGGCAAAAGCCTCAGTCTCCAATGAACTCTCATGTACTATAGCTTTATAACCTTGAAGGGAAAAGCCACCAAAAGCTTTTCAACAAACCAAAAAACCACTGTCTGATCATGACACTCATAACCCTGTTGAGCCCCAAACCTGGTCTGTAGCAGTGTTAAAATCATGCAGATCAGAGAAAGAAGAATGAGGGAACGACATAATGAAATATTTTCTGAAGAAAAGGTGAGAGAGTATCAGAAAACTTACATATTTTGCTCATGTTGCACATCTGTCTCTCTCGTCGGCCTTTTTTAGCAGTTCAGTTGAAATGTGTAAAGTTGTTCTTTTAGCCCAGCTGAACTGCTACCTGGTTTTCCTCACAGCAAACCTGAGGATACCAAGATTTTGCGAGGGAAAAATAAACCAAGACACTGAGATTTACCATGTAATTCCAAGATGGAAAAACTGCTGGTAGGCTTAACATTTTTTTTCCCTTAAACACCTGGGCAAAACACTTCCCAATTTGTAATTCAGTCTTATGGTAACAGTTGCAGAAATAGTGACTGAAATTGAAATTATCCTTATTTTGAATCCTTTCTCATTATTCAAATCTATCTTTGTCTTCCCAAGTAGACACAGGAGCATATAACTTTCCTAAGATAACTAGACACAATGTAGTTACCTCCTCTTCCAGTAGGTTAGTGTTATCACTCATCTATTAAATAATAAATATTAGCCTTCTTTAAGCCCTGAGCTTTATCCATGGTTTTATCCAGAAAACTCCATTTCAGCTTCCAGTTTTTGTGCTCCAAAGGACTGAGCAAGTTGCTGAAGTTTTCCTCAAGCTAATAAACCAGTTGGTTAGCACAAGTTAAGAACAAAGTCCTGCACTGGTATGCAGCATCTTTAAAATTGTAACTCGCTTGCAAGGACAAGAGCAGTCACGAAACAGTAACTTAGCTCAAAATAGGTACGCAAATATTGAGTGTACTGGATCACTAAGCCACCTGCTAGAGAGTCATTTGCATCTATTTAAGTAGAACAGGGTTTACTGAAATACAGACTGCTCTCTCAAACATCTATTAGGATCAAGGCAGGACAAAATTAATTTCTTAAGTAAAAAGGTCAAATTCCACAATCCACATGCTAACAAGAATTTTGAAGAGCTAAGAATTACCGTATTAGGAACATCTGTGTTCACACAATCAAATGACTCTCCAAAATAAATGCCAAGGTCACTTTAAAGACAGATGAGTTACCTAACATACTTGTACAAGGGAATGCAGCTCTCCCTACACTGACAAGTTTAACACCAGAGCATGCAGGTGAACAAGCTTTCTACAGAATTTGAATCAGAAAGCTTTATCAAAGCAAAGATTTTTTTTTTCTTCCTGCAAAGACAAAGACTACACCCTGAAGTGTGAAGCATGGCAGTTTCTATAATGTAATATATGTGCCTGCTTGTGACCACCTCTTCAATATTTGAAGTCTATATATTGCCAACAAACAGCCATACCACAGAAAACCTTTGATCAAACTGAAGTATTTTCGCTACTCAGGACTCTGTCTGGCCCTGAATCTTTTCCAGTGCTGGTTCATGCCAGCATTGCAATAAATCCATTAGAAACAGTGGAGTTGCAGCAGCATAAGCCTACAGTCTCCCTACCTCCAGTGGTCTAATTTGTTAAAACAGAGGTCACCTCCCTTCGCTAGTCACTGCTAAGGCCAACAGAAATCTATACTTGCTACTGAAATGGAGCCAATACCTTCACTGGCTGAATCTTTAATCAGAACATTACAGGTGTGTCTAGACAGCTACAGCAGGGACTTTGAAGCAAGTGCCCCTTAAGAGAAGTTTTCTGTAAAATTATCACAGAATTGTCAGAATTTAAAGGGACCTCTAGAGATCATCTAGTCCAACTCCCCCAACTAAAGCAGGGTTGCCCAGAGTACATCACTCAGGACTGCATCCAGGCATATCTTGAAGGTCTCCAGAGAAGAGGACTCCACAGCTTCCCCAGGTAGCCTGTTCCAGGGCTCTGGCACCCTCACTAGAAAGAAGTTTTTTCTCATATTTGAATGGAATTTCTTATGTTCTAGCTCATGTCTATTGCCTGTCATCCTGTCACTAGGAACCACTGAATCTGGTTCCATCCCCCTTCAACCCACCCTTCAAATACTTATAAGCATTAATAAGGTCTCCCCTCAGCTTTCTCTTCTCCAGGTTCTTCTCCAGTCCCAGCTCTCTGAGCCTTTCCTAAGGGAGAGATGCTCCAATCTCTTAATCATCTTTGTTGCCCTAAGTTGGACTCCCTCCAGTAGTTCCCCATCTCTCTTGAACTGGGGACCCCAGAACTGGATGGAATATTCTAGTCGTGGCCTCACCAGTAAGGAGTAGAGGGGAAGAATGACCTCCCTCGACTTACTGGTCACACTTTTTCCTACACAGCCCAGGGTTTCATTGGCCCTCTTGGCAACAAGGGCACATTGCTGGCTCATGGATAGTTAACTATATACCGAGATCATTCTCTTCAGACGCACTTTCCAGCAGGTCTGCCCCTAACCTATATTGGTGCCCCGAATTCTTCCTCCCCAGGTGCAGGACCCTACACTTGCCCTTGTTGAATCTCANCTCCAGTAGTTCCCCATCTCTCTTGAACTGGGGACCCCAGAACTGGATGGAATATTCTAGTCGTGGCCTCACCAGTAAGGAGTAGAGGGGAAGAATGACCTCCCTCGACTTACTGGTCACACTTTTTCCTACACAGCCCAGGGTTTCATTGGCCCTCTTGGCAACAAGGGCACATTGCTGGCTCATGGATAGTTAACTATATACCGAGATCATTCTCTTCAGACGCACTTTCCAGCAGGTCTGCCCCTAACCTATATTGGTGCCCCGAATTCTTCCTCCCCAGGTGCAGGACCCTACACTTGCCCTTGTTGAATCTCATTAGATTCTTCTCTGCCCAGCTTTCCAGCCTGTACAGGTCATGCTGGATGGTGGCACAGCCCTCCAGCATGTCAGTCAGCCCTCCCAGTTCGGTATCATCAGCAAACTTGCTGAGGATACCCACAAGAAAAATTTAGGAAAGAGGGGACAGAGTGTATCATGATGCACCATTCTGTGCAGATACCTCAGCAGGCCATGATTTTAAGATGCTGATGTCAGATGAGGTGAAAGGAGTGTATGAGAGATACTGGACACAACCAAAGCAATCTGACACTTTGCTCTTCAGTGTTGACGAGACTCACAGCGACAACACCACTACAGATTTTAGCATCAGTGCAGTAAAAGGAAAGCTAAGTAACTAAAGTGCTACCAAAGTAAAAAGTAAATGCCAGTCAACACCAGTCTAAAATTGAGACAATTTAAAGAATGCTTATCAGATGATGTATTTACACTGCCTGTTTACATATCAGTATGGTTTTGTTTCTCTACCAGTATTTTTTCTGCAGGATAGGTATATCTGCACAAAATCTATTCAGCACATAAGACCTAAAAGGTGAAACATATGTGTCTGATAAACAGCCTGTTACAAGCTTATTGTATTTCAGAATTGTTCCACTTCAGTTTACAATTTGTTTTATGTTCTTTTGAAACTGCTTCAGTAAAACTGGGATTAATTTAACACACATTTTATTAAAATTGTTTGCAGTAGGGTAAGGCAAAATTATGAAGTACAGCAGACACTGAAGCACTGAGCTGCCTATAGTGTTTAGGGCAACTAAAAATAAAGCATGTCAAACTACAAATTCCACAAACTTCCTGATTTCCTGGCCCCAGTCACCCTGTCTGAGATCCATGTTAGAGTGAAAAGTCTTTTAAACAATTCAACCTTTCCTTAGACAATACAATAGGTATATCATTAAATTATTTCCATGCAGCCACTGTGTTCAAACAATAAAATTCCCAGTCCAGCTCATTTTGTAAATATGCTATAGCTGTTCAAGGGCTCTCTGAGCTCATGTGATTGGATTGATGGCCCTCAATGGTCAAAAGAAGGAAAAATTATCTGCTGGGATTTTTCCATCTGGTTTACATTGCAGTTCAAACTCTATGGATCAAAGAAAAAGCATTTCTCTTACACTGTGTTATCTATCATGAGCCAAAGCATTTTCAGGCCTGTTTAGTGGAAAAGCAAGAGAGGATGACTTTATAGAATCTACCCCTATTTTCATTAGTTTCAAGTCACTTTTTACAGTCATAATATATAGTAATAGACATGGGTACCAGCCATGTGAGTGCTGGTACAGGGAGTTAACAATGAAATCTTTGCTCACTTTTTATTTTGTTCTTAAGAAACACCGTGACACCCATTCCTAGAAAGTTAATCAGATAACTTCAAGTTTAGAGGCAAACATAAGCAAATTTTTTTACTTCTTGCCTCCATAAATCTCTCTGCAGGAAAACCAGCCATTTCTAAATCAGTCTGTGAAAATAAAAAGAATATATCCCAGACCAGTGTGAATCGCACATACTGCAAATAAAAGAAATTTCAGCTACGGAAAGGAAAAAGTATCAGAATTCAAGAGCTAGATACATCCACTGTGTGGAATATTATGCTGGATTTAGATGAGATGATTATTATGAACAGGACATGACTACACTGATTAACATGACATCTGAATCTAAAATAAAGATTTTGCAGAGAAAGTTGACTCATGTGGAATACAGATGGGTAAAATTTAAGGTGTATGCAGGGTAGATTATTCTCTGTAAGGAGAAAAAGTATTTGGAAATAAAAAAGTTTGCAATTGCCTACAGAAATGGAATACCTGTTCTGATATGAAAACATACCAGAAAATACATTTCATTTAAAAACTTTATAGTGCAGAGGATGGGAAAACCTTGAGAACAGAAATATATATATGTAGAAGAAGAAAATAAAGCACAGCTCTGCATGAAAGCTGACGTGTTCTAATTGTGGGTAGACACCAAGAGGCATTTGCCATCCTCACATGCTTCAGCCCAACTCCATCAGCCCAGCTTGCTCATCTCCCCCAGAACCACTTGCTGGTGCTGGGTGTTTGTCTGGTGTTGAATCCCTTCACTGAACCAGTTCCTGCCTCAACCAGACATTTGCCAGGCATTTACCATAACCAGGCTGTGCACGACAGGGAATGGAGGGAGAGCGGGACTGCCTTTTCTGGTGGCAGCCTGCAGTTAGACCAAATGCCACACATGTAAAACTCAGTATACGCAAGAGTACACGGAAACAAGAAGCAAATCGCCAGCAAGTAAAGAAATACCATGGACACTCCATTGCTGTCTGTTTTTACAATCAGAAAGCTTTTTAAAAAAATAAACATTGTTTAAATCTTACAACAGAAATGGCAGAATGTAAACAGTGTGAAATTGCACACACACAAAAATACATGCAAGAAAATGTTAAATCCACAGTACAAGCTTGGCCTTGAAATATTTGTTGACATTGACTCTGGATAGTGGTTCTGCATAACCCTTGTCACTATCCAGATCTCCTTAAAGGACATACGATCTCATATATAGCCTCTATATTTAATACCTATGGCAAACTAGTTGAGAGTAAATGACAGACACTGGATCACAAATTTGATTATTATCTTTCGTGACAGCTGTGATTTCAATGACCTTACTTCATAGCCAGGGTATTACAGTTAAGCTTCCTTATGGAAAACAGTGTAAATATTGTTAAAAAGACACTTTAAAAACCTGGTAAGTTAAGTTTGCATAGGTAGGAAGTATCAACCTGCAGGGCAATACACCTGGGGCCTGTTGAAGTCCTGTATAACAGTAGTCTTAGAAATAACACTAAAAATAAGAGTACGATGTGTTCTTGCAAATACAATGAGAAGGTGAGACAAAAGAAAAGCATTGTAGGCATAGACCTATGCGCATACGTAGTATGACACAGTCCTCATCCCAAAGGTACCTGTCTCAGATGAAGCTGCTTCTGTGAGTTGATTGTTATGGTCCTGAATAGAGCTCAGAGCTATGTATTTTAACTCCTGCATGGCACTAGGTTTTAGCTTCCAAGAGGTACTGTGGGAATTGGAGCAGCTTTTCAGAGCAAACTAAACAAGGACTTGACCCACAGAAGTGTTGCAGAAAACCCCCCATTTAAAACAGATGAGATTGAGGTGAAAGTCAGTGTATCACTGAAGGTTTCATGAGAGTAAAAAACATATAGCCAGCATTTAAATTCTGTGCATTGATGACAGGAGCAGAGAAACCAATAATGAAATTTTTGAGCGTCGCCAGACATTCATGTATTATTACACACTAAAAAAACCCAAACAAACAAAAAAAAAACCCAAACCCAAAAGTAAACCATGAATCTAGAGAAAAAAGGCAAAATTTCTCTGGCAACTGCACCACAGGCAAATTTCTAAAGGAACTCCATAAACCCCAGCACAGAGACAGTGTGAGCCAAAGGATGAAAAAAAAAACACATATATCTGAGAATGGTAGGGAATTTAGGTGGAACCAGGAATATGTAGCACACTCATTTAGTATTGCGTCCCAACTGCACAGAATCATGATCACCTTGTAGTGAGACATTTCATACAGGTCTAGAAAGAGCAGGATAGGATTAGAGGATTTAAAATAATTCATAACGTATTTAATGGTAGCTCCTCTGCTGCTTATGAAACCTCTAGAAATAGATTAAAGTTTAATGTATTCATTTGTCATGCATACAATTAAAATGAAAATCTTTTAGCTGATTGTGAATTGTTTACGGAGACTAAATACCTGATATATCCATTTGAGACGGGCCAGCAAATACATAGTCTGTCTCCTGGCTAGATACATAAGAATAATTTTCAGTCGGAAAGAATGGCTTAGGAAGCTTGATTCTCTTGGAGAAAGTTGGCAGTGCATGGAGAGACAGAAAATTAAAAAGCATTAGACATCTTAGACAAGTAAACTTTCATTGTGAGGGCAGTTTACATTGCCTGATATGTCCTTTCCCAAAACATTATCTTTATTGGCCACAAGCCCAATTCCCTGGTCACATTCATGGACAGCTCTCATGAGAGCAAAGACTCAGACATGAAGGATGAGAAGCAGCTCTTGAAGTCTGTATGTTGGATGATACAAAGAGGAACAAAACAAAAAATAATCTTGTTCTATGAAACAAATATCACTGGCAGTTTATTGCAAATACTTGTGGACAAGATGCTCAGCAGATGTGTAAGTATACAGTGTTACTGACTTCAGTAGCATAAAGACAAGTTACTCTGGGTAGAACAAAACCTTGAATGTTCATAGTTAGCAAGTTTTACTTCTGCGGAGGTTTGCACGGATAATCAGATTGCTGAGGCATTTCCAGGAAGGAAAACATGAAAACATGGGGCTGAGCAAAATCTTTTTTTTTTGCCTTTTAAAATTTTTTAAATAAAATGAATGACTGACCTCCAAAACTAGAAGCCTAGCACAGAATACAAGTTTCAGCTAATAGGAATGCCTCGCAACTCAAAAACTTCATTGTCAGCCTCACGTCGAGCTTGTAAGTACATATTCCTGTATATCTGGATATATAGCTGGCCTGCTGTGATAACTTCCCGTTTTCTGCTGCTGAGGAATTTTATTTGGCATGTGAAGTGGTTGCTAACAACCACATATGGCATCCCTGCCCCACAGGAAGGGTTTTACGCAGAGTTACACCATCCATCCACAGATGGCCCAAACCTGCAGTAATGCCGGCAAACTGCCCCGGCAGTGGCTGCCACATCATGAGGCAGATGGGTTCTGGGCAACCATGTGGACTCACAGCAGGTGAGCAAACCAAGGAGCAGCTCAGCCTACAAGGCCATGCTGAAAGGACCCCAGAGGAGTGTTGAGGAGGTCCCGTTCTCTGCCAGCCATGGGACCTGACAGTACAACCCAGTATCAACAGCCAAGGATTTTATGCCTTGTAACAGTTAAAGTGCACTGATGTGATTTCAACCATTCTGGGTGAGAGAGAAAGCTGTTTTGGGGAATTGTTAAAAGCCTTGTATGGGTTGAAGTTTGTAATTTTTGACTGTACCTGGCTGCCCAGCACAGTGAGGTAATACATCTCCTCACTAGGTCAGGCACAGTCCCACAAGCTGTGGAGCGGTGCTGGCACCAGCACTGCTCCATGTCTACCTACGCAGGCCAGATGTTTGTGTTTTACAGCCTGCAATAACAAAGACACGAGGCCCGCTCACTGCGCGCAGTGATACTCCAGCATCTCAGACCAGATTTGGGGGTTGCCTTCAGCAGGCATTCAAGGTGCTTGTGGCAGTTTTCTGTGGGCTCTTCAAGGCAAAAGTTTTTTTTCCCAGAGGATCAGTTGGATCAAGCTGAAATACCTGTTTCAAACTTCATCCTTAAGAGGACCTTCATAGCTTGCTGAAGCAAAAGAGAATTTTTTTTTTCTTTGGAAAAATCCAACAGAGGCAGTTAACCTCAGCCACATGTATCTACATGACTAATATATTTTTACTACATTATTGAAGCCTGGTGGATTAGAAAGTCTGCTGCATAAATGACACTTTACAATCCCCTGCCAGAAGCTCAGGGGGAGACTAATTTTAACCAATCATTGTCCCATCTCTTCCTTATGGGCTATACTAATTTTCAAAGGATAAATTCACCACAGTATTTGGGGTTCTAGTTTCTAGGCTTTTATTATTTTTCTTTTAAAAGAAAACAATTATATGATTACATAGTGCAGAAACACTCTCAACTCATTACTTTTACGAAAAAGTAAACAGAAATCTTGAGCTTTATGTGCTCAGAGTTCCTCCTTCGGGAAAAGGCTTGGTACAGGGGAAAAAAGATACAAGAAAAGCCACTTTGGGCTTTAGCACACAACTCAGAAGCCATGCTAATATTGCTCCCAATGCAAACTGACACCTGCTGCACCTTACCTTTACACTGTGGATGACGGTGAGCCTGGCAGCAGGTTCAGTATTACCCCAGCGAGCAGAGCTAGCCAGGGAAACCACTGCAAGGAAAGAGCCTGTCAAAAAGCTTGGGGTTAATGAACCATGCGGCAGCACCTCAAGAGTCTCATTTCATTCCATTGTATGGTTGTAAATGGAAATCAAAACCACCAGCAAAGCTAAAACCATGAAAGGATGAAGAGATTTACACTCACCTGCATGGGGAGTTTGGAATCCTTTCTTCCCTCAAGACAGACTCTTAACTAACCCAGCAGGAACTGTAGTTTGTCAGGATGCTTTGGCCATACAGATTTTCTACATGAACACAGTTTGTACTTCATGAGCTGCATGTGTTACCAGGGTTGGGATCTGCAGACTAAGGAACCAAAGATGAACCCACATGTTAATTAGCTTTTACTCACTTCTGCTTTTAACATGACCTTGGACAGCATACTTAGTTCTTTTTCCAGATTAAACACACTCATGCACACCTGTGGGATTTTTTTTTTCTTTTCCAACTCACAAAATGAAAACAAACCAAAAAAAAAAAAGATAAAAGAGAGCTGTGGTGATCTCTTGTGTATGATCTCTTTTGGCAGCCTGTTCTACCACAAATGGCCATCTTCAGATACTCCATAACAAAGAGAAGGTTACCTGTGAGCTAAAGACAAGCCTGAATTGCAAACTGAATGCATCTGAAACATGATGAAACATCTGATGAGTGGTTGTGCAGCTAAAGAGAGATTATTTAACTAACAGTTTTTCAGCAAAAATAATTCTCACCAAATGAAAGATACTTTCCTCTGCCTTTTATCTGTGGGAGAACTGGGAGGAAAAAAAAACACAAAACTCTATCAGGTAAGCTGACTTAAATTATATATCTCTGAGTTTAATTAAACTGTTTGGTCCTTCTGGTTTTCGATGTTTGAGGCACTGCAGTTTGAGGTATTAATTCCCATTTTAGTCCAATGCATTTTACCAATAATCTGCAGTCAGATCAATGTTGCATGTCATGGAAATTTTGATCATCGGTTGGCACAAGAAGTGCAGGTCAGCTGGGGAGCAATCCTTATAGGAATTGAAGCACGAGACTATTAAACTAAATTTCAAGAGGCACCACAACAGCAGAGGGGTCATAGGCTCATTTTGACCTGAGCTAGAACAAAGTATTCCTACTCTGTACAACATACTACTCTGAAATATTTTGATCACCTCCATAAAAATGAATCTGAATTAATGCTTTTCTTCATTTATTATTCCATGAAAAAGAATTTTCTTGTTTTTTCACCCTAACTGGACATTTTTGCTTTTGAACTGATCTAGGTTCTCCAACAGACTTTTCCATGAGCTCTGATGAGAACAGCTTGTCTCTCTCTCCCTGGAAGAGGTGGTAGGATGATGGACTGACTCAGCATGCAGCTGGAAAGCTGCTCTCCAGAGCAGCTGGAGATCCCAGTATGTGTAATCTGAATTGGTAAATAACAAGTCCTCCTTAGTAGGTGTCTTTAAAGAAAACACCTCTAATCCCTATGGTCATATCACACACTCAACACTAGCAACATGTCATTTAAAAACAAGAATAGATGAAATGCTAAGGAATAGTGAAAAAAAAAAAAAAAGCACAACCAAGAGGTATAGAAAGCAATAACTGCAAACCAGCTACATGAGCAAAATGTTGAATTCATATGGTTGAGAGAAAAGGTTAAAACCAAGCTCATTGTGGCAGCAGCCAGGAAAGATGTCCCTGCAAGGAGTCACTGGTCCTGCATCCTCAGCATGGCTGAGCAGCCATCCAAGTAACGGGGTGTCATATCTAATTCCACAAGTATAAAGCCCACAGAGGGGAGTTGCACAATAACTACTAAAGGGCAGGGTGGGAAAAGGGCTCAGTTAACTCTTGGGCAGGATTAATTTGGCAGTTGCTAAATCCCAAATTATTTAGGCCTTTATGAACCAGGAAACTGAGTTTTATCTCAGTTCTCCCATGGCAGTGCAATGGGGATCAGGGCACTAACGTGGCTGACCATCTCGATACAACTGGCCTGCAAAGGGAACTTGCTTGTCTCATGTTTCAAATCAGTGGAATTTCTAAGACTGTTCAGATCAGCCTTAGGAGGATGTTTCATTCCCCTCCTTTACTTCAATTTTAACATAAAGTAAGCACAGAAACTTCCAGCCTGGGAGCACCAACATGTGTAAAACATGCAGTGCTCTGTCTGGGCCAACAGAATAACTTATCACTGGGACAAGAAAACAGAGATGGACAACCTGACCAGCCACAGATGGCAGAAAGTGGAGAAGGCTTTCTAGCCTGTTTCTTTTGGGGAGATCATGAGCAGGAACAACCCATAAAGATGTATAGTCTGCTTTCTGAAGAGCAGTAATAAAACCCCACAAACAAGTGTAATACAGGGTTTCCTTATTAACAGAAAAATTTGAGGCAGAGGTAGATATTCATATGACCTAACTACTCACACTTACTGTAAGTCTTTCAGATTCTCCGTAATAGTGAGAGGAAGAGACAGATGCATCTCCCTAGGGTCAGCCAGTTTATCTAAATTACACCCCTGCTATAAATCCCCCTCTCAATAGAGGAAGTATCTTTGTGTCTCTCCATTAATAATGTTAAGAAGTCTAGTTCCAGATTTAGAAGCATAATCAGTGCCAGAATCTCAACACTGTTAGTACTACCAGGTTGTCTCTTCTCTTTGTAGTGTCAGAGCTGCAGAGCAGGCTGTTCTCTGATCTTTACTAATGGTTTCTGTCTGCTTCCAAACAAAAGAAATGCAGTTTGCATCTAGTTTGTCATTACATACCAATGCTAGGTACCAGATATGAACAGAGCAAATAATAAACATCCCAATGTCTTGTTCATGGGGGCCTACTCACAGAAAACAGCTTTTAGGATTGTGCAAGCACAGGGCATTTCTTTAAGTGATCACTGATACTGTCCCCTAGGTGTGATAATATGCAGCCACAAGGACACTAAGGAACTCAAAATAAGGATACCAGGGAAGCTATATATACACACACAAATAAAGCAAACAAAAGCATCCCACCTTCTGCTGAAAAATTATCACCAGATGGTTGGCTGCCTGACAGGAGGTAGCCCATCTCAAACAAGCAAGATAGAAGAAAAATGGCTCAGGCTGTTAACAGTTTTTGTTAGGCCAGCATGCACATCTCATGCAGTGGTTGAGCTTTTTGGGTACACGTGGCCTTCTCCAAGTCTGAAATAGAAACATTAGCTGCCAGGCCAAGCATACACGGGAACAGAGTGTAACAGTTACACCAAGACTGTCTCACTGTTTGCATGATAGTCCCCAGTGAGCATGTTCTGCTGAGAACAAATAGTGATGTCAAGCCATGTGGTTCCCCTCCCACCACTCACAGAGGAGCCGCCTGCCCCTGCCTAGACAGCTGTTTTTAGAGAGGGACAGAATCTGTATCAGCAAAGATGGCAGAAAGCAGCAAGGTAGCAAGAGTTTTTCAAGCCTAAAATGAAGATAAAAGTCAAGTGGAAACATAATTCACAAAACATTTTTCGTTTGAGCTGCCTTTGTCCTAAGGACGAATGAGTGGTTTGCCCTGAAAAATGCTATAAATGAAAACCTCTGAAGCATTTCTATTGTTAAAGTTTCCTATGTTAGAAAAACAGTTAATTTTTTCTCCTAGTTTTAGCCTACCTAACTCAAAAATATTTAAAACACAGAAGCAGCAGGAAAAAGAAAATAATAAGAAGGGGCTTTAAACTCTAGGAACATTTTTTCTGCTGTGAACTCAGAGTGACTGAGGTTCATAACAGAAGTTGAGCATGTAATATTTTCCACTGCTTACGGCTCCCTTCTGAACTTCCATTTTGTGGGAATACACTTGGATCACTGCTGACCTGTCTCTGGAAAAGGCTCGCTGTGTATTTTGGCTTGGCTTCCTTCCATTTCTACTCCTCTAAGTCTGTTCCCCATTTCAACATCTCCTATTGCCACATTCCCAAACATGTTACACAACCCTAAAGAAGCAATTTATAGGAATATTAGTAGTTCAGCTGTGACCAAACAAGCACTTTTCCCTTTTAACAGATCATTCTCTCCTGGGAACCATAGTTATGTGGCTGTTTGCTCACTTGTTTACAGCGTTGCACTGGATGCAATATTTAAACAGACAAATGACTCAAAGCAGAATAAGTCTGTGAAAGCCAACACTCTGGAGCAGATTTCAAAGCAAAACCTGGCCAGAAATATGCTGTGAAGACTTTTCCAAAAGTGTCTGCAAGAGTCATGCATGAGCGTGCAACATTCCTATAGCCAACCAAATTGTGCCAAATGCCTGTACAGAGGGATCCTGCTTTGATGTCTACAGAGCCATCCTAATAAGAGTCCTCAGCACTCCAGGAATACAACCCATCACACCAAGTACAGGACACTTTTGTAATGCCAGCAGATACAAGGATGTGAGACTGCACAGCTTATCGCAAGACTGGAGTTACTCATAACCATCAAGTAGCTGAATGGCAATCTCACCATACGTACTGAAGTTCCCAATCATGGCCTGATCTTGCAAACCCTGTTTGCTTGAACGCTGGCTCCCAGGGGATATGCCCACAGACTCTTAGTTTGCCGAGTTAAAGACCTTAGTTTTTAGTATTTTATCAGAAGATTACATCAAGTTCAACAGCAACTTCCCTGGAAACAGAGGACCCTCACTATGGAAGCTTAAAACCCAAATCATAATCAAGACCTTTCCATCTGTCTCTCCGCAGAACGAAAGCTTCAGATTCATGACATGTACTATGCTTTGCTGACCTTCAGTTGTACTTTTTTACTCTGCTCCAAATGCTGCCATCCCTGCAGAAGAGCTTGCCAGGTGGAGTATCTACCACCGTTTATGGCTTGATACATTTGCAAGCAAAAAAATTACTGACTTCAATTTATGCCCTCACTACAAGCTGCAGCTCATAGTCAAATTTATTTCTGCTTGGCTGTATCTTCAGCACTGATAAAGGCCATTGGAAAAAGGGTTTTGGCATGAATTAAGGGCAGTAATTGCTCAAGCCACCTCCATAAATTTCACCTTTAAGTTTACCCAAAGGAAATCCCGCAGCTGTACCATGCTCTACCATGATCATATAAATCCTCTGTCATGCAGCTGGTATAACCTAACACCAAAGTGGAGAACCGTGACCAAGAGCTACTGAACCTCTCATGGAAATAAGAAAGAAGTCTAGAGACACCTTCTGGATCCAAGTCAGGGGGAACAGCAACAGGCAGAGCAACAAGCTGCCAAGGCAGTAATCACCACTGATTGCTGCCTGACACCCACCTGAAGGTAAAGTATAGGTCTACTAAAGGCAACACACCCAATCTCACCTGTAAGCACACAAGGAGATGGCCTCACAGGCACAAAATGTCTTTTTTTTTTTTTATATATAAGGCTACTCAATCAATCCAACAAAGCCTGCATCAGCTTCAGTTACAAGCAGGTTTTATGTTTTCCTGCCCCAAAGTGGGGAGCTCTGCAATCTACCACACACTATCACCATATGCCACCACAGAGAGGTCTTCGTAGAATCATAGAACAGTTAGAGTTGGAAGGGCCCTTAAAAATCATCAAGTTCCAACCCCCCTGCCATAGACAGGGACACCTCCCACTAGAGCAGGTTGCTCAAAGCCCCATCCGGCTTAGCCTTGAACACTTCCAGGGATAAGGCATCTACAACTTCTCGGGGCAACCTGTTCCAGTGCCTCANATCCATGAGCACTCCCAAGTCCTTCTCCTCAGGGCTGCTCTCCAGCCATTCTCTGCCCAATCTGTATTTGTGCCTGAGGTTGACACATCCCAGGCATAGGACTCTGCACTTGGCTTGGTTGAACTTCATGCCATTTGCATTAGCCCACCTCTCAAGCCTGTCCAGGTCCCTCTGGATGGCATCCCTTCCCTCCAGCGTGTCGACCACACCACCAAGCTTGGTGTCATCAGCAAACTTGCTGAGGGTGCACTCTATCCCACTGTCCATGTCTCCAACAAAGATGTTAAATAGTACTGGTCCCCAGTACTGAACCTTGCGGGACACCACTCATCACTGGCCGCCCTGTGGACATTGACCCATTAACCACAACTCTTCAACTGCAGCCATCAATCCAGTTCCTTATCCACCGAGTAGTCCATTCATCGAACTCATGTCTCTCCAATTTGGACACTAGGATGTCATGTGGGACAGTGTCAAATGCTTTACTTAAGTCCAGGTAGATGACGTCCGTTGCTCTGCCCTTGTCCATCAGGTTCATGCCAGTATTGTAGAAGGCCACCAAGTTTGTCAGGCAGGATTTGCCCTTGGTGAAGCCATGTTGGCTGTCTCCAATCACCTCCATGATCTTGCCAGGCACAGAGGCGAGACTGACCGGCCTATAGTTTCCATGAGAAAGTTATATTTGCTTACATCTAAGTAAGTCTATCTTTACCACTGGTGCCATACAGTTACCATTAGTATCCTCAGCCTGAATATACAAGTACAGAATTACACCCGTATAACCTGCACCTGAAGTGACGGATGTCACTCACCACACATTGTTTCCTTTAGACATCCTAGCAATATCACTGATGTCTTTTCTGGCTTCAGCTAGTGTCTACCTATAGGACAACACTGTCAACATTGTTGCATGGGCAGTGGGACATGTAACTAGTGGGTGACACATAATCAGTATGCAGTGACTATCCAACCAGCCTAACTGGCCATTTACCCTACCATCTCTTCATGTGATAGAAGATTATATCTGGTTATGTACAGTTAACACGTGTTCTGGTTAGGGGTCACCATGGAATGCATGTGCACAGACAGGGCTTAGCATAATGGACCCTCAAGAGCTCTAGGGAGCTAATCTAGCCTGCAGAAGACAGTTTGCCATCTTGCATTGCACCACTAGGATCCATACAACTGAGCTCATTTGGCCTAGCAGATAAAAGATGCCATCTATCTGCCACCTCTTTCAGAAGTAAAACATCAAGAAAAAGTTATTGCTAAAGCAATCTTATCAGTAAACTGAGGAACAATGATGAAGTACAGGGCAGGGATAGAGACTGCAGGCAGGGAGAAACAGAAGTGTCATAAACTGCTGCCCACAAAGACACCAAATTGTGTAATACACCCCCAGCTTCTAAATGTCAGCACTAACGAGTAGGTTTTCTCCTGCTTCTGCAAGTTTTCCATTTCTTCCCAGGGTAGAACTGAAAGCTACGTAGGCAGTAGTAAGGGAATGAGTAGGCAAATCAAGTGACAGATATTTGTCAAAAAAAAAAATGGACAGAAAATTCCCACAGTCTCTAGTTGCTGTAGAATCACAAAAATAGTACGGGGCTATAAAGGTACTGCAAACCAATAACCTTTTCTCACTATCCAAACTGGTGGAGCAGTAAACAGGAAAAAAAGCCCAAGGTGATGGCCAGAGCCATAAGCTATTGGGAGCCTTTGGGACAGAAGAAAAATAGGTTTGAGCCCACCCATGTGAACTTTCTGGGAAATAATAAAGTTATTGAAAAACTGCCATATCCAGACTCAATAAAGAGATTTACAGATGGCTGTGCCAGCACAGTATGATCTGTCAATTTGCTGGCTCCTCTCATCAACAAATACTCAGAGTTCCTTTATTGAGAACACTTTATCCACATTCAGGCTGAAATACAGCACCTCTCAACATACCAGAACCTTATTAGATGTGCCACAGAGATAGCAGGGATGAATTTGGGAACTTGTTACCCATGTTTCCACCTGTGGGAGTTTTAACTTTCAGTGCTAAAGCAAAGCTCAGAGAAGATGCGTCGCCCATTGCTTCTAAATCACTTTGAAGGGAGAATAACCTGAAACACTTGCTAGGATCACCCGGACTGACTTTTACCTGCTCAAGAAAAGGCCAGAGCATCCCAGGGATGAACGACCTAAACCAGAAGAATGAACAGTCTTGGACCAGGAACACCCAGGGTGTGCAGTGCACTGCTTCCACCACGATTGCAAAAGGGGGAGGATACAGATGCCTCTTGCTCTGGATGAGAACAAAACAGAAGAAAGGGGGGAAGACAAAGTAGTGCTTTTGTTAGAAGCAGATGTAGTCACAATGGGACACAGCTATGACAGAATGGTTCATGTTTGCTTTCATTCCAATCTGGCCTCACTGTCCACCTAGATCTACTTGCCATTGCAACACCTAGTCTTCTGGCTCAAGTCCTTTGGTGCACAATCTGGCAGGACCTGGGGTGTCCTGACCCCACAGGGCCTGCAGCTGCCGTCTCTGTGTAGGAACATCCTTTGGGATGGCTGCAATGTGGTGGAGGCTGCTCCTCTGTTCTCTAACTGCTGGGACCCTTCTCCAGTATGCAAACCAAAACTCTTCCTCTCTTCCAAATTACCATTCTTATCTCAAAGAAACGTAAACGAATCAGAATAAAATCAGGCAGGGCATGGGGACACCCTGGGGAAGCTGATTCATGGCCAGTGTTGCCCTGCTAGTGCCACCAGGGCCATGACAGTCCCAGCCATTACCTTGAACATGAGACCATAATGGCAAGCAGTGCCTGCAGGTGTTATTTCATCATGCTGATTGTTCCTTTGTTTTTCATCCCATATTTGGAAATGAAAGCAACTTTTAATCAAGAAGAGGAAGAAACACGGAGAAACTGGAAGGATTTTTTATTCCATCTTTGGTGAGGGTGACAGCAAGCAAGGGTGTTTGCAGCATTTTGTTGTGCTCCAAGACACTTTCCACATAACTAGCCCTTCTCGCCACTGTGAAATGATTCAATATATACCTTCCCTAACGAGCAGTCCCAACTAACCACAGCAGTCATGTAGCATGTCTTTGCTTATATTTTCCATCTTCAGCAGAGCAGATATTATATTTCCACTAGATTTTCCAACCACTCTTTTCCCACGTATTACAGACATAAAAGACAGTTAACTCATATCTTTCCTGAGGCCACCTTGTTTCAAAGCCTAATATCTAGATCCTAAAGGAACTTGTTATTCTCCCCTGGAAAGTGAGGGGGAGAAAGTATGAAATGAATAAATTCTATTGTGCCATTTACGAGTCTGTGGTATCAATAATGCAATTCTGTCCCCAAACCCTCAGCTGTTCTTTTTGAAGTGATTGACTGCAATGTGAGTACTCCTACTCACAGGTTTCTTTTCTTCCAAATAAATTCATAGTTTTGAGGCAGGCTTGTTTGTTTTTCCCCCAAATACTCAATATCCTTAAGCAGTGACTAAAGATGAGAAGATTGCTGTATTTCAAAGACATCAGTCCTGTGAGAGTTTGTCTCTTCTCCTTTAACTGCATTATTATGAATAGGACAAAAGCAGAAGATTCCCTAAAACATATGGCTAATATAAACCCACAATAACCCATTTATGGTCCCATGGAATGAATGTATCTGTTTACTTCCACGTGGCTCTAAACTCAGATAAATGAGGATCACTGAGTTCAATCCACCATTAAATCTCTACCACATCAGCCTTCCCTCATCACTATCCAGAATCAAGAAAAATATTTTAGAAGCATGAAGAAAAACCCAAAGCATTTTAACTTGGCTTCACATTTATTTGTGGCCTGTGGGATACCCGCTTTAATCTGGATTTTAACTTCCTCCAAGAAAAAATGTATAACTCATTAAAATTACCCAAAGTCAAAAAAACCCTCAACCCCCAAAAAAACCCTCAACCCAAACACCAAACAACTCCAAAACCCCCAAAACAACAAAATAACCAGAGAGGACAGGTTGGACTTGTTGTCATTTACAGCTATGGAAACTTGATGAACATAGAGCCACTTCCTAACTGACTGTTTTGCACATTGTCTGCTTTTGACAGGGAAAGGCAACCAGACAACAACAGTGAGCATTTTGTTAATTATTTTTCCCAATAACTTCCCCAGTTGGCTTTTCCGAGCAGTCCCTATATGAAGAAATTGTTAGTTTCTCAGTAATGTCTTACCTATGTCATCATAGTTGCATCCACCTTCAGCATTTAGACTCTACATTATATTTGCTGTTTAAAAAATGATTATGGTAATTATCCAAAACAATACAAGCTAGAATTTTGTTCTGAAGTGGATTAGATTGTTTTTCAGCAAGTGAGAAGCTGGAGAAGTGGTATGCCCTTTGTGCCATACCACAAGGGCAGCAGAAACTGAAGAACTGGGGGGTCAGAAAAGACAAATGGAAAGAAATTATTTGGAAGTATAACATTTGAGGTTTATAGCTGATAGCAAGGTTAAGACTACAGGGATTGTGAAGCTCACACCACAGAAAAAAAAAATCAAGAAAATAAAAAAGATACTGGTTTTATCCAATTTACCCTCCTTCCTTTTTTTTTTTTTTTTAAATAAGGTATTAATTTTCTCAGCTGGCCTAATGTGGCTTCAAAGTAAGTTTATTTCCTTTTCCTCTAACATACTGTCCCTTTTCCTTTTCTTCAGGTTGCTGAGCTCAGTTTCGCACTGCGCACAAACAGCTCAAGAGTTGTCTGAGGATCACCAGAGGATGGGAAGACTGAAGCTTTTTAAAGAAATGCAACATTCAGAAAAAGGTATTAGTTGGTAGGGATTAACATCGATATCCTGTGCTGCTTGTGTTACTTGCTTTCAGTCTCACAGCACTGTATGTTATGACCAGGTTTGAATAATGAGAAACCGGGACACTGCTGATTTAAGATTAATTCACTTCCACATGCAGCAAGTTATTGTTTTTATCACCTGTGTCTCACGGGAGCTGTTGAACCAAATAGGCACTTTCCCCACAGGGAAAAAAAATGTGGGTTAAAAGGGTAAGAACAGCTACAATCGGCCAGAGCACCTATATCCTCAAGATCAGTATCCTTTCTCAGACAGGGACCAGTAAGAAATGTGGAAGTCAGACTATAAGAATTGGCTAAGAACACAGTGATGCTTTATCAGAATGCACTCCCAACAACCAAGGGCTTTAGGACTTCTCACATCAGAAGCACACTCATGTACTCCAGCTGCTAATGAAATTATTTCACTTGGCATCACATAATAGAAGTAGCAGAGAAAACAGTGAATGACTGTTCCCGGTCTACCTTCTCTGCTACTTTTTGATAGCTCTCCATCATATTCCTACCTCCTAGTCATTTTTTTTTTTTTTTTTTGTGTTGAATAGCTGTCATCTACTTAGACACACCTGAAAGGAAGCCATTCTATACCTTTGATCACCTCTTCCTTCTTTCTTTATATGCTTTCTCTTTACCTATCTTTTTTGAGAATGGAGAACTCACGAGGTGGGCACACCATGGGCCCCTTACAGGGGCACAACTGTTTCTCCTGATTTTCTACTCTATTCTTTTCCTAACAATGCCTAAGACTCTTTTCGCCTCCTTGACCCTCACCACACACTCCACTGACATTTTCACAGAACTGTCAAAAATTACTCCAAGACCTTTTGTGATTACTAGTAGCTACTTCACAGCCTATACAGGAAATTGTGTTCTCCAAAGCACAGTAATTTTTTATCAACAGTGTCAGATGGTATTTTTATCACAGAGTTATGAAATACAGTCTTTCTACACCATTTTGAATTAAGTTCTGTTTCTGCTCTGAAACTTCCTTTCATCATTCTCTAACCACCTTTTGCCAGACCAGGCATGAACAATTTGGGCAGCGCTAGCTCTAATATTGATCTCCAAGAGATTCCAGTGACCTCCTTCCCCATGAAAACTCATTATTTATTCCTAGAGTTAACGTAAGTTTCAAGGAGATGTCTTGGGTATCAGAGAGCATTCCAGGTGGCACAGAGTGCCTATTTTTAGGCCTCTGGATCCAACTCTTTGTTTCCTGTTTTTTTTGTTTGTTTTTTTTTTTTTTAACAGCTTACAGACTCATATAAGGACAATTACAGTGCTTAGTTTTGTTCCTTTTCAAGGGCCTGGCAAAAGCTATTTTGGAAATCCAGACCTATCACATCAACTTTTTACACAATGCTAGCAACCACTCTAGAAAAACCTCTAAATCTGTGAAGGATGAGTTCTTTCTAAAAAAAGCAATGATGATTCTTTCCTACAATACCTTATGTGTCTCCTTATGTGCCTACTTTATACTATGCTTTCATCAGTTTTTCTGGTACAGAGATACAGACATCGGAGTTAGTGCCCACTAATTCCCAGATCCTATTAAAAAAAAACTGTTTCATAGACTGAAGTAATATTTGCTACTTTTTAATCACTCTGATTCCAAGGCAGCTTCAGGGTGCTATATTACAGACTGAAACAGTTCTGCTTCACACTAAGCATTGGTGCAGAGACCTTGAACTAATCAAAGCGCTGACTCTGCATAAATTAACCCACAAATTAGTCTGTAATCTACATCTCGTGGTCAGCCCTTGGCAAGAATAAGAACGAACATCATCTAATTCTTCATCTATGGCCATTTTGCACTGAAAAGCTATAGCCACACCAGCAACTCCTCCTAGGATAAGCACAATTAAGAGTTGGCCAAAAAAGTCCTTCTGTCCATGTGGTTTGTATCTAGTCCTTAAGCAAAACCTGCTACGGTAGCAAATGGGGTTTTTGGCCAGCATTTGCACTGAGGCTATCCTGCTGTTGCCACATCAGCAAAAGGCTCTCACTCCTCACTGATATTTCTACGACAGCAATTTTAAAACATAGGTTAGGCCTACATGTCAGTGCTTTCCCATGTCTGCCCCAAAAGCCACAGCAAAACTTCAGTTCTATGCAGCCCTGTGGCCCTGCCTCAAGTTTCAGTCTTCTTCCTGCATCTTTCCCTCTACCTGTGCTTTCAAGGAGACCAGCCCCAGCTGCTCAAACCTGTCTCCCACTGTGTCCAATCCGGACACACGCCACCTGCAGATACGGGAAAGATTGTAGGATATAGATCACACATCTGGATTTTCACTGGTGAGACAGAGGTGAAAGCTTCTCAAGGATGTTCAATCCACGAGTCATGACCATCATTAAGAATTCAAATATTCCTGCAAATTTAAGACGTGAAGAACTGTTTGAATTAATTAAACAATGTCTCCTTTTGTGTAATGAGTAGTAAAAAAATTTAATTGTATCTAAGTGAGTACACTGTCATGTAAAGCTGTTCTAGAGGAATCATTGCTCTTGTCCACAAGGGAATTTATCTGCAGATGAAATTTCCTCCTTTATAGGGATCTTATTTCTCTGTAACATCAGAGGCAAAATTTCTCTTTTCCGTGCTTCTAAAGAGACTTATTCACAGCCACTCTTCTGGTAAGATACTTGAATCTCATGGTAATAGTTAGACGAGGTCAGTTTCTGGCTAAAACTAATGTGTTGCTGTAGATTATTCTTATCCTTAGCCAGTATCATATCACATAAATGCATTAGGACATTTTCCTGGACTACGATGTCTTTACATGTACTGGAACAACTACAGAATAAACAAATGGAAAGGCATTCCCTGTGGCTGACTTGTAATTTGGAGTTCTCTTTCAACTCCCTCAGCTTCATTTTCAGTGTATAAAAATAAGCCCAAGCATTAAAACTCCACAACTGTTGCTTCCTCTAATGTTCACCTATGGCTATTTATCTGAAAGGAATACAGTGAAAGGAAAGGTGTGTCCAGAGAGCAAGGCACAGAGCAGGTGGCCAACACCAAGTGAGTAGACAGCAGCTCCCTAGAGGACTGCCCAGCTGTTTCCCCAAAGCACAGCAGCACAGGACACACACAGGGTCACTGCAGTGACACCAGATGCCCAACAGGGAATCAACTCACTTGACAAACATTGTAATTTGGACAGCAGCATATGGTGCTTCAGGTATTACTCACACAAGTCGTACAACTCTCATTCCTGCTCAGGATTTCAAAAATCTAAGAGCACAATTTTCACCTTGGGAACACTACAGAAATATTGGGCTACAGCAGCTAGAAAAAAACACTAGTTTAAGAGCATGAAATCAGATACATTTTTGAGGGTGGATATGGTTGACAGGAGGCTATAATAGGTTAAAACCCCCAAGCAGCCATGAATAGTAAATATCTCTGGGGGAAGGGTTGAGGATGACATGGGAGATTCTAGCTAGATGAATGCACTACCCCAAACATCAGGAGGAAACCTGCAGATGTTTCAGGGACTATTTCAATATGCAGAGCTTGAGTTGAGCGCCTATTTAACAGATTGCAGTTTCTGAGTCACTAAATATTATTATTTGGCAGCAAAACTACGCGCTCTCAACCATCTCTCAAGGGATCCTTGCCACAAACTGCTGCGAAAGCAATGTGTATTCTGTAACATTAAATTGCAGAATTTCTAAACCAACAAGCAGCTCTCTGTATAACTATAGACACAGATACATATTTAAATAAAAGGTCTGAAGTTAATTTGGCATACATCTGCCTTAGTCAGAGAAACCAACACTGGAGTCCAGAAACCTACCATTTTCTATGTATTTCTGGATTATTTATGCTTGCACTTCATTATCTCCTAACAGATCAGGATTTTTGTGGTTTTTTTAGGTAGAATTTCAGGAAATTTCGGTAAATATGACAGAGGAATTAAATCTGAACACCAACGTCTGGCACTGAAAGTAGCTTTCTTTAAGATATCTTTGAAAAACACTCAAAACATAGTTATAGGTTGATTCCAACAGTGCTATAATGAGTATTACACATCCCATTCAACAAGTAGATACAGGCTCAGAAGACTAGAGACACAAAAGGATTCAGGTACCCAAATGCTTCCCAATTTCATTTAGTCCCACTTTTGGTAGGATTTAGGTACCTAATCACTTCACAGGATCTGGCAAGGTCCCTTCCAACTCTAACCATTCTATGATTCTATGATCTTGCCAGACTATTGGAGGAACTACTCTCAGTGACAGGATTAAGAAGTCTCAGCTCATCCTTAGTTTATTAGGCTGTAACTTCTCCTCAAGTGCATCAACAGAGTTAATAGAAATAGCACATGACCTTTCTGTACTAAGGCTTTTTATCACAAGCAGCTTCCCAGAGAGTCATAGTGTCTACTCTGCGGAGCTAATAATAGGCAACATTCCTACAGGGACATAATTTATGGGGCTGCATGCACAAGGCATGTACCAAAACCTCATAAAAGCACCAAATGAATCATGCTCTGAACAAAACCAAACAAACTGCATGCACTGCATAGTGAAATATTCAAAAACTATCTGCAAAGTAGCTACATATCATAAACTCAAGAGGAGACAGAAACAGTAGAGGGTAGACAATAGACAAATGATTGTGTCTCCCATCTCAGGCAACGCGGTTGCTATTTCGATAACTCTTTCTGCCTGTTACACACTTTTATTCCTATCTTGGAAGGACCATTGACTGGCAAGAGAAGGAAAACTATGAACAAGAGCAGAGACTACCCACAAGAGATCACTACAGTCTACTTAAACCTAGGAAGAGGAAATAAACGCAGAATGGACCTTCAGAGTTAAAGCATCTCTCTTTCAGAAGGAACACCCTCTCTCCTCCCTTCCTTGCACAATGCCAGTTTATCAAGTGAAAGTCTGTCAGATGGAATGCTTCTTCCAGCAATATACCAGTGATATCTACAACTGCTCAAAACAGAAAGCAAAGTCTGCAACCACCTTCTGTAAACAACATTGCTGCTTGCAGGCACATATGTATCTAGAAAGTGATGACTCCTTTCAGTGTTGTCCTTGAAATTGTTATTTTTGGCACAAACCTGCATTTTTGAAAAACAGAACCAAGGCATCATGTTACAGAGAAGAAATACATCATGTTCCGAGCTGGAAAAACACTCTCCCCTCTCCTCCAGGTTTTGTCTATCAAAACAGGACAACAGAGCTTTGTAACCTTGATACTGTCAACATGACACTATTATATCCTTTTCACTATGCTAGGTACGAAAAAGAACCTACTCCCATCAGTACAGATGGTAGCAGCAGTTTGGGAAAGGAAACAGCTAAAGAATACTGACTAAACTAGTCATAAATAAAAGACAAGATGATCATTGTGGTTAATTAGCATGTAAAACTTCAATTTTGCTTTTAAAGTTCATGGTTTTCTCTACTATTTGCTTTTTGCATACTGCATTTTTATTTTGATCTGGTGGTGATTCATAGGCCCCAAAAAAATAGTTATGGCTGACTCAAGGAACAACAAATCTATTACAAGGGTAGCATCACAGCCTAATCTCCATTGCAAGAGCATAGAGTGAAATCCTGTCTCCTCTGAAATACACAGGAGTCTATCATAGAATTATCGTGTTCAACGGTGACAGAATTTCAGCCATCCATTGAATGTATTTCTAAAAGGTAAGACAACACAGCAGCGTAAAAACATACTAGTTAACATCAAAGGGTGCTTAGATGCAAGAATTTTATGTTCATACAGTTGTGCTGTTTGAGAGGTTTGCAGACACATTAAGTACATTTCCAAAGTCAGGGTTTACAAGCTCTCCTTCTGCAACCATGGAAGATACACATAATTAGGTGTCATTATAGTCAGCCCTTTGTGATCTCTTCTCCTGTAATGTTTATAAGGTGTCCCTAGTTAAGTTCTATAGAATTCAAACATTTTCTGACTTGACTTTGCAGAAGCAGACTGTAACAGACATGAAATACTCCCTAAGGATTTAGTCTTGCCAAGCTTCCTCCTCCATATTTTGCACTCAAGTAGTGATGTCCATGTCTTTAAACTGGTATCTCACCTTGCTCCTGAGCTATCTGTCAGATAGGAAGCAAAACAAAATATTGACTCACAGGCTAAAATAGATCCTTAAGTCCAAAGAAACCTTTGAAATCAATGAGATTTTCCTACCAGAAGAGACTGTGTAACCTTTAGCACATTCTTTTGCAAAGTATCATGCTCCATCTCACTTTAAGAGAAAGGCAGAAGAACATCACCTCACCTTTTTTCATCACCACACATTTTTACAGTTGTTCTGTTGCTGCTTCAGATACTGTAAAATGCACCAGTTCAGTCAAATGCTGCTTCAGTCTGCATGAAAACAGGCATGAGAAATTCAATGCCTTTCCAGTTTCTTTCCCTTCCAAACTCCCATCAGCCATCATTCCACCTCTTTGCAAACAGTATCCAGATGTTAATAAACATCTCAAACTTACTGTTTTTCAATGGCACAACCATTTCCTATTTAGCTTTTTCTATCATTTATTTTGTCCACCCTACAGCCTTTGTTGCTTGCTCATATTTCTAGCTCACCACAAAATATGTTGTATTAACGTCAACAGAAGAATTCCTTTAACATGAACCAAAATAATATTATTTGCTTCAAATCCAGGGAAATAGGACCTGCTTTTAAATTTATGCTCACTGGATCTTCCACCAATATTTTTCTGGATGAAAATTTAATGTGGAGCATCACTGAGTGTTCCAGTTGGAATTCAAAAGTGAACATTTCTTTTCAGAGTTCACAATAACAAAGACTGAGAATCCTTTTATATATATTTTCAAGTGTGCTCCATTCATGAGAAGATAGGTCCTCAGGCCATGAACTATGGACTGTAAATCAATGCAGGTCTGATAAGGCTGACAAGCAACAGAAGTAGAATATGCAGCACCTTGCACAGGCTTTGCAGTGTCACTGAACACATTAATGTCTCTACATTTAAAAAAAAAAACAAACTTCTGAACTTAATTTATGGGCATGATCTTGACTACAGAAAGGAATTTTAATAGCTATATGGAAAATACAAAGATATGACAATGTTTGCCACAGTTACCATAATTGTGTGCATAGGGACAAACAGTTCATTTCAACCTAAGATCAGTGGACTCTGGAGGCTTGCAGACTACTTCCAAGAGGACTGTTTAAAGTAATGAATAAATGCAAGGGCATCTTTTCCAGGTTTAATTCTGCTGGCAGTCATCCCCGCCTCTACTGATTAAAAGTGCTTAAAATGACTGGTACGACCTAAAGTAGAATGAATTATGTTACTTCCTCCATGGGTTTGACAGCAATGAAAACTGGCAAAAAGTAGTGGCCTATTTCCAGAGTCTTGGGACTGAAGCTGAAAGAAGGGGGAACTCCCCCAGCAATGGATTACTTTCTCAAAAAGGCTCCTGCAGGGAACCTGAAAGGCCCCAAGTTCTTCAAAAAAGCTGACAGCAAGTCTGAGGAATGATAGAGTTTCTCAGGGAATCTGAAAACTGCAGAGACCGGAGACATTGCACCTTCAAAAATCAGCTCAGGAGCTGGGTTGCGTGTGAGTCTGAGTCAGAATTTTGCTAACTGAATCATGACTCTCCTGCTGCATACCCTGTCCTGCAGAGATGGGAATAATCTTGTTCACTGCTGAAAAGCTCACTTGTCTGGCTTCTCTTTGTGTCACAGGACTGAAGCTTGATATGAAGGGTTAAACCCTTGTATCCAGTTAATGTTGTTTAATGAAGTTAATGGGTATGCTGGGTTTGCCAGCCCACGCTGAAGAAAGGGCTTACCCCATTTCAAAGCCATGACGGCTGGCAGTGTCACGGTGATCAGGCAAACATGGAGCAAACAGACTGGACACCAGAGCTCTGCTGGCATGTGGAGCCATGACAACGTACAAACACTCTCCTTCTGCCTCACATTCACATCTTCCCTCAGGGGAATTTGCTGCCAGAGCACATGCTATTTGCTAACATCTTGGGTCAGAAAGTAGTCTCTATGCCTCCCTGGTGGGACTGCAAAAGGGGGATTGAATCAGACCTAAATATAATCAAAATCCAACCAAATCAATGTTTTTAGATTCTTGTTAAATTCACCCCACGCTTCCCAAAATGTTTCCTGCTAATCAGAATAACAGTTCAGCTAATACCAATGCCCCCAAGTACGTGCCTGATGAGCACCAGGACTGTCTGCAGTGCTGTTATATTCTATACCATTATAGCCTACATCCTCAACATCCACAGAGCTCCCCCACAGGGATATTTGGTGCTGCTCAGGGTCCTGTCTGACCTATGCTCCCTTGTGAGGGCTCTCACACTGTGTGCTATCACTGTCTGCTTTCCCTTCCAAGAACTCAAATGAGTTTAAACTCTTTTGGAGTCACCAAAACGGCTAAGAGCCCACCAGTAGCCAGAACAAATTCAACCAGAGCAAAAAGCCAAAAAGAAAAGAGTTGTGGTTCAGCTTTATGTTTTTACTTCTCCAAGGACTTTGCAAATGAAAGTGAGAAAGTTTTAAAGGAAATTGAACTATGTCAAAAATAAGAATTGTCATTACAGCTCACCTCCAGAATGTCCTGTGAAGTCCAGGAGTCATGGGCTAGATTTTGTATCATCACAGTCCTTGACTCAAACAAGCTCCAACCCAAAGATGTAAGAGAGGAAGGGAAGAAAGAAAAACAGGGCAAAGGAAGCTAAAGCAGATAGTGAGTGTGCTGTCTTCAAGCACAAAACCCTGTGCTACGCTCCAGAGCAGCAAGGCAGGAGCCAAAAAAAAAAACACCAAAAAAACCCCACACACATAAAATGTCTTGATTACAGTCCCCTGCCCATGCCACTGGTTTAGGGTTGCTATTTGCTTTCCTAAGAGAGCAATCTAAGCTTTCAAGGAAAGTGAGATGTTTCCTCCCTCCATCTAGACAAAAATTTACCAGGAACACAAGATGATATTACAGTTTATATGTTGATCTGTTATGACAGGCTAAACAAAAGTCGATTGTGATGCAGGCATGATTATGGGAGAGGTCTCCATTATTTTGGCTTGTTTTTAAACAATCTGTGGTCTACAGCTGAATATGTTCAAGGAAATAACAGCTCTGAAGTGATCACTGACTGTACACATCAAAGATCAGATGCTATTGGGTTACACTTCCCTGGACAAGTAGCATTAAAGATACAAACTTCCACTTCAATAAAAACGCAACAGGTTAATAACAACTCCAGGTTGTAACAGTACAGTCGTTTATATTCCTACCCCAATTTTTGTGTAATAGTATTTACTACTTTGTCTCCCAAAGAGTAAGATTTCAAATAGACTACTCCTCTTACTCGCAGTCTCAGAACTCTGCTCTTTCCAGTCTTCATAGAAAAGAAACAGATTTCAGAGTCTGAATTTGTTTACTTCCTCTCCAGTTACAAGATCCTCCACAAACTTCATCTTTTATATCCAAGAAACAGATCCAAAGGAATCCCTACAAGGAAAAGTGTTAAGAGATGATTAGCAATGTCTGCAAATATATTTGGAAGTAAGCTCCAGATTTTACTTCAGCTAAGAGAAAACATTGAACTTTTGTTGTCAAATTGCTACCAGAAACCTGGAGAACCCAGAGACAGAGTGAGGTCCGTAAGATGCTCTCTAGCTCCATACAATCATAGCTACAAACAGAGCTATCTCAGGACTTCTCAGCAAAGGAGGCAAAACTGGATTTTGCCTCCTAGAATAAGGAACTTCCTTATCCCAATCAAACGAAGGACAAAACAAAAGAGGGGACACAGGTAGGATGCAGAGCCAGAGTAAGAGACCTGTGAACTTCTGAAATTGGGCTATTTGCTACCCTAACAAGAGAAGGAGAAAGCTGGAAGTCCGTGACTGAGTCACACCTCAGATATCCTATTGCCCTTCCCTCATCACAATCACCCTGGCCTTTGAGGCCTCCCATGAAAACAAAGATCATGGATTATGGCTTTTTTTTTCCTGCCTAGGGCAACCATGATATTCCAAGGGAAGGTCCTGGTTACCTATATAGATTGCATCTCTGTGAGATGGCTTCCATGATAAGAAACAAGTATTAGAGGATTCCTAAACTATTTTGAGGTATCAATCCAATTTCTAACCATTACAGGAAGAATCACTGTTCTGATGACTCAGATACCTTTCACTGCATTACAAAAGTAGTGTATCACAGTTCGTGCACTTTCATATACTGCACTTATGACCATTAAATGCAACATCAGGGATGGATCCATTCAATTGGTTGCTCCACTAGTTAAGTCCACTTTCGTGAAAGGCATAATTGAAATATCAAGTTACAAACTCACAAGCGAAATACTACGATAATTGGTTGCTGCTGTGACTCAACACACAACATTTCCCAATACTACACATCACACATTCAGGTCTAGGAATTTTTTGTGTGGAGTGGAAGGAGAGTAGATGCTCTCCAAATCATGCAGAGGTCTCATCGCAGAATGCTCCACAACAGCCCATTGACTCAATTTTTAGAAAGGTTTTAAAGATACAGCAAATCTGGCATAATATCAGGTGGCAGTGTGCTACTAATTTTGCTAAATCTCTGTTTCACCTTAATAAATATTTCATTACTTCTCTCTTATGAGTGAAGTCTATCACTCCGCCCACGACATGGGTTAAAATTCAGGATCACAGTCACACTAGGAGTATCCAACGCCAAAAACCACTTAAGAATTTGGTACAAAAAGCCAGAAATTCAACACTTATTTAATGAAATTCTACCACCCAGAATGAACACAAATAGAAGTCATTTACAAACTTCCTGTATTTAAAAAAAAAAAGGCAAATGAAAAACAACACAAAATGAAAAACCCAAAACCAATTAAGAAAACCTACAACACCACAATGATTTTGATCAGTTTACCAGAACACGTTTGCCAGGAAGTTTCAAGCCAATGCAGTCAGAAGACAACTGTTACTCTCTTACACATAACTGTAGTGGGTCTGATGCTGAAATACCAGTTCAAACAATATTTAAAAAAAAGAGAAAAAAAAAAAGCTGAGCACTGATTGAACCTTGTTTATAGAAGTATTTTACACCAGCAGGAAATGTCACTTCTCAGTAAATCAGTAGCTGACTGCTGCGTTCTGCACGTGAAATTGTTAAACCAGTTTCTTCTTCATTCTGTATTATCTATTTTGCATTAAGGATTCATGAGGGTTGGTTGGGATTATTTGGGGGTAGTTTTTTTGGTTTGTTTGGGATGATTCAAGTTGGTGTGGTTTTTTAGGAGTATGCAGTAATTCCACAAAGTAAAATATTGACGTGGTTTAGATAAAATACACCTGCTGTGTGGATGCATTACCTATTAAGTCTTACTTCAGTTGGACCAGGTTTATTTATTTTGGTTCTGTTATCATAAAGTTTCCCAAACTTTCCCACTCTTTTAAGCTACATAATCTTCTAACCAAGACGCTAAGAAACTAACGTCAACGAAGTCTATTCAAAGCTTTTGCTTTTAACTGATTGTACCCCTCCACAGATCACCAATCCTCATCTGGTCAGAGCCAAATGGTATGAGTATGCATAACCCATTGAACTGATGTTTTTGGAGGGGATTACTTGGACAGCAAAGAGCACCAAGACAAGAAGTATTTTCTTCCTGCCTGCACTGAAAGAAACAAAACAACACTTAAAATGTTCCCCAAATTATTTAACTTGATACGTTCTCTTTGTAAAAAGGTCAATATTAAACAAATAAGCAAACTACATGTATAAGGATAACATGAGACAATGATATAAATGAGTGAGTTTTGCCAGACCCAATTTTCATCTCTGCGTATCACAGCTCCCAAAGGGGAACAACTGTGCAGTTATCATTCCATTACACTGATGTATTGTTTTTTCTCCTTCTAGAAGGTGAATCTTAGTTTTTTTCCTTAACTGAAAACAGTTTTGCTCTTAAAAAAAGACATGATTATTTGATTTGTCGAGTTCATATTAGAATGGAGAATTTCCATTAGCCAAGGGCTTATCAGCACCTCTTGATGAACTGATCTATTAGAGACTGATGTCTTTGGTATACTTTGTTATCATCTGAATCTGTGAACATCTTTTAACCTCCGATATTTCACATTTTTTTCCAATAAAGAAAAATGGTTATATGCACCACTGCATTTGAACAGCAACAAAAGTGTCCTAGAAGCTCAGCGTTAGCAGTGCTATCCGTATCTTCTTCATCACAACCCTTGGTGATTTACCTATTCAAAAAAACCCCCAGCATTCCATGAATAACAATTGTACAACGATACTAAATATTACTAAAAATTAATTAAAACTTTCTAACAATGTTTTTGGAATAGACCATGAAAAGGCTGTTAATGAGTGACCTGCAATTTATGAGGAGCTGGGGGAATACACTCTCACTAACTGTTTGTCTAGGGAAATAGAAGGATGGGAGAGACAAAAGGCAGTTTTGAACAATCAATATATTCCTCACCTGTGGCTGTGCAGAGCCACAAATACACTGGATCACACAGACAACAGTGGGAAGACGATAGAAATGATGCTGAGCAAGTTACAGCCCAGCATAGCCCAAGCCTCTCTAGCCTGGCAGGCTACCTGGCTTATCCTGGTGCTGGGCAAAGCTGAATGGTGCCATCAGCCCACAAATATGCTGCACAACCATTACTTTCCACACACACACCAGTGAGTCCAGAGCCATATAGGAAAGACAATCACTTCAGTCAGTTCACAAGCCAGAAATCTTCATGGACCATTTATAGACTATTTGATCTGAGCGGTCATCCTTTTTATGGATAACACATTGAGTAGGATGAAAGAATGAAGCTCTGTGTGCTAGCTTCTCGCTCTTGGGTTTTAAATTTATAAACAGACTTCAGCTTATAAACACTCTACATACTAATTCTGGGAAAGATTTTTGGAACATTGCTCTGTAGTTGTGTGGAAGAAGTACAGATGAGTCACACTTTTATTGGTTGCATAAACTTTCATTTCTATTAAACTGTTTTCTGAACATGCATTTAATTTTGGGTTTTGGTGTTTTGTTTTTTTTCTTACTTGCTGATGTTGACTTGGCATTGTTTTCGTCTGCACCAGAATAACAGTGGTTGCTCTTTTCACAGCATTCATATTTTTGGTAACAACAAAACAAAAATAATACTGTTTTCCCAGAATTAATCTGCTCAATTGATCATTATTCCAGAGCCGACAAGTTGTGGTTTCTCTAAGGGTACAGTTAAGCATACGCCAAGTATAATATTCTAATATTCATCCTGCCCCTCAGCTGGATTTTGCTTGCAATATGCACCATCTAAATCCAGAACAGCTCCTTGTAACTATGATCATAATCCAGTCCAGACAGTTAATCCAGGAAAGGAACATAAAAATACCCCAACAATATTCAATGTGCTAAGGACAGCATCATTATAACCTACTAACAAGCTAAATATTGTGGGAGAGAACTCGCAAGTAGGTAAAGACTTTCCACTTCGTGTTGCTTTGACAGGACTTGGCATATACAAGTAAAGAGATACAGCACACAAAGCATAAGGTTGGAAGGTCAGCCTCCATACATGGCTAGGCTCATTCAACAAGACTGAATGCCCTCACTAGAGCACAGCCTAGGACATCCATGCAGGAATGGAGACTGACAGCTCAGTGGTCACTAGCCAGGAGGCAAACTTATCTCAGTATCTCATGTCAGAAATGGGGGCTAAGTACTACTCTGAAGTTGAGGCAAATACCTTAGAAACGCATTATATCTTGATACTTTAATGTCTTGCATGCCTGAAATTTGGACCAGTCCTATACTTTTTTCAATACCAAGCCCCTAGGCCTCCACTAAGCTGGAATTGTGTGTGGTATTTTGACTGTTTATCTGTTTAAGTGTATTTAGGTTTTTCCAAAATAGCTGGAGAGAAGAACTGAATGAATCTTAGATTTAAGATAACAAATAACTATCCAGACTCATGGACTACACGATTCATTAACAGTTCTAGAGAGAATCACAACAGTTTGAAGTAAGACAAAGCTTATTAGTCCTCTCCACGCTTGATCAGGTGAGGCCACTCTGATTACGTTGGGGAATGGGTAGGGAAGGAAAACCAGAGAGCTCCCAGTGTTATCACAGGGCTGACCAGAAAGCAAGCCAAAATCCTTTACTCCTCATCTTTAGCCATTACAGCCCATTCCCCCTTTCATTCTAACTAGTAATGAGCCACGTCTCACCACCCAAGAATGAAATTGCCCCACAAATATGTCACACACTAATAAAGGAATTCATATTTTTCCATCATCTCTAGCCTCCTATTTTAGGAGTCTGGTTGTGGCTTTTCCCTCCTGTCCCCTGTTCCAGCAATATTTGTCCCTCCTTTTCCCTTCCCAGTTCCTTGAGCCTATTTCAATGGAGGCTCTTGCCATCCTTCTCCCCCTTGCCTGTTACATACTCACCTCTTTGCACTTGCTTCTCTAATTACAGTTCCTACACTTTTCCCTAGAGCAGACTGGCATGAACTAAGTAACAAGCAGCATTGCTTTAAATGCAGAGACAGCCTTTAACAAAGTAAGTGGACAGCAGGCAACCACCAAAGAGACAAAATTGCAGCTACGCAGCCCATACTGAGGAATGTCTCCAAACACCCATGAATAAACAAGATGTAAGAGAAGCAAAGGCATTCAGTCACAAAGATGGATGAAGTAACAGTTTCTTCTTCTCAACTGCTTGACATTCAAATGTATCAGTAAGATGGCAGCAAGCCTTGGCTTTAGTACAACTTGAGCCTACAAGGATATCAGTTCATATCTCTGCCTTGTGGGTGCCACATTTATACCTTGTCAAACAGTAGTGTGAGACAATTTGCAGAGTTTTGCCTCCAGTGTAAAGGAAACAGTTACATGCAATTGTTAGAGGTATCCCAAAGTTACACTAGTAAACTCATGTAATAATAGTATTTATTGTTCTTCTTTCTCTAAATGGAAACGAATTAGCCTTGCACTTTGCTGACGAAACCTTTCCATTCTGCTCAAAATGGGATCTTCTGTTCAGTGATACAGCTCCTCAACATATTATAACGTGCAACTGAATAAAAGGTAAATACCCAACACTGACATTTTGTCTTCTGTTAGTTAAGCAAATATGAAACATGGACAAAGCAAAAGTTATGAAATGAAGGCAGTGAACTTGCCGCTTTGCCAGAATCCAAATGGATGAAGTTTTCTTCTCGGAATAGGAGTTAACAGATATATGGATTCAATTAGCCCCAGTCCAGTATGAATGCTGCATAATTCACCTTTATGTCAAGCTGCCTTAAAAATCAGATAGCTTTACAGCCATCTGCCTATGAGTACCCCAGCTGCCATTCTGCCTGCCACCATACGTCATCTATTTATGCACTAAGAAATAAAAGGGGGGTTCAGTTCCTATATCCTTCAATTTTTGCTTTGGAAAGAAATGCAGTGAATTTTCCCATCATTCTTCCCCTGCAGCTCCTATTAGAAGGAATAAGAGGGAAGGGAGGAAGGAGCATGAGAAGAACAGCAGAAGAGGAGGGAAAGGTGAATGCCTGAAGCATGTCCTCATACCTTAAAAATGCCAAGAAAGAAAGCTAATTATTTCCATTTTACTTCTCTCATCCAATCTCAAGCACTTCATGGGAGAGATGACGACTGGCTACAGGCAGTATGAGGTACACCACAAGCAGCAGGAAACCTAACAATGTCTGAAAGGTCAGAAAGGCTTCCTCTCTCACTGAAATGGAAGTTGTGATGTACACCCCAACCATTTCCTCCTCCCACTTCACTGCTCACAGGGAGTATTATCCCTGATTCACGCTACATCAAACTTTGGGGAAAGTGTTTTTCTCCATTGATTCTCCAGAGGCGTCTATTCATGGCCATGTCCAAATACCCCTTAAGCAAACCATGTGCCATTAGCATTAATCGCTCTCCCTCCTTTTGTTCCCTAGTTGATTCAAGGAAAACAAATGAGATAAGGCACATCACAAACAACAATTGCTTGCTAAGTGACAAGCACTTTTGCAAACTCAAGTTGCACATGAGTCTGGTAGGGCAACAATTTTATATGAAGATTCTCTACTAGAACATTTAGAAGACAACATGAAAATAGATTTTTAAACATCTAGGAGCCTTTACAGTAATTTAATCTGTAGTAATAAAGATGACATGGCCAGGACGTAGGTCTTAACCACTGACACGAGACCATCCCATAGTATTTAACTGGCTAGCTTAGTGCCTGACAAGGTTTTGACCTTTCTGAACCTTAATTCAAACTATGCTTAGACAACATAGGCCAGGGAGTGATCTTTTTAGAGACAGTGGCCAGAGGTGCACTATACCTGGTAGCCATGCAGCTAAAAGCTGAGCCATACCTCTCTTTCTCCCAAAGAGGCTGACTTGTGAGATTTCTTAGTGGAGACATACCTGTAAATCTCTGGACAGGAATACTGCCAAATAAATACACAACTGATAACTGTTCCCAGAAATCAAGGCCTATTAGTGAATAATACAGCATAACGAATCCTCAAAGAAGCCACAAGAAGCGTACTACATGGTATTCTCCGCATGTTAATGCTCAGTTGAAAAGCTTATTGTAGCTGAGTGGTAGGCATTTTACTCCCTTTTCCCCTAGACTCCTAAAAAAATCCAGGGGAGATACAGACCCTTTATAATAAGCTTAAACCAACAGGCAATACTTTTTCTAGTTGCCTTCCACAGTCCACTTGAAAGTGGTCCACAGATTTCAGAAACAAACTTGGGTGGGAAAGTCACAGCTGTAAGTCAGCAAATCTACTTCTCATTACAGACCACCACTTCTGATATGAATTAGAGGTCAGATCTTACAAACTGTCAATCCTGTGAGAGGCAGCCATGAATGCTTCTGCTCCAGAAAGATATTTTGGGGTGAGATTTTTTTTCAGGGCAGTACCTTGTATAGAGATCCAGAGGACCCAAGTCCACCTAAGGCAATGCAGCTGGCATGCCTCCTGGTACCACCATGCCAAGTAGTGTGCTGTGCCCTTTAGCACACCTGGTAGAGCAGCAGAACTTCCCATGATTGCTGCTTCCACTTCTGTTCACTTGCACATGGACAAGAGATTTCATCACTCTCTACCCCCAGTGACCACTACTTGTCAGATACTTTTATACACCCTGAGCTCAGAAGATAGAGACTGTCAGGCACAGCATAAATCAACCTGCTACCTGGAAGCACAAGCCTCGACCTTTTTGTAAAGCAAGCACCTAAGCACTGCTGTCAGCAGGGAGGCCACTACAGTGGCAATCAAATAGCATGAGATCATCTAATACAGAGGGTTACAAACCCATATGTCTGCCCCTTTTGTGCCACAGGGTATCTTCTAGTATTCAAGGCTGCCTGAGAGGAGGCTTGATTCCATGGTCTAGCTAAGCTTGCTGTCAAAGGAGATTATCTGGGCATTTAGCCTACATTTTTAATGTTTACACTAATTTATGCATATAAATAACCTATATGTATACATTAGCTTTTCCACATTTAACAGCCAAGTATTTCTGAGACGCTAATAACATGGCAAGGCTAATTAAACATTGAACATGTTGCTATGTAGCTAGCATTTTAAGGAGAGCTACAGCTGCTGTGATGGGATTTCATTTTGTGCAAGAAAACATCCCCTTAAAATAATCAGAGATATATTATTCAGAAAAAATACAATCTCAAACTATTTCAGCTGTCAAAATAATCAAAAATCTGATGAGAGCAAATCAAGTCATTTAACAATTGTATAAGAAAGCTCCAATTTATAGGAGGAGGTGAGGCTTGTTTCTCTTATACCCTAGATGATTGTGGCCGCAATAACACTATCTATTTATGATGGATTTGGATGAAGTAATCCAGCCTTAAATGGAACAGAAAGAGATAAATGCATATTAATAAAAGCACAGATAGAAAGTATCAGCAGATGTGCCAAGTATCTCTCAGTTGACAAATGCCGAGATAGCAAATGTCTTTTAAGAGTTCAGCAAATATCTACTCTAAATGTTAACAAGCACAGGCCAGCAATTTAAACAAAGACTAAAGCAGCAGGCAAGCCATACTGCACTGCCCCAGCTGGCTCTCCTACCAAGCATCCTGTAACATCATGCAAAAGTGCTATTTTCCTATTCTTGATTTATAAGTTAGATGAAAGTCTTAAATACAATTTTCCATATAAAATGCCATTGCCAGCTCTACTTTAAATCTGTTAATGTAGAACTACAAAGTTCTATTTCTTTTCATCATTTCCATGTAAACCATTAACTCCTTAAGTTTTTCAGGGTTTTGTTTTGGGGTGGAGTTTTATGTTTGGTTGGTGGGGGGTCTTTTTGTTTGTTTTTAATGATTATAGTCCCTAGAAGCACCCTTTTAAATGTGAAAATAAACCTAACTTGTCATTCTTCTCAAGCATCATAACAGCTGTACAGATCCTGGCATTTCATATTATTCCTTCTGATAGCTCTACAAACTGCAGTGGGTTTACACAACAAATGTCTGTAACTTGCAACTTAAGCAACTCAGTAGACAAGATAAATATCCAGTTTAATGTCTCCAAGTAGCACCAAATCATCTAGACGGAAACCATTAGCAATCTTAGGTATCAAAACTAGATATGGTTGTATCCACAGAGGAGTCAGATCTGATAAATGGCACAGTGGCTACATTAAAATGGAGAAAAATCACAATTTAAGGCCATATTGGTTCTCCAGAGGAAGCCAAAACTTAGTTCTTTGGTAAAGGTAACAGCATATAAAAGGATAGAAGCAGGTCCCACGACCTCAGCGTTACTAAGGCATTCTGAACTCTTGAATGACTCAAAAAAACACTATCCAAGCAGGCTGAAATACAGCACTCCCAAATCATGCAAAATTGCCCTTGAAATAAGGAAGATGCTGGCGTACCATGTTTGAGCAAAAGCAGACTTTCATATTGGGATGAAGCATTGAGCTATTTAGACCAGTGGCAGCAAAGATCAGATACAACTAATGCCAATGCTTTATGCAAACAGAATCAAACAGGTTATATCCCAGCATTTCAACAGCCTTCCCTCTTCCAGACAATCCATCTCCCCTATGATGTAACAGGCAAACCTTCAGGCAGGAGAAACTTCTTCCTATGCTGCTTTTTACTGAGGTCTAAAAATTCACTGCAGAGTTATTTTCACCAATTGCCTCCCACAGGTCAAATACATTTAAGACATGCATCTGAAACAAGTATCCCTGTTGCATTCCCTAAGGCAGCAAAATATAAGGAAGATTTTGCCAAGATTAAACAGAAACAAAAAACGTTACTAGGCCTGAACGTTCACATGCAAAACTGGTGACTAGTTAAGTAGTAGCCCTTTATCAAGAACCCTGCATCCCAAGATTGTCCATGTTCCTAAATTTAGGGCTTTGATTGCTAAGCAAAATATTTTCTTCATGAATGTTTTTAAGGAATAGACAATGTAGTGGCCAGAAATAATTGCTTGCATTCAAAGCATAGCACCTTCTGCTAAAGAAAGTTGCAATCTTCCAGAAGGAACAAGTATCCAAGAAGAGACAGCAGCTACTGGGATGACTCTTTGAGCAGACCACAAAGATAGCATCTTCCACAGAAAAACACAAGATAACAAATGCGGCCCCACAGAGATGATCTGCCATGGGATGGTAGAAGATGGGTTCACTAATGACAAGTTTGTACAGAATATTTGTCTTGAACATATAGAGAACATGACATCATGAAGACTTTAACTTGAACTATAGTTGTTCTTTTTGATCGTCCCTCATTCCATACTTGGCTTTGGGTCTTCAGACCTCCTAGTGTGAAACAGGAAACTCCAAGAAGCTAGAAAGCTCCCTAGTATGATACCATAGTGCACAGGAGCTGGATTTTTCTCTGTTTCCTTCCTGAAGCTTGCAGACTAAGAACTCCATCCCCAAAGAGGCAAGCATCTCTTAAATGTGGTTAGGAAGAAAGCAAATTGGTTGATCCAAAAGCCTAGAAATAATATGGATGTCCTAAGCCTAGATGTGTCACTAGTAAAGTGAGCTTAGAAGATCATACTATTAAGGATCAGTTGATGCACTGTGTCCACTATCGCATTGCACTTAATCAGCCAAAGCCCAGATCACAAATAAAACAGACTTCTTTTGGATTAGAGACACAGAGGAAACTCTGCAGAAATTCTTCCAAAAAACAGAGACCAGCTCAAGTAAAAGACCCCATCTTTGCCTCAAGAGCAACATAAGCAAACATATTTTTATTTTAGCAGGGGGGGAAAAAGAATAATTATGTAACTGTCTTACATGTTTGTGCAAAACGTTAACAAAATGACCACACTATAGCAGAGTATAGAAACCACTTTCATTGGAAATGGCACAACTGAGACTATCTGACAGCAGGTTACAGTCTAGCAAGTGCGAGTTTAAACCATTGCAATAAAGTGGGCATTTAGAAGTCTAACAAGCAATTCCCATTAGCCTGAATTAAGTTCTTGGTAGAAATCAGTGTCAAAATCAAATGTGTACTGTAAAAGCCTAGATATAGGCTTAAGAATTTTTATTACAAGGTCCATATAAATGGTGCCATTTCATTTTATATTGTGTAGTACCGTACCATTTGAAGGATACTCTTCAAGCAACAGTATACTGTCCTGTTGTAAGAGATGAGCAAGTCTGTTAGCAAGTCTGAAGGATACAGGCTGTTTGTGTACACCCCTTTCATCACAAAAGTTTAAAATATAATAATACAGTGAACAGAAAGTAAATTAATATTGCAGGAAAACAAGTAATATTTTGTGTATGTTGATTCACACTGAGCTGATGGCAACATGTCATGAGCTCTCTGCAGCACTCAAAGTTCATTAGTGAACCCACATTTGGAAGAACCAGTGGAGCATTGGCAGACACAAATCTCTTATCCTAGTATGTAGAGATGTTCTAGCCATTTTGATCCTCTTTGTAAAAAAAAGATTTAAAAAAAGCTCTGGCTGCAATCCCATTCCATTGATAAACTGTCTTTTATGAAGGATCTGTCATGCAGAGGTAGAAGTGTTTGCACCAGTCAGTTCCACCTACATCTAAGCTGTTAGGTTACTTTCTTTACAGCTTTATAAAACAGCATCATTATGGCTATTAACATGTCTGATGCTACACTACAGTGACTGGGGACACTGGATGATATCCAAGCTAAGAGCAGCTTCTACTAAATTTAAGCATTCCCTCAATTTGCTGTCCACATTAATTCCAGCATTACACAACTAGCGTTAACGTTTTGCTGATATCATAGAGATGCTGTATGAGCAGTTGACATAACACAGGTCCTGTCTGGAGATGGTGGAAATGTAAAAGACAAATGTAGAAAACAAAGGTAAGCAATCCACCAGCAACAGCTAGACACAGGGAGAATCCACATCAGCTTCTATCTCCCTTTTGTGCAGTTTCCAGGGCACTATCACCACTAGCACATCTTTCTGAAGCAACTGTCAAGCAGTTTGCTAATTCCCTCTACCTTCCTCCATGCATACATGGAGCCACAAGGCATATGCTCCAGCGTTGTTGACAGCAACAAATAACAGAGTAGCCTGTACAGCTTCCAATGGAATTCCTGGTTGCTTACTCTGCAGTTATCATTATACCAATATGTGTTTCCTGGTTACTTCTCTTTGCAGTGTTTCTAAGCCAAGAGCAGACGATCATTTCATAGAAACCAAAGAGATTAGCCTAGAACAGAGACAAATTACAGTACAGCAAAAATACTTGGTGCATTATACTCACAGACCAGCTTCAATTCTCAAAGCATTTTAAGTATTTAAGAAATGTATCCAAGCTGATATTTATTTGTAGGGGTATCATTTTTCCCATGTTGAACAATGTCCACACATTCTTTTTTAAATTAAACTCTAAGCAGGTAATTCAAGCGATAACACTGGAATCTGTCCTTGTTGCACAATTCTGTAATTAAGATACAGCTCTGCAAAAATATTTCCAAGAAGTCCCATGCTAACCAGCTACTTTTACATAGACAATAGTTGTTCCACTAAGAATTCATGCTATACTTTTCTTAAGGAATCTTATCCATAAAGTATTTAAATTCTGGTAGCCTTGAGACAGTTTCACATCCAACTTGAATGGCTTTACTCTGCATATTGCATTTAAGCAGGAAGTGTAGATTTATTCCTTTGCTTTACTAGTGTTGCTTCCCCCCCCTCCCTCCAAATAAAACATCAGAGATGTAACACAGATTAGATGCATCTGAGAAGTTCTAGCACATTAGATTGCCAGTCATTAGGAACGTGAATTGAGTTCTGTGTAAAGCTCCCACTAAGAAAGCAAAATGCAGACATATTTTGCCAAAGCTTGCTCAGATAAAGAAGGGGATCCTTGAACTCCTTTGCAGGAGCCAAGCAAAATGCATTAGCTTGCACTCCCAGTATGTAGGGCCAAGGGGAAAACAAACAGAGAGCTAGCCTCACTTATTGGCCCTGTGCCCTTTCCACACCATAAAATGACTGAGGCAACATGGAAGAAATGTTCTCCATACCCTGCTGAAACATACAGGCAGCTTGCTTGTATCCTTGCTTCCAAAGGCCTTTGCTTTACTAACAGCAGATGTATTTCTTTTTTGGGGTGCTTGCATGATGTCCAGTGTTTCACCTTCCATTACTGGAAGCTTGACAGCTTCCATACTGTGAAGGAACACACCGAGAACACTGCTGTGCAAGATGACAAGAGAGAAAACAAGGTGCAGTTTCGTATGTAATATGATCTACAGACTTTTATACTGCATGCAGTAGGAATAAAAGTAGTCATTAGTGAGATGAAGTATAAATTTTACACTTCTATAGTCAGTTACTTAACTGATCTTTCCAGAAACTTGGCAAAAGAAGTGTACTGCAGCTACGCATATATATTATACTTAATGGTGGCTATTAAGCCTGCAGTCACAAGATTCAGTTTGCCTTTTGCTGCTAAATTTGCACTGCAGCCTCCTAGATTTTGTAATAGTTACTGACAAGGTACAAAATAATAGTCCTGTGAAATCGTGACCCTGATTAGTAAAAGGGTAACCGCATCCCCCTCTTCAACTTCATTGGACCCAGTGGGTTCATACCAACAATAAATTTGGTTCATTCTTTGAAGATGAAAGGTGCTATAATGTGCACTTTATTAAAACCAGTATAAAGACTTGTTATTTTTGCTCATATACCTGCCGAGTGATGGTTTCCAGAAGTCTAATGGCACCCTCTGAACATGCGCACTCACTGTACCTTCTAGTTTTGAGAATTCCTCTAAAAATTGTGGGCCACTTCTCCAGCTTTTGGTGTACAGCTTCTTGTATGCTCCAGGACTAGAGAGTGGCCTTTCTATAAACCAGACAGTTTTGTGGGAAAACAGCTTTACTGTAACGTAGAAATGATACAGCATCTTAATGGAGATGATCTAGTGGACCAGGTTCAGAGTCAGATACTGATCTTACCTTTTGACCAGGCCATGGAGTAGTGGGTTTGGGTTCAGATGGGACAGTGCCAAATTCCCACTGTCTGTGACCCTAATCAGAAATCTCCCATAATTATTCAGGCAATTATTTCTTCCCCTGAACAAGAACTTTCTTTATATAGGAAAAATCCTGAGAAGCCTGCAGGACCATATTTTAACTTCTACTGAAAATTTTCCTCCCCCTCTTTCCCTTTTGGTGCGGAATCTCTGAATCACTGTTTCCCAAAATGTTGTCCCAAAACTCACACTTTTGAGGCTGTTGACAGAAATGTTAGTGCTAGCAAGAGAAGAGCCCAGGTTCCTAGCACCCACATCATGATATAAATCTACAGTCACCAGGCTCTTCCAAGAAGGATGTCATCTTCAGGTACACACCTTTAAAGGTAGCATTCTTCCTACCAAAATCACCTGCCTAGCATTTTCAAGTTCTGTTGCATGGATGCCAAGACTATGATTTTTGATAAGTACTCGAGAATATTGAACAAATGCTTAGTTAATTTTAACTGCAATTCTGCTCCTGAACTTTCCTTTTCTCCGCATTTAACATCTCTATCATTTGTTTCAATTTCTGTGAGCATTAACTAGCCAACTGGCTTCTCAGAGTACATCTGCAAACCACCTTCACAAACCAAGCATCCCAACTATGTCTAGAGAACCTTTTTTCCTAAGTAGAAAAATAAAAATCAACAATTAACATGAAGAGGAAAAGAGTCCAAAAAACAGTAACTTGATTGTCATGCCATATGCAGCAATTAAGTAAGAGAAGAGAAATAAACTTTTAGTTCAGTCACAAACACAGAGAAAATGAGTCTCCTATTTTAAAGCAGGAGAAAATAGCTCATCCAGAACAAACCAGGATTCACAGGGATTGTCACAACGTGGAAGCAGGTCTGCTTCTGCTGGAGGATTTGCTTTAAACCATTCTTCAAGTTTCAGCCATTACTGAGCAACTTTCTAGAGTGCCAGAGTTAACCAAGAATGTATACAGACAGCAAGCTTTAGAAGTATATCAACAAATTTAAACCATATATTAATTTGGCTGTACAGAATTCAATGATATAATGCTAGAGGGATGAGAATATGAGTTTTCATCTATTACAGTTAAAAAGGCAAGAAAGGAAGTATCTTCAGCAGTTGGTGTACTGTTTGTTTTTTTTTAAGTCATCCTGCCATAAACCGAACAGCACATTGGACAGGATGGTAGGATAATCCAGGTGGGAATGGACGTGTGAGCCATGAGAATAGACCAGAATGTTTTTATTTTATACATTTATACAGATGGACACATATACATATAGCATACATACAAACTAAAGTTCTAGATGCATGCATATATACACACACATTTCCTTTCTAATTTTCTCCTTAAATCCAATCCTGCTCTTAAATATGTAGGCCACACACAGCTCCTACAGATATCAGTGGTGCATATGTGCACTTTTGAGCCAAACCTAGATTATCTAGAACATCTTAGGCATGAAGCCCAGCTTCATTTTTTAATAGTACTTTACTTTTAACTTTTATTCACTCTACGTGAACATTGATGATCCCAAACAAACATGAAGAAAAAGCACAGGGTTTGTTTTATACTCATCCCATCATGAGCTGCACTTAAACAGGACAGGAGGCCTGGAAGAGGAATCTACGACCTTATGCTTGAAAGTTAGCTTCTACATACACACAGCTGAACTGCATCATAAATTCAGTGTTAATTCTGATGAACGTAAGTTGTTTTAAAAAGAAATGACTAATAAAGGCAACAGGCTTACAAAACTCAGTATTTTCCATATCCCTCCTACCAAGTAATTAAGGAATATGCCTTATTTAGGAGATATGGAGAGAAATCACTGACCCAGCTCACGCACATGTTATAATAACATAACTTATTTTCACTTTCTTTCAGTTTTCCATCTATCAAAAACTAAAACACTGTAACCTTACCTCAAACATCCATCCCCCATTTTCTGCAGCACTTCCACCACAACAGCACTCCAATATATGCCCTCTGTGCTCTCAGCTTACGCTCACCTGCTACCCAACTACAGCTCATTAAGCTGCACACCTGCAGTGACTTAACTTGGGCTTTACGCAGCTCTTAACCCACCCCAGCAACAGTGAAATGATTTGCTCTTCACACTACCATTAAATATTGCCTTCTCATCAGGATTTTTTCACAACTATGATACTCTCTATCAACTTCTCTGGTAGATTAAGCCCCTAATATTCAGCAGGCATCTGAAGAGTAGCTATTTACTACACCAAGTGCACACAAATATGTAACTATTTATAAAAAGTAAAGGTCATTTCCAGCCTAGGTAATGTGGATGACCATTGCATTAGAACAGGTATCATCAGTTGTATAACTGCATGTCACTCAATACTTGAGTGAGTCAGGAGATGCAAGACCCATTTAAAGATTTTTCTTTTGATTTAGCCTAAACACCATTTCAACTAAAAATAGGTACTATGGAGACAGCCTCTCCATATGAATATTGGAACTTTTAAATGCTGCCTGTATTTAAAGTTTCTGAGAAGTATACACCGGTTATGTATCTCCCATACATGTAAAAAGAAATAGATGTGAAGTTAGAGCTTCCCACCAGGCACTTGGTAGAGAAAAAAGCCTTTGCTGTGAGTGTCTTTAGTATCACCAAGATTTCTAGAGATGCTGTGTTTGCAAATGGTTTCACGGCCTATTCTGTGGAAGTAAAGTAAGTTTCTGACCACAGAAGAAATTCTACAGGTAGAGTTCCCCAGGGGGAACCTGTGATGGAGATTTTCTTCTTGTGAGTCTCTATCCATAGAGCTGAATTTATCCCTGAAGTAACTCTACTGGTGTTAATACTACATGAGATATCAATTTGCCTCACTTCATTTGTTTAATTTTTAAATCCAAAAAGGCCAGGCCAGTCACTTCAAAAGAGTAAACCACCTTATTTCCATTTCCACTGCAATTTAGAGTCAGCTGAGAACATGTCCCACTGTCTCTAATGGTGGGTTAGATTTTCCGGTCAATGTGGGATGATTTTCTAGGGAAGGATGTTCACAATAGTCAGCAAATAGTCCCAATTAGCTTAGAGCTGGATTCAGGTTAGCTGAGTTTTGTTACTGGTGGCTGAAGGTATACAGAATCCTCTTCAGCTTAAGGATATTAATAGCAGTTGAGTACTAGAGGCAGGAGGATGTGACGGCAAGCGTGTTGCCCACAGTGCTTTAGTTTTATCATTCCTAGGTTAGCTAATAATGATCAAAGATCTCCCCCCTCCCAGATAGCAGGTAACTGTGTAAGATTGTGTTAGGGATCTGAGTTCCAGACAAGGAGTACATACTATTGCCCTTTAAGTCCTCAGAGCTACCATTTCTGACTTAGCCAGAGTCTGTGGTGCAGTAAATCCAGAAGCTGTCACTCCTGTGATATGTTCCCTTTACTTCCCATCAAGGGCTGCTGACCTTCATGGCCACAGAATGGCTCTTGCAAAGCATCACAGAAGCTTCCATGCTCCATTTTACATTGGCCACGTGATTTATGAACAGAAACCTTGTAAAAATGGAATTTCAGCTGCATTTCCTTCACTGACAGGTTGGCAAACATATTATAAATCACAATGCTAGAGCCAAAATCTCTGCCAGTCATCAACAGATTTTATCAAGCTTTGACAGCCTCCAAAACTGAGTTCCACAGAATCTTGTTATAATTTCTTATTAACTTGGTATTAGAAAATGTCATTGAATAAACAATATTTGGTGATATGCCAAGTACACAAAACATCTGCAACACCTGAAAATAAATTATATTTTGTGATAATCTACAAGTACATATTATTTATTGTACTCTGGGAAGAATGAGGGAAGTAACTTGACTATAAAACCACCACAAATCCTGTGCACTATGTAATCAGTCTCATTTTATGCACTGACTTTCTTCACATCTGTGCAAATAAAGCCATTGTTAAAATGTACAAAGAGCTGTGGCATATAATACATGCAGCTATGAAACCATGAGTGCTGCTATGTGTAGAGACTTTAAATGGAAGGTGGCACATCTGCTTTTGGCATAGGAGTGTAAATCAATCCAAGATGTTTATTAAAGAATAAGTAACAACCTGTCCACACGCTCTTTCCTCCATCCAGCCTTGGTTTTATTCTTTCTTTGTTATTTTCCTGGCAGTTAAATATAGGCTCTGCACACTGAAAGTATGTGTTTTTTCTTCACGTACGGATAACGTAGCATGTCACATAATATTTAACAAGGATGTGATGGGGAATGGTTTGGACAAAAATGCAAGCCAAAACGAGGTGGGGAGGAAAGGTAAGTACAAACAGCTACACCACAGCTGACTGAAGTGCTTATTTCTCTGGATAAGGCCACTATGTTTCCTAACATTTTTCAAATTAATAGTAAGACCTAGATTTGTTTTCATGTTCTAGCTCCTAGCAATTAGTGAGCAAAATTTGCAGCAGTGAAGGATGGTGAATATTCTCTCCCTCAACAACCAGAGACATAAGCAAATATTAAAAGTTGGAGGAGTCAGCTTCGCATTTACTCAAGGTACGTGTACACTCCACAACTTGGTCTGTCTAAGAAAGAATGGTTAGGAGCCCAAGTCTTTCAGCACTTGCATAGACTGACCAGTAGGAAAGATAACACAATATTGGCACTGGTCAATATTGACACCTGAGGTTGCCCCGTTTTAGACCAATTGCTGATGTATTTGGCATAGATCATGTAACATGTTCCTCTCCCACTGACTGAGGAGCTGTAGGGTCTGCTGTATGAACAGCAGTGCAACAACACCTTTTGTGGGCTACCTGCACGAGGCAGTACTTAAGAGGTTGGAAGTAGGGAAGAAGACAGTGCCTCTAGGTCTGAGGGTAGAGTGGTACATGTAACACTCCTTTCTCTTTCATCAAAGGATACACAGGAACATGTCCTAAGTTGCCTGGGGAAAGGGACTCCCCGCCAGCTGGGCAAGAGAGAGTAATCCATTCTGCATCCCAATGAAGGGCCTACTTTGTAGTGTGCTTTTTAGTAACCACAGATAGAAATAAAATACCTTGGATGTGCTCTTCTTGACTTCCAGGTAGGGAGGTGATAAGAAAGTGATGCTACTCTTCAAGTGTACTTCAGAAATAAGACACGTCCTCTCAGACACTGAAGGGCTCAGCCACTGGAAACACAATCTTTCCTCTGTATGCTGGCAGTGGCTTTCCTCGGTCCTTTTTAAGAGACAAGGTTGGAAAACAGTCTAGTTGACACATGGTGGTTCAGGAAGGCTCTTTGTGCAGACCCAGGGATGGTTGTGAGAAAGCTTCAATAGAGATGTCCCTGCTGGACAGGGAATAGAAGCTGCTGGAAATACGCCACAAAGTGTTTTATACTTGCATGCTTAATTGACCTCCAAACTTATGTAATTGTTCATTTCTTCTTTGTTAAAATGGTCAGGATATATTCAAAAGTCAGATTCCATTTGCCTATGTTTCAACGATAATGCTACCTATCAGCTCTATCCTAAAAGTAGCAAAGATTGCAGTAAACTTGTTAATTGGGTCTCTTTCCATCTGGAGATGAAACGGCTGCACGGGAGACCCAGGTGGATTTGTTCAGCAGCACAGAACATACGAGGACAGAATTTATACAGCAGTTACCACTGCAGGCTAGAATTATCTTGATCAAAGTTGTTACAGCATCCTGTTACAATATTTCAGCCAGGGCAAAAATATTAATTAAATTAAATCAAAATAGTTGAGTAGATCAGAAAAGTAAGAAAAGAAAAAAGGCCAGTAATACTTTCATTTCTTCCATACACCCCAAAGTTTCTCTTTTTATTTTCGTTTCTTCCGTATGCCTGATAATGGGACTCTGTGAAACTGAACCTTTCGCAAGTCACCGGTGCCAGGTTTTTGCAGAGTGTTTCAGACAGGTCTCTTCATTTCCATTTCATTCTGTCTTTCTATGTCTGACAGAAATTGTTATTTAAATTAATGCCTTTGAACTCAGATTTTTTTTAATGCAAATGTGTGTTGCTTCCCTGTTGAATCGAAAACATCATCACATTTTTTCCCCTAGCAGGATGATGAGCAATATTCTCAGGGCTGAAGGTGGGTTGTGATGGTACTTTCCTGTAAATTTAAGCTAAAACGGGGAGACACATACAATGGTGGTGTCAAAATATTGGCTAAATCTTCCTTCTACCCAAGATATGATTAAAGCGATATTATATCTTTTAAAGAATGCTGAGGTAGGGAAGGTGCCAAGACACAGCAGACTGGTCACACTGCCTCCAGGTGTTCTGTGTAAGACACCTAGGGGAGTACACAGAAGTGCCAGACGCTACAAGCCTCCAGCAATTTTAAGGTGCTCTATCCAGTCCTTCCTTTTGAAGGCCATGACTCCTTTTGGTTCAAAAGTATGTGTTCTCTCATGTTTATTTTAAATTTTTTAAAAGTCATTTACCAGGTACTGTAGGCTGAGGTTACAGAAGTTCTTACAGGGAAGTAATGGGAAAGAAGAAAAAAAGACCAAATGCCTGGTTCCCTTTACAGTACACTGCATTCATGTCTTCAGGGTGATTTTTTCAACCTATAATGTCTAGAAATGTACTTTTTAAAAGAGGTGAGAGTGGAAGTTCTCCAGTAATCACACACCTCCTGGAGATGGAGCTTTCTGCTCATCAACTATTACAAGATACGTGAAATCCACATCCCATGTGCCCAGTGTCAAAAGGGTTGGTAACAACACCTGAGTTACATCCGTACTTAATCTCTGCCAGACCAAGACGGGCGTGACGCTGGAGCACGTGGACTGTCTCGGCCCTTTTCCCATTGGACAAGCATCCATCTTGCAGCAAAAAAATGCCACAGTCCATGCCCACTAGCACCCATGCCAGCAACATTAGCAAACAGACCTCAGGGACTGAGCTCCCCTTTTAATCACAAAAGTCGTTGTTTTCTTTCAGTGTCAGTAGCTGTTGTTCCAGGCCAGGCTTTCCGCACAGTATTCCTGGACGATTGAAAAGTTGGAAGTGCTGCTTCCCTGCCATACCAAATTTATGGATGAGGAGACAACTTCAGTCTGCCAGGTGATAATTTGGCATCCTTATGTCAGTGTTAAAATCCCTACAGCTGTAAATATTTATTGAAAATGAAATATACTCATATACTCCAGCTAGCACATTACCATAAGAATAAATCTAGCTTTAAATAAATCATGTGCACTCCATCTTTTATTCAGTTTATAAAATTCTTGCTTCTTGCTCTGAGCGTTCTTAGCTTAATATGGCTATTCAGAAGTACAGAGATTCGTGGTGTGCCTTGATTTCTTTCATAATACAATGTTTTTCTTCTTATATTTCACCTCTTCCAGCTTTTGCAAAGTTTTGATTTGATAGGACAAGAACAGTGAGGGCATTAGGACCAAGAGAAAGACGCACACATTGCTCTGTATTATGTCTGGCAAAGTGCTTCCTGACTGAGTGCAGTAGTTATGTGTGAAACAAAGTCAGGGACTGACTAGTTCTCGTGTGTTGATCACAGTTAACTTGAAGCCTCTGAACGGGGGAGAACTGTCAGATCTGCTTTCGGAAATAAGGCGCTTCAATCCAGGCAGCAACTGGAAACTTTGAAGAAGCAAGAACTACTCTGGAAGGAAACTATAAGAAACAGGTTTTCTTTCTACTTAGAATTTAAAAAGGAAAAATCAAAACTTTAGGGTTTTTTTCATCTGCTAAACCCACGCTTTCCTAACTGAGCGGGGACTCTGTCTAATAAAGGATCTACTTTATCTCACTGGATCCATGCTACCTTTTGCTACAGTAAGTGCAATATTAATAGGAATGTTACATTTTGTCTGTAAATAGAGAGGAAAGCATGAAACGGCATCAGTGAAATGTGAGGGGAGCAAAAAAAATCCTCTTGGCAGATAGTGAAAACCAGGGCTTTGCTGCAATCCGAGGACCGGAGTCTGAGAAAGATCCAAGTGATATTTAACATGACCATCTGTACCATTTTGTCACCAACAGTATGTTCTTGAGGAAGAAGTGCAGATATGGATCACGTAAGCTGCAGTTTCTCTTGTTGCTGCTGATGCTGGGCTTTTTGCTACTGATGGTTACGATGCTGAATCCACCACCCAGCAAACACAGCAAGGAAGGGACCTTCCAGCCGGTGGAATTCAACCCCCGGGAAGGGTACCAGAGGGACTTTGCTGAGACCCAGGAGATGCTGGAGGCTCAGGAGGACAGCCAGCAGTATTACCCTCTGGACGGGCTCTCGCCTTTCATCTCCCTGCGGGAGGACGAGCTGATCGTGGCGGTCGTGTCGCCCACCGGCAGGAGGAACCACAGCAAGGCCAGGAGAGGATACCGGGTGGTGAAGCAGCAAAGCCGGCGGCCGGAGGGGAGGGCAGAAGCGGACCCGGAGCCCCAGCTCCTGCCCCTTCCCCTGCAGCCCGGGGACGCGGCCGCTGCTGAGGGGGAGCAGCCGCTCGGCCTGGAAACCCACGGCTTTAACGAGGCGCTCAGCGAGCGGATCCCCCTGCGCAGGGACCTGCCTGAGGTACGACACCCGTTGTAAGTAGAACAGCCTCTTTACTCTCTGTGTTTTTCCCCACGCTGTCTGAGGAACACGCACCCCCCCCATCCCCGTTCCTCACAGCCCCGGACGCTGCAACCATCTCTGTCCCACCGGCTGCCCAGCCACGGCCGCCCCCGCCCTGGGCCACCGCCCCCGGGACTCCGGGACGGNTCGCCGGCCGGCCGAGGGGCAACAGCGCCCCCTGCCGCCGGCCGCCGCTCCCTCCCCTGCGGCAGGTGCCGGGCCCGTCCCGGTTGTCTGTCTGGCAGTTCGTCTGTCTCTCTGTCTCTCTGTTTCTCTGTCTGTCTGCTGGCAAGGGAACCCGGCCCGGCGAACGGCGCCTGGTTGCCAGGGATGTGCGGAGCTGTCGAGCGGGAAAGGGGCAGCGGCGGCTTCGGCCCAGCCAGGCCCATCCCCAGCCCGCTGGCCTTGCTCTGAGTCATCATAGAATCACAGAATGGTTAGAGTTGGAAGGGACCTTAAAGATCATCCAGTTCTAACCCCCCTGCCATGGGCAGGGACACCTCCCACCAGACCAGGTTGCTCCAAGCCCCATCCAGCCTGGCCTTGAACACCTCCAGGGATGGGGCATCCACAGTTTTCTGGGCCACCTGGGCCAGGGTCTCACTACCCTCACAGTAAATAATTTCTTCCTAATATCGAATCTAAATCTCCCCTCTTCCAATTTAAAACCATTAGCCCTTGTCCTATCACTGCACTTCCTGACAAATAGTCCCCATCCATCCATCCATCCCCTCATGGTGGGCTTCTGACAGGGCTGCTAGGCTTACGGGGTGGTGAAGGAGTCAGAAGTTAGGGCTTTCGACTTTTTTTAGTATAACAAGTAACCTTACAGATGTTGAAAGGAAACTCCTGAGTGGAAGGAAGGTGGAGATCAGGCTGTCTGACCAAGATCTGCCTACAGCTCCGTGGCTACCAGCAGCCAGGCTGGAAGGCCACATTGGACAAGCAATGCATTTGAAGCCTAGTGTGTTATGTTTGAAGCCCCACACGCTGCATTTGAAGCCTGGAGACTTGAGATCCAATTACTCCGACAGTCCGGCAGGGACAGTTTATTACGCTTCTTCAAAAGGCACCAAAGAGGTGTATCCACGCTGCCCTGCCCAGGGGAGAGGGAATGGGTATCTTTTTTTCTTACCTCCTGTAACAAAAGCTATTGTAGCTTTCCCCCGGGACATGGTGGAAAGATGCACCAGAAAATGTTTTAAGTAAGACACAGAATATATACGGTATTTTTCCAGTGGTCTTTTTCACATGTCTCAAGAGAGCTGGTGGCACAATCTTAAAGAAGGAGAAATGAAACAGTGTTTTCCGCACTTGCTGGCTAGGTTCAGTGTCAGTTTGGGTAATTCCATTGAATAATGAAATGCTAATACTATTTCAGCTATTTTTCACAATGCTTTGCTGGCAGCTCTTTGAACCGTGTAATGTTCAAAGGAGGAATGATGATTCCTGGTTTACTGCCTGTGATGTCAGCCAAAAAACAGTTTTATTTTGGCAGCTGAAGAGCCATCCAACAAGAGACAGGCTTAGCTAATACTAATCTTTGTAAGATTTAAGCCATGGCCTCAGAGCTGTTGGATGGGTTTTCCTGTCTGACTAGTTACAGCGTAAAGAGCTATCAACACCACAGCTTATGGAGCCCAGATTGAAACCATAGATCTGAACATCTGAGGTTTTGCAGTTGTTCAGATCTAAATCCAGATCATAAACCTGCAGCAGAGGTCTGCCTCTAAGCCCATCCTGTCCTTTATAGCACAACACACAAATCACAACGATATTTTTGGGGTGTAATTTACTCTGTGGGCCTGGCTCACAATGCTGTCAGTCCAGTTTTATACATTCACATTTGCATACTTCATGTTTACTCTTAAAACAGAGTGGAAGATGTAACATAAAATATCATAAGATATACTTCACTGCTGTTCCTTAGAAAATCACATAAAGAGGTCTGTTGTGTTTTGCATTGGAGCTATGAGCAGCACAACTACAGTTTATTCTTATGTGAAGAGTACAGAGCTGTGCTGGAAATAAACCAGAGCCTGTGAGCTCTGCTGTGCCTTGACAGCCCAGGATCCAGCTTCCTCACCTGGAAAGTGATATTTCAGACCTGTCGCACCCAACCCCAGCTTCCAACATAACCCACATCTCTTTGCATGCCTTTCAGGTGAATGTTTTGTACTAATTTTCAGAAAGTAGATACATAAAACTGTATCTCTTCCAGCACTGCTAGTGATCCCACAGTAAAACATACCCTGATGGATGAATCAGGTACCTTGTTTCGCACGTTGTTTCTTTTTTACACATTTACTTTGAGTACCAGTTTTGAAACAGCCAGGATGTCTAGGTGAAAAGGCCTAATAACTTGTCCAGTTGAACTAGAAAGTTGTTTTTCCACAATAAGACTCATTCTCTAAGGTACCTTCTTCCCTCAAGGGCATTTTGCTGTTGTCAGTTGGTCCAGCTGCCATTGACAGCCTCCTGGTTCAGTGGACCCGAATCAAACCCGTCATTGTGACTTTTCTGATGGGTTTCTGCCTCTAAAAAGGTCTGTTGTCCTCTCTTGGACTTGAGTGTCAAATGTATCTGGGCAAACAGAAACTCACAATCTCTCTAAAAAGGTTTTAAGTTTGATTACAAAAGCACACCTTTCACTTCTGTGCTGTTGGGAGCTAAGTCTCAGTGAGACATTTTCCTGAAGGTGGGTGGCAGTCCCCACCATCAGTGCCTTTGCCCTGTCAGAATTGCTTTCCTGTTTATTGCTGGTTGTGACAATTCCTTATTTTTCACAAATTGGATTGAATCACTATGTCTCATATCAGTCACGGCCCTGAATTTTTGAAATGCCAATTTATGATGGACAGTCCATGAAACTGCTCCAAATTACAGCGAAGATATTTCTGTACACCAGTACCCTTTCGCATTTTTCTGAAGATTAGATATCTATATTGCAAGTCCTTGCCAATCTCCATGGCAACTAAACACTTGCCACCTAGGTTATGTATTCAAGTACAGTTATTTTAAATTCTTTTCCAATTAAGATTCCACAACAGCTTTATTTTCTTGCTATAACCACAGTACTAGCAATAAGGCATTATAGTATTATGGTGCAAAATATAGGTGCTTATAGTTGTACTGGATGTTTCTGGTTGCAAACTGCCTGGCAATAAAAGGACTGCACCAGATTTTTACTTTTCTTTATCACCTCTAGGTACATCTGCCTGAAAATGCAAACACTTCCAAGTTGTAAGAGTATCCTTTTCTCCATCCTGATGAAACTGGAAACAATTATCAGATGTGAAATTGTGAAATAACAGCATTGTTGATTACAGAAAATTAGTAAACCAAGGATAACATGGATTCATTACAATGTAAAAATTGAGAAAATTTGGCTCTCTGTACAAAAAGATTTTGTGAAATATTATAACATTTTATTAAACTGTAGAAAATTATTGTATTTTTCTCATTTAAAGTGTATATTCCCAGAACTGTATCTAGTATTCATTTATTTGTATTTGTTATTCCATCATTCAGGCTATGGATTATCTTAAATGATAAGCAGCTTTGTGTCTGGATAGTGTCTAGCATCATAGGGCCTCAGTCCATGAATAGAAGCACTAAGTAAAATAGTAATAAACATAGTAGTACTAAAATTATATCCCCTATATGAGCTTCTGCTGAGTAATTGTTTAACAGCCACTGTAAATTCTGTATGATGATGTGCTTGGCAATACAAAAATGCTGAAATAACAATAGGCCACATTCAGCCAGTTCTGTAATTTCTTGAAGTTCTTGCTGCTGAGGTTCAACGAGTTAGGAAACTAAATGACTGCTCCTCAGGAAATGAAAAGATTTTAAAACGTGTTTCCTAATGGAACAAAGCAGATACATAGGCATGGTCTTTGCATCTCTATAATGGGTATTTGAAAGTCTTTTCTGGAAAATATGCATCTTCATGATAATATAGTATGTCCCGTCTCTCTGAACAAAGACTGCTGGGTCAGAAAACACCTTTTGTTGTAACTGTGGTTTGTAGATCCTTTACTGACATTTATGAAACAGGCTTGTTTGACGAGGGTTTATAGTTTTCATATACAGTTTCTACAAGGATGAATAAGACGTGTTTTTCATTCTTAAATGCTTGAGTTGTCAAAACAATACCTAATTCACAGTAATTTTGATGGAAGTTTCTTCGATGCCATGGGTGAAGTCTTGGCCCCATGGAGAACTGAGGAATTGTGGGCCCCAACTGGCACTCTGGAGCATCTCTGGAAATGCCATGCAGTGACTCATGCAGCCAGGTGACTTTTAGTGGATTGTATCAGTACCTGCAGTTGTAAAGTAAATAGCAGAAAATGGCATAATCTACCCAGCGGAGAGCCTCAGTCATCAATGAATTGTTTTCATCAAGAAAAAACAGACTGTATAAGCTTTATAGGGAAAATACATTTGCTTTCTTAAATGTATCTGCATTTGTTTTCACTGCCCATGTAAGGATCCATTTCTTTCCAGTACAGGACTGAGATGCTAGCTTCATTCACTGGTCAGGCAGTCTACAGGTATACCAGTCTGTGGTGCAAATGAGTTATTTTACTTGTGGGTCTTAAAGATACTGCATTTCAGTTTACTCTTTCCTGTGTTACTTGAGAAAATGTGGTAATTGGTGGAGGCTGACTGACCGGCTTTATTCCCCTCTCTACTTTGCTCTAATTGTCCTCAGTTTCTCTTTCTTTTCTTTCAAGAGCATTTCTGTCGAGTAGTGTATTTTCAGGCAGCCAGAGCAGAAGAAAATATCCCAGAATACAGGAAAACATTCCTACTTTTGCATTTTAATTTTTACAATGTCATTCCTGTATTTTCACTTTGTATCTCAGTCTTGGGCACCTTTATACTTCCTTTGCTTTGTTAGAAGTGAGCCGATTTTAAACTGTTACCATCCCTGAAGATCTAGGTGTAGCTTACAGCTTTGCTCTGAGGGACAAGCAATCAGTTGTACCAGTGTTTCTAGTGGCTCCCTCATTTTATCCCACACAGGTGCCTACAGCAAGAGTATGACTCCAGTCTGCCTACTGCTAGTGTCATCATCTGTTTCCATGATGAAGCCTGGTCTACCCTGCTGAGGACTGTGCACAGCATTATGGACACAGCCCCAAAGGCCTCCCTCAAAGATATCATCCTAGTCGATGACCTCAGCCAGCAAGGTAGTATCCCTTGCTCTGTATGTGAGTTCATTCCTTCAAAGCTTCAGGGAAGAAACTGTCCTTCTCCAAGAAGTGCGTGAGGAGAGTAGAAGGCAAAGAGGTCTCTCAGGAAGTGAGCTGAGCAGAGCCCTGAGCTGGCTGCCAGGTTTCACTCTTCCATCCCTAGAATTCAGCTTAGCCTTTTAACTTTGAAATGTGTTTCTTTTTTCCCCATCGTTTCCAATTACTCAGAATGTTCTTACTTTAAAATAAGATCGTAGTATGCAAATCTTAGCCTTCCCACTGGACCAGATCTGTTGTAATAATTTCCAGACTTGGACTTTGGCTGAAGCATAGAGTGGAAAACTTCGCATTACTAAAGTAATCCAAAGTGCTTAGGAAAGCCAAACACCTGTAGTATCTCACTCAGATCTGTGCCTTTTGTGAGATGATGAGAGCATCCACCTTTTTCTGAAAACAGGAGAGAAGGCTATAAAGTTTCCCACAGGAATAGCTTGACACCTAGTGAATCTCAGTTTCCATTAGTCTCTACTTCTCTTTGATATTATGGTATTTACATGGCCTACCTGACCATGTAAAACAAATGCCTCCAAACCATTGTACCAGCAAGAAGTAGCACCTCCTACTACCTACTGCTTTTCTGTTACAGCCTGAATCAAAACTAAAACATTTCAGTGACTGCTCTGTTTCCGACAGGGCCCCTGAAGTCAGCTCTGAGTGAATACATCTCTAAGCTGGACGGTGTGAAACTCATCCGGAGCAACAAAAGGCTTGGAGTCATCCGAGGTCGAATGCTAGGAGCTGCACGGGCGACTGGGGATGTGCTGGTCTTCATGGATTCACACTGCGAGTGTCAGAAGGGCTGGCTGGAACCCCTCCTTGCCAGGCTGTCCAGCAACCGGTAAATATCCCCGTGTCCTCTGAGCTCCCTGGATATGCTAATTTCTGCTGAAAGATGTGTACTTGGAAAGATTTGGGGACTTTTTTTATTCTCTTTTTGTTACCTTCTTCCTTCTGGTCACATTGCTTTTATTTTCTACCTTATCACCAGTGCATCTCTCTGTTATGTGGGAAGAAGGATAGGTCACAGCACTGATAGCCCTCACTTCACATGCAGTATCACTGGACTGTCGGAGTTTGTATCGAGTTAGAGCTGTAAGAAGGTTTCCTGGGGGTCTGAATTAAAATGGTTGTAGTCTCAAGCTGTTTGGAAATTGGCAAACATCCACATGAGAAACTACTGCAAGACTCCATTATTTTTACCTTTTAGCTGTCTCAGTCATGAAGCCAAGGATAAAATGCTTTGTCTTCTTGAGCCAGTTTGGCTGCATATCAATGTCCCTTGTACCATTTCTGTTCCACAGAAAAAACAGACTTTCTGGGCAGCATAGACAGTTTTAGTTAATCACAGGTACTTTCACTGACACCAAACTGGCAGAGGAAGATACAGATCTGTGCTTTCCAAGTCTTTCGTGTTTAGGTACGTGCTTGGGCCTGCTCGCTAATGTACAGCTGAACTCATCTATGCAGTCCCCAAGTCCTTCAAAGAGATCAAATCACTGAAAATGTTTCAAGAATTACATGGCAGTAAGTCCTTTGTTAAAGGGACTTCTCTGAAAGAAAAATTTGTACATTAATTTGTCTATGATAACCCATAATCCACTTGGGAAAAAATGAATAATTGCTTGAGGGGGTAGAAGAAAAAATACATCTTTAAAACTCCTACCAAACTGTTAAGTAGTCATGCTGAAGACCTTCAAAGGCTGTTCTCAGGCTCTGGAACAAGCTGCTTTTATGGATGATTATGCTTGCTTATAAGAGAATTAGTTTTAGTTTTTAGAAATTATTACATCATTCAGATGAAAACATTAAAAATACTACAAGCAAGAGTAATACTGCCCTAAGATGTCAGGACTATTCAGATTACTTTTAGTCTGCTGACTTATCAGATGGTTTATTATTAATATACTTCATTATTCTTCTGCCTTGAGCTACAGTCTATTGTTGATGTTCATGTAAAACTCCTATATGTATCAATTGGCCAGTCTTTGTTCAAGGTTGTATTGCTGAAATTAAGAGAGTTACAGAAAGTCTCAGGGGAAAGCTATAGTGAAGGAGGCAAGTAAGAAGTTAGGACCCCATCACAATTGTAGTATTTCACAGTCAAAAATTATCTCTGCTAAGGGAATGCAAAGCCACTAAGCCTACTATCGATCTGAGATTTATGTAGCACTGTCACCAGGGGGTGAGAAAGGGATTCTCTTCCCCTGTAGGGCTCATACGCTCATTCATTCCTCTAGGAGAGCCAAATTTAACACTGAGTTAGCTGATGGCTAATTGGATCCATGGAGCAAAGGTAGAAGGACGTTTGGAAAATAGTGTGGTCTAAACCATCCTTTTCTGTATGCTGCATCAGTCACTGTGTCTGAGCCTGGAAGCTTTGTCACTGCTAGTGTGGAGAACTTGTGCCATTCTCCAGTGCACAGGGAAGACATGCTCTAAGGCATCTGGCAATCACTTTTACTCACTGTCCTTCTCTCCCCAGCTGAAGAATGGTGATAATAACATTGACCTAATAAGGAAGTTAATTCATGATTTTTCCCAAATTGCCTGTAATGCTTGCGTGGAGATCACTATGGAAATATAAAGCATTAGCACAGTCAACTTGGCTTCATTTAGCAGTTGAGGAGCTGTTAAATTGAATCATGTGCACTCTCTGAGACTACCCAAATGAGGAAAGTACAGTGAAAAAAAAGCTTACAGTGACTGGTGAAATATCCGACATTCCTCTTCTTAATGTACCAATTGAGCTGCAACTCATGCACTTTTGCTGTAAAGACAGGACGGGAAAACACTTAATCACTTAGAGTGAGCAAGTTGTTTGCTGGCAAGGAAAAATGCAGTCTTTCCAAAACTCAAACCTTTGCAGGAGCTTAGCAGAGCTGGAGAGAGATTTTAACTTTGAAAATTGTGATTAAGCCTAATTTTCTAGACTCCTGATCAGATCTACCACTATTATTGTGTCCTGTCTTAGAGAGATGCCAAGAGATCCTTGCCCAGACTGAGACCTCACTGTGAGTTGAACATACTCACACAAAGGCCCCAGTTCTGAGTAGGCTGTGGTAATGACAGACAGGAAAAAAACGAGAAAAATTATTCCAGTTTTACAGATATGGAAATATTTGACATACTTCACTTGCTCTGAGTGATGACATTTCTTCTCCCAATGCGAAGGGTTTTTTTCACTAACCCAATCATAATTATTTTCCTAAAACCTATCGAGTCTTTCTAAAATCATTACACATGCATTTATGGGCACCTTGACTCGGACTAGTTCCATGAATTATACCTAACAAATCGACTGGGAAGCTGTGCACCAGCTTAGTGTATCATCTAGAGAACAGGTCAGCAGGTTGTCCCTTGCTATTTTGATTATTCAGGGATGAATACCATAGGAACCTGGACAACATTAGAAAACTAGATAGGATGCCCCCTAGGTAATTTCATTTGGCAACTGTTTGTGTTCCAGGATAATTCTGGGTGAGTGGCGCACTCTACAGTAATGCAGTGTGCAATTATTACAATTGTCTTTTGAGGGGTTTGCCTTTACCAGGAGACTTCAGGAGACAGCTGCTGTTTTGCATTCGGTCCAGAGGCAGTGAAAGGCAGAGGGGGCATGTGCTGAACTGTGCCATGAAGCCTGGAAAATGTTGTTCTTCTAATCTAAGAACAGTGACCATCATGTTGAAGATCGATGTTTTTTTAAATCTAAAGTGGGCCAGTGCACTGTCTATACTACAGCTCAGATCTTGTGTTAGGAAACAGGAGCCTGTGATATTATTAAAAGAAGCCTATCTAGTTTCTAAATTTCAAAGTGCCTCTACTTAGCACCATGATTCTAGGTCACTGATCTTTAATGAAAAAACTGTTAAACAGAATAAGAAATGGATATAGCAGTGAACGTTATCCACTGTTTGCTCCCATTCCAGAGTGAAAGGGAGCCTCTGCTTGTAGATACAGGAATAGAAACAGAGTTCTGCTGTCCAGAAAATTTCTCTGTGGTTCTAGTTTTACAGTAATACACTAGAGATAAAAGAACACTTTGCACTAATGTTGAACAGCTTCTTCATCTCTTTCTGTCTGATTCTCCCCTTCTCAATGGCCCTTACCCCAGCCTTTCAAGCTACCAAATGTGTAAGCCATCTGCTTTGTACCTTCTCACAGGCTTGGGGAAGCATGATGTTATCCATCCAGAGCCCACACAATGCCAGCATCTCAGCATGCAGTTCCATGCTACTCTCCTTGTTTTAAAAACCTTCCATATACTTCACCTGCTTCCTGAGACTTCTCTTTTGCCTAATCCTTTTATATCCTCCATTTATCAACAACGCTTATTTCAAATTCAGTAAATTAATGTTCTCCATTTATGGTATGTTATATGAAGATATGCTACCTCTTTACAATCATTCATAGTTAATGGAGATCAGTGTAGATGACCTGTATTAAAGAAGTTGAGGTGAAGAAACTGAGGACAAGAATCTAAAGCCAAAAGCAAGTATTAGTGCCAAACGTAGGATCAATGAGGATTTAGGAATCATTTGTGGCACAGTGATCTGACTATCCAGTGTAAAAAGGTATTGGTCACTCCTATAGGTTTTGGTACCCCCCACACAAATTTGAATATTTTAACGAAAAACACAGGGGTTTTTTTGGTTTTTTTTAAGTAAAGCATTCCCTTAGCACTCTACCTAGCAGAAACTTGAAATATTTGTTCAGTGCTTAGCATATGAGTAGCCTAGCAATTCGAGGAGACTGCTTATATGCCCTAAGTTAGTCTGGAGTTGGTCTGCAAGGCAGTATTTAAGTAATCCTTTATACCATAGCTTTACCATTCCTGCTCACTGCTTTTTTTTTTTTTTTAATCCTATCTAATTTCAAATATTTAGCATTACTATTTCCCTGAAGACTTCAGCCAGCCAGCAAAATGTTTTCAGTGAAAATGTAGTGCGCTGTGAAACCAACGTGGGTTCTCAGTTACGTACTGAAGTTTTGACTACGTGCAGAGCCAGAGAACTTGGACTCTCTGGATTTCCTAGCTATCCAGTTCTTGCATGGAATGATCCCCTATGAAACTGCTGAGGAAAATACATCATTTTCATGTGCATTTTTCTTTTGTTCCTCTGTATTTAAAGGGGGATATAAACATATTGAAATGATTCCCTTCCCAACAAAAGGAAGTATAAATTAATAAAAGCACATTCAAAACACAGTGTATCTAAAACTACAAAACAGATGTGTTAATTGAATCTCCCTCTCCTCATGTTACTTATTCTAAAAATAGAAAAGAACATAATGTCCATCGTGACTGTAAAGGGTCATGGGAAGACATTGCATTCACAATTGTATTTGGTTGAGAAATCCCAAACCAGGAAATTGTTCTTGTTTGAGTTGCTCTTTTTCATGGAATTGTGACCTTTTGTAGTTCATGTGTGTTCCAAGCATTTGAAATATTTGCAAATTAGTCAAATGGTTCAAAGCCTTGCTGCTAGTTGTATTTGAATTTCCTGTTTTTTCCTTTCATTGGATTCCACAGAGTAAAATTAGCAGTAATTTGCCAGTGCGTGTCTCATTTCAAAGTGCCGAGAAGCTGCTGTCGGCCAGTTACCCAGTTAAAGGCAAAAAGAATAGCTAGGAACATCTTCCAATTTTCAATTACCTTCTGCTGAAAATTTGCATTTAAAACCACACAAAAATCAAGCCATCACTGAATATGCAAAAAACAGATCTTAAAGCATTAATACCAAAAGATAGGTAAAGAACTGCTTGATTAAGCTTAAAATTGGACATTGACCAGTTTCCACACAAGATAAAGCTATTCAATTCCTCTCTTTCAGATCTGAAAGACACTCCCAGTATTTAAAGTTTCAAGAAGGTGTGTTTCTACTGGTTTCATCAGAGCTACACCAGTTTATACTAGGTGAAGATCTAGCATTACGATTACATACACACTCCAGAAAATTGTTAATCTTGGCATTCTGAAAATGCTACTAGAGTAATAACTCTAAAACACAGTTATCAGTTTGTACTGTATAATTTTCTGGGAAAGGAAGTTAGATTTTGTTTTGTTCTGGTTTATTGTTGAATTTAGGCAGGGTAGAATGTTACCTATCCAGTGAGTTATTTTCAGCTATCTTAAACACTGTAATTTTCCATGTCATAATTTGCAGATAATTTGGATAATTGCTTGGTCTCCAAACCATCAGAATCCATTGCATCACTGCAGGTATTTTTCTTGAATGGCACTGAAGAATCAATGCCCCATAACAAACAAAGCAAAAGCATGCATTATAAAGAAAGAATTATTTCAACAAGAACTGCTACTTGTGGTGCTTACTCTTATGAGCAATTACAGTGATGCTAGAAGCATCATTAGAATTTGGAGTTTCGTAGTGCCAATAAATTTAAAGTGGATCCATGAAGGAAGACAGGTTTTAAATGGCTGAAATTATATGAAAATGTAGGATAGTCTGAAATGTCTGGGTCATCTGATCCAGAATGTAGCTTATCCAGAACACGTCTGGGAGTAACTGAGCATCCACATTATCTGAACTGTCTTGGATATGAACATGTGGTCTAGGCTTCACAGTGAAGGTTTTTTCAGTGGTTTAGCCTGCATTGCCTCCTCTAGCTTCCATTCAAATATGCCCTTCTAGTATTTCATTCTTGACTCTGAAATTGTAAAATAAATTACCCTGGGGTCATTACTTCCTCAGTCCTGTCTGGATGCGAATGGACAGACAAGTAGGAATAGATAGCACGTATTTCAGCAAGTGGCAGCAAACTGAAGTACAGTTGTCAGAAATGCTCATACACCGGAGAAAGCAGCAGACTAGAAATTACAATTACAGTGACTTTTCATTTTTTGAACTTTAGTCCATTTAATTTGTTAGCTGGATTTTTCTCAGCATATCAAAGACAAAACATGTGCTTGTGTGAACCCATTGGGTTAGTAACTTCTAGAAGCAGTTAGTTTACTATTTCATGCTGTTGGTGAGTAAAGGTTAAGTACAGCTTTCAGTAGAAAGGCTCCTGCTGGCTTGAGTTTGAGGTGGTTGCTCCTGTCCTGGATAAAAAAAAACTATATTACAGGGCTATCACCAAGAGAATCAGGGGAGGATAGAATTTTAATTATTTTTATTTTAATTTCTTTCGATTTATTCTTGAGTCCTGTAGGAGAATGGCAGCAAATTCCTGCTTTAATATATATGCCTATAAATGTTGCAGTTGACCATAAAATTTTGCCATCTATTTGTAAATCCAGTGCTTGTTTCTAAGAGTGCCTATTATTACATGTTGCAAAGGCTGGTTTTACACCTGAATGGAGAAATATAATCACTTCTCTCTATTTTAAAAATTTCTGCCTTTAGCTTATCATAGGACAATCTTATCTTACTAGGAAATAAGGGAATAACTGAGTTATTTTAATGCTACCCTCTGCATAGTTCCTCTTCATACAATTCCCTCACAATCAATCAGTTGTCTCTGTTTCTCCATTGGCTTCTGAAATTCTCTATAGAAAATGGGAACTGTGATAAAACAAAAATTAGAGTTTCCGCCCACCCCAATACTGAAATATCATTAATCTAGTGATTGTAAAGGCGGGAAAGATACATCAAGATTATGTTAACATCACACAGAGCTACTATTTCCTCAGCTGGTTCTGGTCTCTGCCATGCAAAAGTACAAAGGGCATGCTGTGTTGGAGCTTTCTTCATTGATGATATTATATTCTAAGCATATTTCTCTGAAGAGTGATCTCTGACCAACATATAAATCTTTAAAAGAGGAGATAAAACCTTCTACTTTTTGCCCCAGAATTGATCATTTCATTTCTCTCTCTGTTTTAACAGGAAGTTATTTTCTAGGGAAAGAGCCACTCCAGAATAATTTCCTATATGGATACTCTTATTCTAGAATAAGAGTAATTTTTTCCACTGTACTTTAATCCCTAGTGAGTGTTGCTGCCTTTTTTTCTCCAAAAGACCTTCTGTCTACAGGCAAAGCCTTACACTGAGACCAGAGGCTATCCTGTTTTGCGTAACAGACAAGAAATAGATAATGTTATTCTTCGACACTTTATTTTTCCTGCAATCTCTAATACCATTGCATTTATTCTCTGAAAATTTCCAAATGTCATTGACCTGGAAACTAGGAACCCTGGTGGCTCTTCTGAACTACCAGTTAATTCCAAGATGATGTACAAGCACACTGTGAAATACCATGACATGTTTGCCATGGGGAAATGTCTAATACCTCTTCTCAGACTAATCCAGATTTAACTCAAGTTAGAAATGAATGGGAGGATTGCTGCTTAGGGTACAATGGCTCTGTTCTGGCACTTACAAGTAGATTCCACACTGTGACAGTGCATTTTCAAGAGCATTTGAAGTTTGTGATAAAATACGAACAGAAACTGGCTTGTGAACTCAGTGATAAATGGTTTTGCAGAACAAACAGCAGAACAAAATAAGGATAAGTGTACTCTTCATTGGCCTGAAGTGGCAAACTCACAGAGTGTGTGGAACACCTACAGGAAAATGAAAGTGTTTCAAGGCCAAAATCATCTTTTGCTATGAACTTCGCATCCATGCAGAGCCTATAGCATCAGAGTGAATTTATACATATACATTTTTATACAGTGAAATAACTGTATAAGAATTCTGAGGGTTAACTGGTAGCAAACTCATGAATAGCTTTAAATGGCAATGTAAGGTACAGGTTATCGATAATTTATTGATCTTTAGATTCTGTGCTGCAAGCTCAGTATTCCCATGCACTGAGCACCTGAGCTTCCATCAGCAGAGAAGATAAGGGCACTTAACATCTAGAGGAGTGCTTGTGCTTGACAATGTCAAAAAGGAGAACCACTGTTTACTAAAAGTAGTGAACTTAATTTGTGCTTTGACTTGAAAAGAAATTATGTTGTCTTTTGCAGAAACAGTGTTGTCTCCCCTGTCATAGATGTCATAGACTGGAAGACTTTTCAGTACTACCACTCTGTGGGCCTACATCGGGGTGTTTTTGATTGGAAACTCAATTTTCATTGGGAACCATTGCCAGAGCATGAAGAGAAGGTACGACAGTCTCCCATCAGCCCTATCAGGTAACAGTCCATCAGCCAATATGCCTCTGCTCAGATCAACAGCAAAACTGTACAATTTGGGTCATCTTCCAGCTATCAGAAGAGAGATGTGGTTACTTGCATATGCTTGGTTAATGTTTTTTGAAGGGATAGGATTTTGGTTCACACTGAGTTTGTTCAGCCTTTAGTAATCATTCTAACTAGATTGCAGTCACACTTCAACATGACAGGTCTTTTCCACACATTGAGACAACTAGTATACAACCTGACCAGACAAGGTGTGGAGGGTTGTAGGGAAAGCAAAAGATGGATTACGCAGGGTTAAAAGAGATGTCTTAATCATTATCTGTTTATCTGTTGTTTTGGCTATACTTCTATGTAACATTTCATACTGTTCTGAGCTTTATTTAATAATTCAGCCCTTGGCTCCCTTCCCCAAGCAAATCCTAGAACTCAGTTCCAGTTGTTCTTTCTTTTGAGTAGATAATCAATTAATTCAAGCTTTTATGGACTAGTATTCAATCATTTTACAATACTATCTCTATGGAGATGGCAGGATTTTCATCTTCCACATAGTTCCCTATCAAAAACTAAAGGTGTTCATTTCCAAATTTGTTTTCTACACAGGAGTCCTGTGGTAGCTGGTGCAGTGGTGGCCATGGATCGACATTACTTCCAAAACACTGGAGCTTATGATTCTGACATGACGATGTGGGGAGCAGAAAATCTGGAGCTATCTATAAGGGTAAGAACGTTAATTAAAACATCAAGCTCTGGTAACTATTGAGCTTTTAATGAACCTGAATGAAAAGGCAAGAAGCAATAAAACCACTAAAGTCCATAAAAACACTGAAGTGCAGAATGTCTTGGGGTATGGAGAAAATATTGCTTTCCTCTCGGATATCTATCCCCACACCCTGTGATCTGTCAGGACTTTACAGGAACATGCAGCTACTGTGAGTTAAGAGCATTACATCAGGAGAAGGAAATTTCACTGGCTACCACTGCCTGAGGACAGTCACTGTTTTTGGCACCTTCTGAAAGCTGCTGCTTCTTTTTTAGGCACGTCACATGCACCAAAGGGAGACTACCTTTATTTCTTTGCCAGTCTGTAGTTTTAATAACAAACTGTTTGTACTGTATTGTTTGCATTGATTTTTACTGGATACAAAGAGCAACTGATACTAAGAAGCAATGAAAATTGCAGACACAAAGGGTACAGAGTCTTTAATATCCCAGACAAAAGAAGGTACACCCCCGGGCCTCTTCACTACACTGCACTGTTTGTTCATAGAAAAACATAAAAGCATATAAATAGCCATGCTGGGTCAAATTAAAGGTCTGTATCTTCTCTGTGTCTCTGTATCAGTGGGGAACAGTATATGAAGAAACGCATAATAATGCTTTTGCTGTTTCCAGCAATGCGCAGATTAGGATTTCCTGAGGCAGAGTCTATAGTACAGGGTCTTCTTCATTTTAGATAAAGGTAATCAAAATAAGATAATATCTTTATGTACCCTCACCTGTGTTTCAGACATGGCTCTGTGGTGGCTCTGTAGAGATTATTCCATGCTCCCGAGTTGGGCATGTCTATCGAAATCACTTTCCCCACGCTTTCTCCTATGAAGATGCCATTGTGAGGAACAAAATCCGAATAGCAGAGACCTGGTTGGGCACTTTTAAAGAGAACTTCTACAAGCACGACACAGTGGCTTTCTTAATCAGCAAGGTAAGGACATGTGTAAGAGTTATTTAGGGAAGGAGTGTGTGTTGAGGTAGGTGAAGGGTGTGGACTAGGAGTGGAGGTGTCTGTGTGCAGTCAAACATTAAACATGCGTGGTGCTGGGGATAGTCTTATGAAACCTTCCAGGGGAACAGCTGTCAGATCAGAAGGAGAGAGAGATACTTGTGCCTAGGTGTTGCTTGCTGAAGTTATCAAATCTCTTAGAGAACAACAACTTCTGAAATGACTCCTTCGGCTTGCCCATCAAGTTGCAATTTATTTTTCCACCAATAGTACCTGGAGTGTTGCAGTGTATCTGAAGTGGAAGCTAGTAGCACTGTGTGCTCAGAAGGCCCTCCTGGAGAATTCATTCTTCATTACTGAAGGTCTTCCTCATGTGATTCATGAGGATATTCAGTAATATTGATGGGCACGTGGCAAACTCCACTCCATGATGTCTCTCCTACTGGAAGGGAACATATCCAAGTGGCTCGTGACAAAAAGGGGGATTTTTTTCCTGACTTGACATATGTCCAGAAGCAACTGTCTGTAACTGAGAAAATCATGTCTCAGCGTAGCCACTATTTACTATTATTACTATTCTCAGTAATTCTCTGGTTCCGATATCCTTTCTTGTAATGGTATCCTCCCTTACATGGCAGTGGACAGACTTGTGATAAGCTGTGAATGAAAACGTGTCATTCATCTTCTTGTTCATTTAACAATGCCATGCTTTAAAGAATAATAAAATTCACTGAAAACTGTTAGGCAAAGCATGAGTAGGTGCTGTACACTTTCCAAATTGGTTTTGCTCTTGCATTTCAGTCCTGCATGCCTCAGTCGCTGCAGTGCTGGCCATCGTCTAAGAAAGCCAGATCCGGTAGGAGCTGGATTGTATTAAGGAGACGAAAAGGGCTATGGGTCAACGTGGCCTCTCTCCTGTCACCTAGTGTGATCTCCTTACACTCCAGCAGTGGATCTGTCGCTCCAGTCAGCCTGCTGTGCTAAACCTGGAGTCTGAGGCTGCCGTGTTCCTTTTTTTATTCTATTTTCACTTTTTAAAAAACATTTCTGTCTTTGTCTGCATTGTAGGTTTGGACTCCACTGGCCAGAAGTTCCTCAGTTGACTCACAAGGGTTACAGACGCAATTGGAAGGAGGGTGCTAGGCCAGGTTTTTTAAGATGGGTGGTTAGGTTTTTGAATCGTTTAATAATTTCCTGAAGGCCTTTCTTGTCAACTCAGAAGCAATTTTCTGTACTAAAAGCTAAATCCATCAACAACGCAGTTTACTACCTCTAAACACCATGACCTTTTGCCTGGGAGTTTATTCTAGTCAGAACACCTTTAGTACTCCTAAGTATGATGCTCCTTCAAATGATCGATTTTATGATCTCTTTGTTCAGCATACCATAACATAAAAAGCCCTTTTCTCTATGCCTTTCTTTCACAGCCAATATTTTCAGTATGTCAGTGCAGCAATGTGTTATTTAAAAGACATAAGCAAGCAACGACATTATTGCCGCTCAGCTGCAGAGGGGCCCTGCGGGGATTTATAGCACTGAGAGGGCAAGCGGAGCCATCTATTGGCCACTAGAAAATTCTCCATGAGCCTTGACTGCTGACATGGCCCTCTGCAGAAAATAACCAGTGACCCTCCTTTAGGTTGTGTTATAAGTCTTCCCATTTTATGGTCTGAATCCCATCCTGCACAGGATTCCCGTAGTGTGAGTGTTAATGCAGATGAGTAAATCCTTTCCGAGCTCTTTATTGTTTCAGCCACTGTCTCTTTTTCTCCTTTTCTTGTGTGGTTTATTAATTTAAAAGTACAGTTTCTTTTCATGTTTCCCCTGGCTTGCAGGGGTAAGGACTTTCTTTACATTATTTAATTATTACTATCAAATGCAGCCTGTAACTAGTACGACAAAATGAGATTTACTGCCATTGCCTTCTTCAGCCAAAGCAGAGTCTCATGAGAAACATCTCTTTTTAGGGGAAACGTTTTACTTCTCTATTTCCCTTTTCCAAGAAAACCTCTTGGGGACAGGTTTGTGTGGTGTTGAATTGCTGAACTTTGTTATTATGCTTGTTGAATCAAAGACTGATACTAAACTAAGAGGTTCTCTTTAACATACTGCAACTGTTCAGCTTTGCCTGTGCAGCTTCCAGGGACTGGAAAACAGCACCGCATGGCATGATTGATCCTGCCTTTAGAAACTGATACCTCTCCCTTGATCTCCAAGGCCCTTCATTTATCAGTATTTTACAGCCATGTTGCAAAGTCCTTTTTTCTTCCTTATGGATGCAGAGAAATAGCTGGTCTGAGGAAAAGTTATTTACAGGCAATTCTTTGCTTATGTTACCAATTTTGATTTCTGACGTAGGAAGCCAGACCAGTTTCCTGGTATCCAAAACTGCATTTTTAAAAAGTAGAAATATGAAGGGGGAGATCTACTGCTGGCAAGAAAGAGGGGAGAGGCTTTTAAGCGTGGTGAGATATTTTTAGAAATTGGGCATGAAGAGAGTTAGAAAAGTGTTTTGTGTGGTTTTGCAGTTGAAGGATTAGACATTTGCTTAGAGGTTTTCAGAACTCTGTTAGCCATGTTTGGTGCCAAATACCCTCAAATATTCAGACTGTCAGTCCTTTGCAGTGCAGATGCCTCTAGCTGCACCAGGGGTTGAAGACACGTGGGGGTTTTCTCAGAACAGAGTCGCTACTAGAGGAGTGAGAGTTGATATTGTGTGTATATAATTCAAGAAAACACATAAATCATAGAAAAGGTTTTATGACTGTATTGCCACAAAATACGTTCACTTACTAGATTTTGTAACTGTCAGGTAATAATGCAGTAGACAATATTTTGAGCTAAATTCTGTCATCATTTACGTCCTCTGATCACGGAGGACTGACAATAGCTGGGTAGTTTGGGCTGTTAAAGGCCAGGAAATTGGATTTTAATCAACAGGGCAAATTCTATACTGAATGATAATCTAATATAATCCCACTGATTCAGTGCAACAAGTATCAAACTTGGCTCTTTTTTAATTGAAAAGATAACAAAGACTGACTTATCTTGGAGTATAGTAATCATTTTCAGAGGAAATACTTATTTTCACAGTGTATGAAGCTTCTGACACATTTGCTTCCATCACAATGCTATCACTAAATGCCGTTCTAGCACAAAGTTAGAGGAAAGCTATACCTGGTCCACCCTTTTGCATATGCATTGAGAGAAACATAGCAATATCTATAAAATGCAGGGTAGAAGAGGTGGTAGATATAATTCCTCTGTAGTAATTTTCACTTCTGTCATCTTTAAACCAAATGCACTAGTAACCTTGCTGCCCCTATGCTTTCTCCATAAAGGCAGAAAAGCCAGACTGCAGTGAGCGCCTTCAGCTACAGAAAAGACTGGGCTGTAGAAATTTCCAGTGGTTTGTATCAAATGTGTACCCTGAACTCTCCCAACCTGAAGACACACCAAGATTCTCTGGCAAGGTAAGAGAGAACAAAATATAAAGAACGATTAGTGGTTTTGCATTGTTCAAAGACCCCAATGTTGCTTCCATGTACAAAGTACTCAGTGAAGTGTCAAGTAAGAGGCTGTTCTCCTTTGAAACGTTTATTATCCAAACAGACAATTAAATAAGGATAGGAGGAGGAAGAAGAGGACAGAAGAGAAGAACAACGGGACAGAGGAGACAAATTCTCACATAAAAGTTGAAAGTCAGCCGGGGGATGAACCCAGATTGTCTCACTCAGTTCAGTGTCACAGCTCCGAGGATCCTAATCTTAGTGATGCCTCATGCAGATGGCAGTCACAACAGCAGCTGAGATATATCTTTGCTGACCCACGAGCATGAAGAGAAACAAGCATTTCTTCTTTCCTGCACTTCCCCCAAGAGCAGAGGTGGTAGCAATGGGAATTCCTTGGCTGGCTGTGTACGGGAGGCAGTATTCTCATTGTTTTCTTTTAAAACACATACGTTGATAATTATAAGTAATTAAAATATGAATTTATTCCAGGCAGGCTTACTGGAAGAGATTTTCCCTCAACAGGGCAACAAGGTCCACTAATTAAGTCACACTCTGCTATCTGTAGCCAGATTTTACTGTGTCCTTTTACAGTTTTGTCTATTTTTTATTATGAAAGTTTGCTTGAAAAGAGTGTGGATCACAGGAATAGCCACATGTTTTTATCTTACCTTTTTTCTGAGTGCAGTGTGTAGTTGAGGTGCAATTTTCCATGGGCATAAAATTTTTGACAGATTTCTTTTAGCTGCCATAACAGTTAAAACCAGAAGTGGGTATCTCTAACTTAAACAAAACTCATTGAGTAACACTGGCCTTTGGTGGGACTCTACCTTTTGTATCAGAGCAGTTTGCAAGTTCAATATGCAAGATCGTGTTTGAAAGAAAAAAGTAGTACCTGAATTATGAACAAAATCATATATCACAAAGAGATACTATCATTAAAAAGTTAGCTGAAGGGTATTTTGTTTGTCTGATTGTGGTTTATTTCAGTATAAACCTTTACTTACAGCTTTACAATACTGGTGTTGGCTTCTGTGCAGATTACAGGCCTGGAAGAGCCATTGCAGAAGGCTCTATCGAACTCTCTCCTTGCAGTGACAGTCTTACCCAGGTATTGTATGCTTTAAGTATATGGGCACTATATCAGATGTAGGGAACCATCCAAAAGACAATGACTCCAACATGTAAATGGCTGGGTTCACATTAGTAGAAATACTGATGTGTTCAAAATTAGGGATGCACTAAGGCAATGATGCCCACTCTTCTGCAGCTGAGTGTCATTTGAAAAATGGCAATGTTCCATGTGTCACTGAGGCCAGACATCCATGTTTTACTCCAGCAGACATCATTAAGTGCATGTTTGTTGGTATATTTGGCAGTGTCTGGAGAACAGAAAGCCTGGAAGTTAAAAATATATAACAATTCTAGAATAGTGGGGATGGGTTTCCCCTTTAGAGCCTAAAACTGCAGATTAGTGCCTAAAACTGCAGTCAAAAACAGGAAGAAAATTCATGTAGGCTGGCATTGAACTAGCAAGTTCATGCACTAGGAGAAGTCAAACCAATACAGACCAACTGCGGACATTTATTCCAATCCCCACACAAGTTTTCCTGCTCATACTGAGCTCAGGGTAAGCTGCAGCCACATTTCTAATTGCAGCGTGTGCGAACATTGTCACAAACAGCCTTCTGTTCAAATATTTATTAAACTAGAAAATTTTATTGTAGGATGGGTTTACTTTATACGTAATTACAGTCCACAAATCCTTTCCTTAGGTAAATAGTTATGCCAGAATTAGCTAGCAGGGAGAATTGCATTGCAGGGTCAAGGCTGTTTGGCCTCCATCCCTCGTGTTTGGGTTGTATCTTAACAAACATGTACAGGAAATTATTTTTTGAATTTGCATTCAAAAATTAATTGGGAGGTTCTTCCATCATTCTTCAAACAAACTCTCTCTTTTTCAGCACTTTGAATATAACAGCATGAAGGAAATCCGGCTGGGTTCTGCTCCGCTGTTTTGCTTTGATGTCAGACACGGGAAGGTTATCCCTCAAAACTGTACAAAGGAGACAGACAACAGCCACCAGCACTGGGATGTCCAGGAGGTCAGTAGTGACTCTGCTGTGAGGGGAAGGACGCTGACAGTGACTGTGGGATCACTGGGTGATTGACAGCATTCATGTGTGGAGAAGGGATGAGGTATTTCAAGGGCAAGTTTCTCTTCTGTACTATTTTCACCCAGGAAATTTAGGATGCCTCTTGCCCATTTACGCTGTCAATGTGAAAGAGATTTTGTTTAAAAATACAAATTACAGAAATTCTACCTAAATTCTTATGTGCTTGTTTTAACTGTCATACTGATCTTATAGAAATAGAATCAGAATCAGTGGCTGTGAAAATAAGAGCAGGGCAAATCTTTACCGACTTCTTTTGGATAGAGGGAGGGCCTGGGAATCCTGAACCCTCCCAAGTAAGAACTCTTTAGGAGTAGGGGAAACATTAAAATTCCTCCTGCATTGTAAGAGAAGAGCCAACTTCCTATTAAAGGAATTCAGTATTATTCAATGGAGTTCACCCAGCAGAGCAGGAACTCCCCTACAAGACTGAAAGATGTTCTAGGACAGCCTGGGAAAACAGCAGTTACTGTAGTTGTAGGGATGCTGCAATCCTCTGGTGCAGTTCCTACTGTAATTTGTTTTGATTCCCAAGGGAAGCACTGGTCCTTTTGAAATTTGGTGGCCTGTAGTGCTGTAGTTGATGCTGATGATAATCTGTACCCATAAGAAACAAATAGTGGTAAAAAGAGATTTATTGAATTCTGCACCTACCATTCCTATGAGCTTCGAAAGGAATTATAAATACCATGCTCTGGGCTCAAAGCTAAACTTAGTCATTATATTTAGAGTGAGACTTAAACAATTTTGAACAATCAGTCATTACTGGTGAGCTATTGTACGCAAAAAGTTCCAGAAACATGACCTGGCTTTTACTGGAAATCCCTTATTTTTAATTTGTTCCTTCTTTCCCTTCTCTCATCTGGCAGAATGGAATGATTGTCCATGTCCTTTCTGGCAAATGCATAGAGGCAGCGAAGAGTCAAGATGAGAAGGACTTGTTTTTGTGTGTATGTAACAAGAACGCAAATCAAGTGTGGCAATTTGAACATCCCCACGCGCTGCGTCAGAGATGACTGTCAGGTCTCTGTGGCGATGAAGTGAAGTCTCCAAAATGTAACTTTACTTCTGTTTGGGATTTAAGATACATTTCCTGCACGGACAAGAAAGATGTTTGTGTTTGTTGTAGCATGCAGGGGTGCAGGAAGGTCTTTCCTTTGAAAGCCTGGCTCAAATAGTTGCCGCCAGTTCCTGGTTTACTCAGCTCTAGCTAAAATTTCTATTTATTCTGTGCAGCAGGGAATTAAGATACTGTGAGCATAAATAGATACTCAACTCTGCTATTGCAGGAGACAGTTAAGTTTGCCCTTTGAAGGAAACATGGAAAACTGGCTGCCAGATACCTTGCCTTTCTGTGACTTCTGAGGACACAGGAAAACAAATGCTTGTGAAACTTTTGAAACTGTAAGAAGCCAGCCAAACCAGGATAAGAGTTTAGACATGTTTTACAGTGCCCTTGACTCATATGAAACAAAGTAGGGTTTGTATGCATAAAAGTAGTAGGTGTTTTAAGGTGCAACAGCTAAAATTCTGTTTTCCAACTAGCCTGAGCCAAATTTCTACTCTCTATGAGATTGCACAGAGCATAAATTAGCACTTAATTAGGCACTAACTGCTCTAATTGACTTGGAATACCAACAGTCCTCAGGGTTTGGCACACCCTACCTTAAGTCCTTCATCCACAGTCTGATTTGGATGGGATAAAACTGCAGTTTTAACAACCTTCTTTTTACATTTTTATAATGACATTTAAGAACAATGCACCAGGAAACTTTAGTGGAATATGGAAGAAGATCAAACTAGATTAGAAAGAAGGGTAAAAACTTCCCTGCTTATTCTGAAATAGAAAGTATCAGTGGCATCCATTTGCTGTTATAAATCTATGGGATGAGTTTACTATTATTCAAGTGACAGAAGTGCTGGCTGAAAGCAGCAAAGGGAACTGGCAGGTTTCAACAGTTTCTACGTAGGAAGAAAATATTGCTGCCTATTTGGAGTTGCTTGAGGCCTGAGGTAAGTCTTCCACAATGTGAAAGTGAGTAAGTCCTTCACAGTGTCAGTTTTAGCCAAGAAGGTCTTTTAGATTCCTGCTGTCATGGGTCTCTAAACTGATTCTCAGAAGATCATACACACAAAACTGTCTAAACAAGCTGCTTCTGCAGAGCCTGCATCCCTGCTGACCTCCTGTCTTTCAAAGAAGTGGGTAAGAGTTGATGTTGGGTAGTTAAAATGGTCTCATACGGTAGGCACTAGCAAAGCAAACATCTATTGGTATTTTGTTAAGGTGCTTTCCATTTTGGATTTAAAACCAGATGACACTTTCCAAGAGCCTGCTAAGGTAGAAGAACAAAGATTTGTGAGTCTTCCCACACCAGCACCACACCTGATTAGTAGTATAAATTTGTCATAACCATATGTATTTATTAAAGGGGAAGGACATAATTAATGAATCAATTAGTTTTTGAGGGGTTTTTTGAGTGACAGAAAGTTGGGTTTTTTGTAAAATGTAGAGCACATTTTTGAACTATAGACAAAGGAAGGACTAACAGAATATTCTGCTCAGAGTCTTCTAGTCACCTGCTCTTGGTAAATCATAATAAATTAGCTTCAGGTATACAAAATTTATGAGAACAGAAGACAAGAACAGCACACTGTATTGTGTTGTCTGAAATATTTCCCAGTCTCTGTTTGCTTTGAGTGCTACAGATTCCAGGCATCATTCCAATCACCCTAATTGCCACTTACTCTTTCTTTTATAGCGTCAGAATCTAACACCATTTGCTGATGTGTCATTTAAAATTTCCTGTGATGTTCTTGAAAATGCTGCAATTTTCAGCTGAAAGGATGGTAGAAACTTCTTCCAGAACACCAAGTGATCCCTGTTCATTGCCCAAGTCTAGGGTGAGAAAAGCACTTCTAAAGTTGCATAAAAGCTGAGTGAGTTGCTGTTTTAATGACATGTGATTCCTTTATTTTAAATTATAAGTATGCCAGATTTTTAAATTATGTATTATTTATTATATTTTGGACTCAACACTGGGAATATCATTCCTTCAGCATTTAGCTTAATGTTAAAAGAATGTGTATACAAATATGATAATGGATCACAAGCAGGATTTATCACAAAGGAGAATGAAAATATTTTTGTTTTAGAGAGGGAAAGTTTGGAATAAAACTTAAGAGATGTGGACATTCTCATCTTATATTGCTTTTAAACATAATGATAAAAACCTAGAAAATAAGGTTTGCTGTAGATATATGTACAACAGAAACATATGTTACATAATACCTCTTCCAACAATAAAATGAAAATATATGTTCCAGAACCCCTTAAAAAATAATTGCTGTTATACTTGTTGCTTTTAGCACGAATGTAACTGAGTGTTTGGTTTCCAAGGGAACAAAACTCCAGAGCACAGGCCAGAAGGGAACTGTTGTGCTGAACAGGAGGTCTCCATATGGGGACAACCAGGGGACATGGATTGTGGGCCACACTGTGGAGTGCACTTCCCTCTAATATAAACATAACTTGTTATTACAAAAAAAGGAAAAAAAAAGTTAGGAAAAACATCTATCCCCTGTTTTTCGTAGTTTCCTTCCTGGATGCTTTTTTAATGGATTGGTTGGTTGTACCAATACTGTTTCCCCATTGCAGTCCTTTACACGCCGCCCCTGTGGTTAGATCCATGAACTAGACCCTTCTCCCTGGTCTCTGCTAAGGGTACTGGTGTGCTTCCCTCATTCTTGCCCATCTGTCACACACCACCGGCGGACAGTGATGCTTTGAGCATCTCAAAAGCATGGAATTACTTTTAGCTCTGTATTTAGACAAGGACAACATTTCAGGTTCCTCTAATTCCCATTGACAGGAGAGAAACACAAGAACAAAATGTTTCAAACAAGAACTGAGTGGCAGTTTTGACTTTGAAGGCCTCCAAAGTAGAGCCTCAGGCAAGAGCAAAGGAATTGCAGCATAACAGGAGTAAACAACTTATAGTCTAACTCCATCTGCTTCTTTGAATTTGGCAACCCAGGCAGAATGAATGCTTTGAGCCAAGCCCACCCATGAAGCTAAGCTAAAAGGTCAGATTGCAGAATAGGTCACCTTTCGGTTGACAACGCTTACTAAGTAGCCTGTTTATTCATTTTCCAGATAACTGGAAATGGAAGAACATAAAGGCTTGAAGTATTGTACAACTACCTTTTAAACCTAGACCCAGTTGATGCAGTCAATGTTGGCCATAGTTTAGGATTTGTCCTGTTCGATGAGGTGTCACCACTAACATGGAGAAACAGAATGGTGGCATTTTTTTCCCTGTGTTAACCTGAAGTGTGAGCAGGAAGAAAGTTAGAGCACCCTTTATGCTAAATCCTGTAGCACAGAAACGTTTAGGGCACCTCTCAGTCCCCATCCAAGTGCCTCTGGGTCCTCCCCTGGGGACGCTGGTTGAGCTGTAATACTGTTTGCTACCTAAATGCAACAGCTGCCCTTACAGACTGCCCTGGCAAGGAACGAGGTTGTGCTGAGGCAACCAAGACAAGAACAGCCTACATTTCTTTTCATAACAGATGGATGGGGACACGTGAGTGAGAGCCTTCAGTTTCAGCCTTTGTATCTCATTTTATCTCCAGCAGTTTGATTCAGATTATGAACCCCTTGAACAGAGTAAAAAAAGGATCATTTTCCAAATATCGGTAACTTCTTGGCTCGCGTTTTTTAAGCTAAGCAAACAGCACCACTTATTCCCTGAATGAAGTGTATCAGTACACAGTGAAATGTATTTTGATTCCTCTTCATTGTGATATGATTGGCTAATGCTTGCTTTTCCTTATGTTGCACAACAGCTGGTCTGCAAATAGCCCCATCAAAAGCTTCCAGTGACAGTACATTCATTCAGCCATCACTTAATGTACAGCACTCTGCTGCCACTAAGAGCTCTTAGAGGGAGTTTGATTTTATAGCCCTTTGCCATCACTTCCATCAGTTTCAGCAGAAGGGTCTACAGAAGTAGAATCCCTGGAAATCTCTGGCACACCCTTCAGACAGCTCACAGCTGTTCCTTAACCAAGAAGAAAGGCTTGGAAGGATCTACTATAAAAACAATCTGGCTACATGACTTGGGCTAGCAGACATAGCGTTTTTGCTGTCTTTCTAGCTGCAAATGGTGGGTTTTTGTACAACAGCCATCCCACTTGGAGATTATTAGGCATTAGACATGTGGGACAGGATACACCTCTTAGCCATCTAAGCAGCAGTCACAATTGAGCTAATTGTCCAGACTTCCTCTACTGGCCAGCAGAGGATGCTTCCAGAGGTACAGTCTTTCTTTTCAAAGACAAGTATTTAAACAAGATGGGTGAATCATTACCTAGAAGTGCTTTCTTTCTCTACTGATTAGAAAGGGAGTCTTAATGATTAATTTAGAAAGCATGTGCATCTTAAACTGGAGTTAGGTGGAAGGAACATCATCCGAAGTACACCCAGGCTGAGATGCCTTCCAGGGGCTCAACCCCAGTGCCCAGCTCTTCTGACTCCTCCCAGATCTGGCTTCAGGCACAGAGATGATGGCTGAGAACAAACTCTCAAAATCCACAGTTTTCCCAAATAAGCTCACATCCAACTGCACGTTTTATTTCAAGATACTCTCATTGTTCACAAACTGAGAGACCCCGCTGTGTAGGATGCTGTGTTACGGCATGATCTGGTCCCAAGAATTTAAATTTTCAGGAAAGTCTTTAATATTTTGAAGATGTTAACTCTAACATTAATGATAAATCTTCTATATCTTTCTACTGAGTAGGCTAGAAAGTGACAGGAGAATTTTTACGATACAAAACAAATGGAGGTGTCAGGATTGTTAGCAAGGCTCTTTCTATCTTGAACCTCAATTACACAGAGACCAGCCTAAGGGCTGAATACATTATTCCGTTTGTAAGGAGCTACACAATGACCTTTGTTAAAGTCCATGATCTTTGGTAATAATATCTTGTTTGTTTACACTAACAGTAATTTTGCGTTACAAATTGAGAAGATGGTGAAAATAATTCATTTTTTAAAATATTCATTAAATAAAAAGACAAAATATGTTTTTAAATAATCTAAACTATTTTCTGCAACTATTCAAAAGATTGCTACTGTAAATTTCCATTCTTTGTCATATATTTATTAGTCTCTCAATCTTACAGACTGATAAAAAAATAATCTAATAATGTCATATATATTGTTATAAGCATAAATGAGCTTTAAGGACTATATCCTTTGGCATTATGTTTATCGCAGTATTTTTTTTATCTTAATATCCTATTAGGTGAAAACTGATTTAAATTTTTTACAGTATCTTTTTCATCATTTAATGTGACATTTACATGAAAAATTTAATCACAGATACAAAAGAAAATCAACTGGTACGTTGATGCATCAGGAGTTAATCTCTCAAGATTTAGAATATCAGATATTTATATCTGAGTAGAAGCCATTGGGAGGCTGCTTCAAACACAGCGTATTCTATCAATCACTCTTTACACATATGGTTTGGGATTACTGAACAAACCAAAAGTGGACAAAAGCTGTAGCGAAACCAAAATGTTTAATGCAAAACAGTCCTATGAAGAATATAATTCATTGCATTAGCATCTTCCTCTTCTTTCTGTCCCTTTTATTAGCACACACTGCCTGCTTTGCCTGTTTAGAAATCAACAGCCAAGCAGTGAACAAAGAGACAGTTTCATATCAGAATATTTCAAGTGGGTAGATGCATAAAAGTCATCACGTCAATTAAAAATAAGCCTTGCAGTAAAATTCTTACTGGCCAAGCTGTCTATCTAAAACACGGGCTTTTTGTCTTCTTATCTAATTTGTGTATGTGTCACATCCATGGAAAGCTCATCATCTGTGGTGCCAAGAGCTGTTTTAACTTATGAATCAGTCATCAAATCACGGTGCCTGCAAGACGGCTCTGTCTGACCGAGACACGAATGCTTCCTGAGTTCATGCAGTTCAGCTGCCGGATCACCAGCTGCTGCAGCAAACTCCCAGGCAGTGGCAAGAACCGCTTCTTCAGGGCAGTTTGAGGTGGATTCCTTTATTTGCAGAAGCACAGGAAACATTAATTTCTTGGTGTAACAAACCGCTGCGGTCAGTCTGTGGGGTCTGCGTAGATCCCCACACATACAGCCTCAGGAAGGGAGCCTGGTGCTGATGCCAAGGAAATAACTCTTAGTTTTACATAAACAATGAGCAGTTTCGGCTCCAGTTCCTGCTGTTGGAACACTCTCCTGCGTGCAGCCCGTGGCAGTGCTCTGAAGATTTCCTCACACCAAGAACAACCCTTAAATCGTTGATGACTGGGAAGCGTGAAACAAAATAGGTCTTGACACTGAAAAATAACTTGGTAACCAAAATAAGTACAATGAGACTATAATTTGCTAATTAAAAAAAAAAAAAAAAAAAAAAAAGTCTGTCTTTCCTGAAACGTACAGTCTTTTGTGCATTTTAACTCAACGCTAAACACTGTAACATGATGCTCAGACTTGGCAGAGAGTGGTAACCCCATTTTGCAGAACATCCAAGATTTCTGAGTTCAGTTTGGTCTCAGTGTTGAACAAGACCTGGTGTTCCCTTTACTCCCTCGAATATTGCTGGGATTCTCACCGGAGGCACGGTGGGAGAGGTCCCCAGGCCAGGCTGCCCATGGAAGGTTCCCGGTTCTGCTTCCTTGTCATCTCGTCATAGGAAAACACATTTTCCTCTGGGGTGTCTTGCTTTCAACAAGCTGGCTAGCAAATTTTGATAAAAATTGTTTTTCCGGAATCTTCTTTGCCAACTCTAGTGAAAGCAGTTATAACAATTACATGCTAGCAAAGACTGCAGACTCGGCAGAATGAGGAAAATCAATGTTCAATTTTTAACAGAGGAAAGTGACAAATGGAAAAACCTAAATTTAATTTCAATTCCCAAGTGCATCCGTCTATTTCTTTTTACAGCACTAGAGCACTGAAGAACAACCCAACAGAGCTACAGCAGTATCAGCAGCCTCAGGTTTATGTTGCAAATACTGGCTCCTACTGGAATGTCTGGCAGGGAAAGCTTTTCTCTACATTTTCATGCATCGGTATTTGCTCTGTCTTTGCTGTCCCTGGAACCTGGAGTGATTTTCATCTCTCCCTATGTACAAAAGCAAGCTCTGGAGGGGAAAGGAGAAAGCAGGAGGCTGGGGATTAAGGACCCAGAACCAAATCCTCAAAGCAGTTTCAAGCTGGTAGTAGCTGCCCTGCTGTTTAATATCCCAGCATTTGATTCACTCTTGGTTTCCCATAGCGTTTCACTCATCAGGCAGATTTTGAGAAGCCTTAGCCTTCCTCCACAACTAAACCCTTCCTGTTCTAACTTGGGTGGCCTGACAAATCACCTGAGCACCACACAAGTGTAGGAAAAACCTGCCTCCCACACCTCTGGGATGTGGCAGGAATGCATGAAAATCACTCTAGACCAGAGGCAAAGCTAATCTCCTGTGTCCAACACTCAGGCAGCGTTCCTCCAGTCTGCCTAGTGCAAACCTGTGCTGTCAGCCAACACACTGGTGGTTGTGGTGACCTGGCACTCAGGGCAGGGCCACTTTGTAAGAATCCCCTAATGTCAAATACACAGGTACATTGTGCCTCCTTTCCTTATTATTTTTATGACCACTAGTGGCAGAAAAAAAAAAGGTGTTTGTAGAGAAGATCATCTTGGAAAGCTCTTCACATGAAAGTAAGACATGAAATACCAGTATGGCCATGAACTCCAGCCAGAAAGGAATGAATGCCAAAGCGCCATTTCTTTAATTAACATTGTGGATTTTCTCCAAGAAGAGTTATCTCATCTTTTTCCTTTTCATACAGGGTACTGCAAAAAGAGTAAACTGAAATGGAACATTCTGTGGAGGGAAGTATTTTTTTTTTTTGCTAACCAAGGAAAATTATGATACACTGATTTAAGAAAAAGATATCCTTTTTCCCCTCTGGTACCCCTAGAAACATCCCACTACTCTCGAGCACAAGTTGTTCAAATCCAAGGCTCCTACTGCATAACTCAATGAAAGACTAAAGCCTGCCAGGAAAATATCCAAGACATAAAATACATTTATAGCTACTGGTGATTGTTATTTTATGCCTGTCAGTAATCTTTTTAGCAAACAGCTATACTCAATTACTGATATTTCATTATGGGTTTTCAAGGTGACTCTGTAGATGAAAGGTTTAAACTCTAGTTTTCTGTTTCTCACTAGGAGTACTCTTGGCATAATGAATATTGGAAACATACAGCAGGCCACGAAACTCTGCCCCTTCAGATAACCTGCATTTTGGCCCCTGATAATAAAATCTGTTGCTTTTTGTCTGCAGCGCTTAGCCAGATCATTCCAGCTGCGCCGGTACCACTAAAACCTTCTCACTCTGTGTGGATCTAGTTCTGCCAAGCCAGTGATTTCCTCCTCTGAACTAAGGAGAAAGGGCAAGAGCTATTTATACCTATACTAGGTCTCATCAGTACAATTACATTACTAAAAGTGTTTAAAACACACCTGCAAAATAAATAGTAAGATGAATAAAACCCCTAGATGTGGATAAAGTCTACATCCAGTAAGATTCTCCGTAGGAGAGCTGTATCTTTTTTTCTTGGTTTTGGCAGTAGAAAGACAATCCTAATGGAGAACACAGGAGAGCAAATAACAGCAGAAGTGGCAGGACAGAGGAGGTTATTTCTCAGACTGTGAAAATGTGCAGGTGGTCATTTGTTCTACCGAGACCAAGATTCCTCTTTTTTTGGCTGGACATGTCAGAAATATGCACAAATCCGTACTTGAGGTTTCCTCCCTGCCCGATTTGAGAGGCTCATCTTGCTTAGTTTTCTGGTTGCTTTCTGCTGGACTGGCTATAATGAAAAAATGATGGAATTTCTACCAGTAAAATAACTATATTGTGAACTACGGACAGTCTTGGAATTGTCATTTCTTGGCAGTCATGAGCAATGAATTACAATATGCTGCATCTGGGGGAAAATACCGGAAAGAGTCTGCATGGTAAAGATCTGGATAGTGCAAGAATGAGCAAAAGTAAACAGTATTTCACATTGATAAAAGACATTTGACAGGTTTAAAATATGACAGTCAACTCAGTAAGAAAGCAGAATATTAAAACTGAGTAGTTTCAGATTTTCTGAAAAGGATGTGCCTTAACAGCCATTGTGCCTCCAGCCATGGCTGTAGCTCTCCGTATCTCACATTTTGCCCCTCAGATGGTGCTGCACGACTGGTCAAGATCACCAAGAGTGTGTGGAACACAGCAGGGGTGTGCTAGGGCCAAACAAAATAAGTAAATAGAAAGAATCTAGCAGCAGTAATGTATAAAAAGTAAAGGAGAAATCAGACTCATGACTCATTGGGTAAAGTCCCCTGCAAAATTAAGTTTTGGGGAAATCAGAATTACTCAGAGATTGATGTCAAGTGCCAGTCTGCATGGAGCAATCGTGCAGGGTGACAAATGCGGTGATAGTTTATATTGACTTCTCCAGAATGAAATTATTACTTTCATAAATGCTGATATTTATAAATGCATTTCTATTAACACTTTTTGACTAAACTTACCTTTATGCATTTGTTTCCCCTCTCTTCTCCCTATTTTTCAACCCAGCAAGAGATAATGAAAAACAAAATGGGGGCTGGAGCTGATCAAGAGCAGGCCCAGAATGTGCCCTATGGCACTTCAGATACAGCCCTGGTCAGGATGGCATCACGATCTTAGAGATCAGGGGTTTGTCTGTGGTTCTGCCTCACCCTGAGCTGTAACAGCCTCTGACATGAGTGACACTGAAATGCACTGGCCCAGCCTGATCTTTTGGCTGACACGGTGAAGCAGCAATTGTGTTTGAAATATTTATGAGAGACAGTCATGAAGGGCAGAAAACCCAGAAATTTATTATTTACTACAGCACACATCCTTTATTCTCTGTTCACGAGTAATTCATTTAAATTGTGCCCTACTGCGGGGTGAAGTGGATCTTAAGTAACATCCCTAAAGCTGCCTGAGCTACTCCAGATTTAGGCGGCTGTGCTGGATGGCAGGATCTGCCTCAGAGCATTTTATATTAGCTGTGTCTCACAGGGCTCCCTGTGCCTGAGGCTCAGAGTATCCCCAGCCAGGTTAATCTTCACAAGCTGCCTTTGCAAGGCAACCTGTAAATGTGTTTACAGATCGAGCACAATAATTTCTTATTCCTTGGGCTGATTAACCTGTCAGGAATTAATCTCCTTCCTCAGACCTCTATTTTTGCAGGTGCTCCTTTTATAAACGCCTGAACTGTACAAAAGCAAACTAGACAAAATGTGCAGACGCTTTATTTGGCATGGAAAGAAACCAAGGACACGGCCCTGCTATGGTTGCAAAAATAAAAAGTGTGGGGAACTTGGCCTTCCTCAATGGAAACTCGACATTTGGGTGGCCCCGCTGCAGCCTGTGTGGGGCTGGCAGTCCCTCTCTCTGAATGAAGAGGCTGGGCTTAACCTGGACCACGATCAAATCCTCCCTCAGCGAGACCCTGCATTTGGCAGAGGTACTGACAGAAATTCTCTGGCTGAGAAAGTGCAATCAAATCCCATTAGCTGTCACATCTTGAGAAGGGGCGCGGAGGTTTGTCTATTAGCTTAAAACACTGAGAAAGTTTGACTGTGGTTGTTTGGCGTTTTCTCTGGATGCTGATTTATTTGAATTCTCCTTCAGTTATGAAAATCCCAGACTTGAAAAAATTACCGGAGGGAGGGGATGGGATTTGCAAGGATCAGAGTGTTTTCTAGGGACCAGATTAAATTCTTCCAGTATGCATCTTCTATACATTATCCCTCACTTGCTATATGCACAGGGGACAACCACGCAGCCTGAACTGCTGGGTTACTTGCTAGGTTTAAAGAACAAGAAACAAATTCTGAGATTAGTGCCTGAAACAAATAGCTGAGGCTGGGGAAAAAAAATCCTCTCTCCTTCTCATCAAGCAGAAGGAGGTGGGCCCTGGATCAGTGCATCCTCCCAAACCACCCCACCGCCACGTGCTCTGTGGGCACACAGAGAAAATCCGCATAGGAAAGGGTTAGGGATCAATCAGCCCTCTCTCCTGCTCACCCTTGCTTCCACAGCAAAATCCCATCTCTAGACTGGCACACAGCTTGCAGTGGAGATGTCGGGACCACAGAAACATCTTTTCATGCCCGAGGCAGGATGCCAGCTTGGTGGGCCATCACCTGCTCTCCCTTGAGCCTTATTGTCAAGGGATATTACACACAGCGCCTTGGTTCCAGTTAACAGCAGTGCTTGGGCTTCACAAACCATTCCCTTCAGCGAGCATGTTTTGCCGCTTGCCATGTCCTTTCTGCAGTCCTACAATGAGGGGTTGCATTTGCCCATCAGTGTCCCACTGCACAGCATCCCAGGCTCTGGGAATTTTCCCATTTGTTTCTATAGGAAACAGATTATGTTCCTGACTCCACAGCTTTTATTTGCCCACAGACAGCTCATAGGCTTTGACCCCAGGCTGTTTGCAAAGCCTGTCAAAAACCATTTGTGTATAAAGATAGCAGCAGTGAATATCAGCTAAGGCTAAAAGGCAATTCTGTGCCACTAACTTCCTAAGGGTATTCTTCCAAGAAATAGCTTTATCTTGAGTAGTTCTGCAAGAGGAGAGAGACTGTGAGTTATAATTAACCCCTTCTTAACAGGAAAAGCAAGAATTCTTCACTCTATCACATTCATCACTCATGATTTATTCAGGATAACACTTCTTTTTTTTCCCCAGACCAATTTAGAAAAGAAAGTTACAAGGAAGCAGTAGATCTGAATGAAAAAAAAAATAATAATATTCTTTTCTCTTTCAAAAAGGGTGCTATTTTATATGTGCATCTTGGGCAGTATACGTGCTCCTTTTAGAAAAGTAAATGCAGTGTATTCAAATTTAAAAGAAATCTCACACAGAAACACACCACCAACTCCAGACAAAGGCTTCAGTAGGTGGAAAACCCAGATACCCATCAGGAAAGCCACTGTAGCAAAGGCAAAGAAATACGACAGACACACAGTGGTGTCTTTGAAGAAAGAGACGAAGCCATGTAACAAGTGCAGTATGGTTAATTAAAAAGAACATGGAAGGGAAGGAACAAATTACAAAACCAAATGAATAAAGCCAGCTATATGGTGGGAGGAGAGGAGAATTAACCAGTCTGGGACAGTCCTACCAGTACGTCTGGAGCTGGCACACCTTCATCACTAGGAGGCTGTGGTAGAACAACTACCCCAACTGGAAAGGACTAGCAGAAAGACCACCTGAGCTGACTCAGATGACCTTGTCTTCTTCTAGAAGACACCTCAGCCATGAGCAAGAGTAACTAGTAGAAAGAGATGGTTACTCTGAGGCTTAGATTCCAGAAGACTTTTTCCTTAATTAAACATAAGCTCCTAGACAATGTCAGCCTAGTGCTCAACAAGTGAAAAAAACCACATCAAATGTTAAGAACTTTTAGAAAACAGAGAACAGAACTGAGAACAAATACCATTATGCCAATATGTGCACAATGCATCTGTGTCCAGAACTGTGCACAGTTCTTAGCTCCCTCCCTTTCAGAAACGGTGCAGGAGAGTTTGGCAAGGTTCAGAGGAAGGCAACAGAGACAAGCAGAGGTATGGAGCAGCTCCTGTGTGCAGAGTAGCTGACTAGACAAGGACTTTACAGGCTGGAAGAAGTAATTGAGGGGAAATAGGAAAAAATTCTAAACAGTCATCAGCAGGATAGAGAGGAGAACAGGGAACTGTCTCTTGCTATCCAGAAAGTATCTTCCAATGAAGTACGGAGCAATGGTTTCAAAACAAACAAAAAGAGATGCCTGTCATCACAAACTGTACTTAAAATGTGTAATTCCTTTCCATGGAATGCACTGGATTTTAAGGTGTGATGCAGATTCAAAACGTGATTAGAGAAATTGATGGGAATATGTATTTATTCATACTATTAAACAGAAATGCGTGTCTCAAAAAGTCCATGACTTACAAATTGTGTGGTAGGGTACTCCAGGGAACCACCCCCAAATGCTTGCCCTCATTATTATTAAGCTCATCATTAGCTGCAGGGCAGTGCTGGGGATGGGACTAAGAAGACCTTTGGTCTGCCCTGGGAGAGCCAGTTCTGCTCTGATTCACCTGTTTTGCTGCCACAGCTCATTTTGGCCTCTAGGACAGAAGTGTTTTTTCTGGCTCTGAAACGGCCCTCTGACAGTGGTGTGTCTGTACCTCTGCCTCCAGACTGTTTTCACACATCATTCAAAATCTCGTTCTACTAATCAAACTAAGGGATGTACACCAGAATCCACCAAACTGGTAGCACCTATGCAGTGCAGTGGGGGTCACAGAAGCCTCTGCATATTATAAAAAGTCAAAATTATTCTGTCATGATGAGAGAAAAGGAAGGACAATGTAGGGTTCATATTTTATCTGCTGTTTTCCATACTTAATTAATTGAAACATGAATCTTAATATCTGTCTAGAAAATCAGTTCTAATCTCTGCTACGGAGTGATACAAAATGATAAATTTATGCTGCAGTATAAAGAGCTCAGCTGGAGTTCACCAGTCTCGCTACTATCTGAAAGATAAAGTAAATACTGGATGTTTGCTTTGGCTTTGCATAGGTACACAATTTCCACAGAAAGAAGCAGCAACAGGTCTATAATCAGAGATAGGCAGAAATGAGAAATGTTAAGCTGTACCTATTTCAATGTATTTAAAAAAAACCAAACACACATACACACACACCCCCATCTCCCCCCAAAACAACCCAAAAACCAAAACCAACTCCCCAAAAAACCTCCCTTGAAAAACGCAGTATTTTCCTAGGGAGTGCAAGATAGTTATTCTTCCTAAGATTATACCAGCAACTTACATTTTGTGTAAATACTGTAGGACCACACACAAAAGATCATGCTCAGAAATGTTGCAGCTATTTAGTGTTCCGATGGACTGGAATAACTTTTACTTAAAATAAGAAACATGCCAAAAAGTTGTTTTCTGACTTCTCCAGAAAGACTAAAACTGAGACAAAAATAAAAACATTCGCCATGGAGCAGAAAGCCCCAAAAGGGCATGGAAGGATTGACTTATGGGTCGATGCATTGCCAGCTCCTGTTGATTTTACTCTGAGTCTTGTGATAGCTGGATCTTTCCCTACAACAAAGCTTCATCATAAGGCTTTTAGCTTTGACTCAAAAATAAAAAATTATCACCATGCAACAAAAAAGCAAACCTTGGTAGCAAAATGAAAATATGATCCCTAAAGGCTTCAATCTGAAAGAATAAATTTATAATACTTCCTTAATACTACAATTTTAGGACAAACTTTTTAGGGACCCAACTCATAAATTTTCAAAGCTTGGTTTTAGCAACATCAATGAGCTGACTGAGAATCTGTCAGGGAAGTGACTCTGAGAAGAAAATGGGACACTGTAAGTTATGCTGTATTAATCAAACAACAACTGAAAACACAGAAAACAGCAAAAAGAAAAGATGCTTACTGTACTATATATATATATGGGGCAAATATCCATGAATTAATTACTTCTCCATGAATGCAAATTAAATCACTTTTCCACTAGAAGGAAGAGAGCAGGCATAAGATCACAGTACTCATGAGTTAGTCTAGTTGCATCCTTTGGAAACATTTCACAATGACTCATTATTTGGGAAGTCCTAAAAGTTTACTTCTCAATTACACAGCTGCTAACACCAGTATCACACATATTTTGAATAACTCCATTAGATCACCACCTGCTGGCAGAGCTCCTCCCTTCTCCATGGAGAGGAAAGACACCAAGAAGGAGGCAGACATTGAAAGCAGAGAGCAAGGGCTCACAGGGGTGTTCCTACCTGAGAGCATATTGGTGGACACTGGGTTGATCTTTTTGCTCAAAAAACCTCTCCACACAGGTAGAACTCTAAAGAACTCTCTGAGAGCTCCACTTTCTGCTTGACGTGGTTAAAGGGCTAGAAGAGAAGGCTCCGGGGAGACCCTATTGCAGCCTTTCAGTATCTGAAGGGAGCCTACAGGAGAGCTGGAGAGGGACTCCTTGTCAGAAAGTCTAGTGATAGGACAAGGGTTAATGGTTTTAAATTGGAAGAGGGGAGATTTAGATAAGATATTAGGAAGAAATTCTTTCCTGGGAGGGTGGTGAGGCACTGGAACAGGTTGCCCAGGGAAGTTATGGATGCCCCATCCCTGGAAGTGTTGAAGGCCAGGCTGGATGGGGCTTTGAGCAACCTGCTCTAGTGGGAGGTGTCCCTGCCCAGGGCAAGGGGGTTGGAAATTGATGATCTTTAAGGTCCCTTCCAACTCTGCCCATTCTATGATGCTAAGAGGAGGCTGAGGGGAGACCTCATTGCCCTCTACAGCTACCTGGAAGGAGGCTGTAGAGAAGTCGGTGTTGGTCTGTTCTCCCAACTCAATAATGAGAGAAATGGCCTGAAGTTGCAGCAGGGCAGGTTTATATTAGGTATTAGGAAGAATTACTTTACTGAAAGAGTGGTCAGGCACTGGAACAGCCTCTCCAGGGAGGGGGTTGCATCAATGAAATGTGTAGAGGTGGCACTTCAGGGCATGTTCTAATAGCTGAGATGTAGGGTTTTTTTCTGTGTGTATGGTTGGATTCAATGATCTCAGAAGCCCTTTCCAGCCGTGAAGATTCTGTGAATTGTGTGTGGTAGCACATACCTGACACAGAAAGTATCCATTTGTTGTTAAGTTGGGTTGTTTTAGAGAGAGAACTCTTAGAGCAGCTATGGTGACTGCTTGCCTGGCTGGACAATGGTGCAGCTCCGCTGGTGACCTTCACACATCAGCTGGCCTTGGGAGCAAGCTCCTCTTGGCTGGCCATGCTCAGCCACATGGCAACGATTTACCACACCCTGAGAGGAGGCCTGTGCTGGACTGGTGAGCTGCCAAGAACTTTGAAGAGGCAACCACCTGGTACACAAACAGATCAAAATGGTGACAGGTCACTTAAGGTCCCTTTACCCTCTTGGTTAGTCCCTTTTGACCCACTTCTTCCCTGACACCCGGTGGCAGCTGTTTTCCAGCTTGGCATAGCTTGTGTCACTTGTTGCCTCTGTCACTCAGAAGGGCCAGCATCTTGACGGCTACACAGGATCCTCTGAATCCTACCCATCTCCTCCATGTTACAGCTACTATGGAGAGACATTACAAAATTAGCATTTTAAGTTACCATGAAGCAGAGCAAAAGCTATGTCCTACTTAAAGAGAATGCAATCTACAAAGGACTGTGATTAATCATGGTAAATATTCCTTACTATGCTAAATCCTTGATAAATCCTGTTTGTAAAAACATTTCAGGAAGCTTTCAGTGTAACAAATACCTGCCCCTACAGTTAGCCTGATCTGAACAATAAATTGGAAAAGAGATGGAAGTGAGATACACAGAAACTGTTTGTCTTAGTGATAACACAGGTATCAGTGCACTTTCTTAACTGAAATTTTGAAGGTTTATTTGAAATTAATCAGCATTTGGTAGACAGACTTGGTAATCTAGCTAATGTTCTTTATTAAACTGATGTTCTGCAAAGCAGGCAACTTTCTTTTACTGGTGCTGAGAATTGAAGTTTAAAATTGTGATGGAGGGACAAAATGCCAAGGTAGTTACATAAGGGTCCTTAAGGATGTTATGACTTCCCTGGCACACAGACAAGTGGAACAAGTGCAATGGCTGAAATTGGTGGCCCCATGACCTCAGCTCCTGGAGGTCCAGGGTCTCTGTCACAGACTTCTGGAGCAACTATTCAAAACCAATCACATATGCCCCTGATATACAGGCATAGGGAGTCAGAAGTACATGACCTTCTCAGCAAGTTTCTTTGAAACACAAACAAGAATCTGACTGCTTGGAGAAGCTAAGCCTCTTCTGGTTTAGTGAAGAGCAAATTATCTTTCACCTCTGCCCATAAAATCATGGTAACAGATTGTATTGCTTCTTTTTAATATTATATGGGAGTTTAGTGGTGTTTAACAGCACTGGCAATTTCAGAGCTTGAATATCTGAGGTTGATCTTGTTCCACCCTCTCTAATCTCTAGTAATTACAACTTACTCCATTAATGTTCACACAATGCTGTTTTCATCACACTGGACTCCCCTGTGCAGTCAAGGACCTAATCAGATATGTAATCAATCAACCTGCTGGTCAGATACAAACAGCAAGCAAAAGACTTCTTTGTGTCCTACACAATGGCCTGATTAGACGAGAAGTGAACCATTGGTTTCTAAGAATATGTAACACCCCAGGAATGCACACGGGGTGTGCACGCTGTGCACGAGCCTGCCGTGCTGTGGAGAAACCTCCCAATTGAATTCCAGAAAAGGAACATTGCTATCGGGTTGCTCAGATTGCTCTGTCTGGTGTTTTGGAATTACACAGTATGGAAGAACTTTAAAAAGCTGTCTGCCATCACAGGAGTCAAAGGTTTCTTACAAGTTAAGAAGACACAAAAGTGGGCATCTGCTTGGCTTTAGCATCACTGAGCTTTCACAAAGGATGAACTCTGTCACTACAGAACTCCACTCCTCTGTGCAGAGCAGAAGGCAAAGCAACAAACCAGCAATGGTTTTTAAACACCTCTCTCTGATATCAAAGGCCACATCCTTTTCTAACAAAGTCAATGGTAACACTTTACTGTTATTAAGCTGTAAAAAAGCTCCAGAAAAGCAAAGATAACGCGTACCTCATTAAAGCTTTGATAGATACTAAGTAACCAAGTAAATTTAGTGTGCATATAAATTGCACCATACAACTTGGATCCTATTCATGCTTGGTAAGAATATAATTATCATGAAACCTTAAGCACTGACAGTCCCCAACCGATGTACTCAAGTAATTAATTTTGCTGTTACCTCTATTTCAGATGAGCAGGGAACACTAGAGAGAATCACTTCAAAGCTTGTATTAGTGCATGCCAAGCAACATTCAACTGATAATAATTTTCTACAGTAGTGTCACAGAAGTCTTAACAGTGCCTTGCCTTCACTAGAGAATTAAATATGGTCAAGTTACTTCTGTAAAATCTATGCACCTTTAGAGATGCTACACCTGGCAATTTATTTTGATGTCATTATTTCCAGGCATACATTCCCTGGTGTTCCATTTGAAACTTACTTAGTTTTATGTAGAAGGAAAACCCTTAAGGTCTTTCTGTTGAAGTTTCTACTGCATAAACTTAAATAGAGTTCTTGTAGATTTGCTTTATGGCATCTAGAGATAGAATGAAATGCTTTTTACTAGCTAACCCAAAGGAATTTCAGTATCCTCACAGCAGCAATACCAGCAACTCCAGACCCCAGGAAATACCCGTGGCTGGTGCACAAACAGAATAAGCAACAGGCCATTATAACCATTGGTGCAATTTTATATATTTTTATTTAAATAGTCAAAATAAATATTTGATAAAATATAGCTATCCAGAGTACCACAGATATTTATTTTTTTTCCTTGAAGCAGATATCAAAGTAACATGAGTGCCACCTTCTGGTTTAGACATGAAAACCCCTTGGGTTGTGCATCCCGCACTCAAAACTTCCCACTGAAGGGTTTTAATTTCTTTTCTTTATTTTTTTTTTTCCTTTTAAGGAATTAGAATGTTCATCTTCAACATTCACAGAATGTTGTAAGAACAAAAATACTTAATCAGAAGAATTCAATAAGACTTGCTTATATCTTTAGTGCCTGGAGCAAAATAACTATATAAATGCTGCCTAAGTATTTTTCCCAAAATTTAATTTCACGAATGTCAAATCCTACTAAAACACATGAACCTCCATAATTTTAAATGCAGCAGACTGTAACACAAGAAGTAGGCTTGGAATCAATGTACTTTGAAGAATGCTCTTCCAATTCTTTCTACCCTAAAAAATGTCCTTTTTATTAAGTGAAATGTGTGCATTCCCTACCCAGGGAATGACAGACACTAAGAAAGGAAGACTGAGAAATTCAGCAAATGTACCACTACAAATGGCACAAAGAACTGCAGAACATTTTATATCTGCTGCAAGAAATTCTAGAATTGGTGAGAAAATCCTAGAATTGTTGAGAAAATATGGGTAAACTACAATGCGCTTCGAGTTCAAGTTGTTTGCACATTTCCAACTGTGCAGGGGTTAAAAAAAAGTTGGATTCTTTTCATTTCACACAACACCCACAAAAGTACATCATTATTATGTCAGAGAGTCATCTGAGAACAGCTACCAAAGCTGTTTCAAAGCAGCCGAAATTTAAGATATCAATTTGCCCCAACTCAGGTGTTCCACCCACTGCAGACATAAATACAACTGCAGCTTCTTTGTGCTTGCAGCAGTAAAAATAGTTTACCAACAGTCTTAATTCTGGGTCTCTTAATTTTTCCCCCATATTAATTTTGGGCTGGAAGTATGTGAGCCCACATCCTGGGTGACACCACGCTGTGTCAAAGCTGTAATTCTGTACAGCATCATGTCATACAGACTTCTATATTTTGGCTCTCAACATTTCATCTCCCTATGCCATTTCATGCTGAAACACACCCACATCACCCGCTTTTCTCCACAGGCGAAGAAGCCTTTGCTTGATAAGTGTTTTAATTTCACAGCTCCACACGTTTCTTCTGTACACTGACTTCCTGTCAACAGGGATGATATTCCTCCAGTCTTCTGCTATACATATGGCAACTTATATAATTTTTTTAATGTACAACCCCTTTGAACAAAACTCATTCACGTGTTGATGTCCCAACAAACTCTCATTCACATTATGAAGACACTCAATTATTGCACTTGCATCTCCCAGTAGCGAGCACTTCCAGGCAGAGGACAACGTCTTTTTCCGCAGCTGCCATCCCCTTACTTGTACTACAGCAGCAATGGTTGGATGTATTCATCAGCATTTAATCAATTCCTTGTTTGCCAAAGGTTCTGCAACAACTTCATCACGCATGAACTGTTCCTAAAGACAGCAAGGAGAGTTTTAGTTGATTTTCATTGGTTTTGGACAACGAGAAAAAAAACACCAGATAAACATTTTGTTTTCTAGCCTGAGTACAGCTGGTGTGAATCTGTCTCTCAAAATGTGAAAGCCATAACATATTTACTACGCAAGAAAAGACTATTAGAACCATAGAATCATCCAGGCCAGAAGGGACCTCCAAAGGTCATCTAGTCCAACCTCCCCACAGTGCATGGACACCCCCAGCTAGCCCAGGTTGCCCAGGGCCTCATACAGCCTCACCTTCAATATCTCCAGGGAAGGGGCCTCAACCATCTCCCTGGGCAACCTGTTCCACTGTTCCACCACCCTCAGAGTAAAGAAATTTTTCCTAATATCCAATCTAAATCTGCTCTTCTCCAGCTTAAAACCATTGCCCCTCATCCTGTCACTGCAGCCTTTTGTAAACAGACTCTCCCCAGCCTTCCTGTAGGCCCCTTTAGGGACTGGAAGGCTGCTATCAGGTCTCCCCGGAGCCTCCTCCAGGCTGAACAATCCCAGCTCCCTCAGCCTATCTTCGTAGCAGAGGTGCTCCAGCCTCCTGCTGATTATCAGCTTAGCTGATTGGGCTGCTAGAATCATAGATAGACCTTAACACCACTGATGCTGTTTTGTCAGCGTTCCACCCCACGCTTACACAAGCAGGCACGTTTTAAACCCCAAATACCAAATACGGCAGCAGTAGACCAGAAAAACAAGAGATGAGACAGGAACCGGAGTCACAAGCGACAGAGCCACAAGCTCACCCAGCCCTACCCCACCTTTCCTAGGGACTTGTAAAAGCTGCTGCCACCGCGCCTTCCCCAGGGGACTGCAAATCGAATCCCACCGGGCTAGCCAGGCGCCGGGGGAAGCAGCCCCCACCGTGCCCCACAGCCCCCTCCCTGCACCCACCTGGTCGTAAATGACGCGCAGGATGAGGGAGCAGCTGGGGCAGGTGGCCACATCCTCGCCGTTCTCCAGGTCCTCCTGCAACAGCCGCCAGGAAGGAGATCGTCATTGACCCGCGGCCGGCGGAGGCAGGCCCGCGGCCTAGCGCTGCCTCCCCGCCACCGCCTCCCTGCCTTCCNCCGCCCCCCCGCCCGCCGTTACCCGCGTGATGAGGAAGCGGTCCCCGCAGGGGCAGGGATAGCTGTAGGTCTCGGTCTCCTCGTCGTACTCGAAGTCCTCGATCTCCACCTCGTCGTGGAACACCGCCATGGCGCCAGCGGAAGAGGCGGAAGAGGAAGGGGCGCGCGAGCGCACGCGCTCTGTGACGTGACGGGGGAGGTCGCGTGAGGCGGCGGCGGGTAGTGGGACGCTGAGGCGGCAGCGCGTCCTCGGGGGCCGCTGCGGGAGCGGGGCCTGCCCGGTATGTCCCCTCACGGCGGCGGGGCGGCCTCCCCCTGTGTCCCCTCACGGCGGGGGGAAGCGGTTCGCCGGCTCTGGGCCAACCCCACCGGCAGCCGTTGCCCTCCGCGCCCCGGCCTTGCCGGTTCCCCGCCCCGGCCAGCGATCCCGAGCGGCTGAGGGGGACAGAGCAGGCTGCCGCCGCCACCTTGTCCTTCCCCGGGGAGGGAAGCCCTCCAGCCTCTTGCGTGCCGTGCTCCTTCAGCCCAGTGCAGGCTTGCCCGGTGTGCCCCCTTAACGCTAACCTGGAGGGAAAGCTTTTTTGCGTGATGTTTTTTTTCAGGAGGGACAGTTTGGAGGGGTGTTCCTTACCCATCTTCTGGTAAAAGATGTCCTATCCTGCTTGCTTCAGTGTCCTCGCCTCCCCTTCAGCTGTCTCTTGCGTTAGCTTAGGTGTCCTGTCGCTCATCGGTGCGGCCAAAGTTGACTGGAAGTATCTCTCTCTCTTCAGACACTGATGTAGGCCTGAGGAAGAGAAGACATGCAGCCCTAGATCTCAAGCAATACTAACCCAGGGCCGGTGGGTCAGAGGGTAAGGAGAACGGATGCATTGCTTGATTTTAATTGCAAGTGAGGAGGGGAAGGAGGCTGATACAGAAGAATCACTCATTTCTGGCTGCAGAGCAAAGGAAGGCAGGGAGCATTTGCAGTGGCTGGTTCTGTAAGGGCTTGGGTAAGAAGAGAAGAAAAAAAATAAAGGGAGGACGTCCCACCGGACAGAAGCACTGTGTGCTTTGGAGGGCGGGGAGCTGCCCAAGAGCTGATGAGCCAAGAAAGTTGCTGAGGTGGCAGATGGGGAAGAGGCTGTTCATAAAATATGACTCAGACTTGTATATGGTAGAGGAGAACCAGGACTCATTATAGGAGATTTTGGAATTTATTAGTTACAGAATAAAAATCACAATTGATCTTTATTATGCTTTTTCAGGATTGGAAAGTGATCAATGATAGTGTAAATAAAACAAGTATCTTAAACTACTGTTCAAGAGTTATTTTTAATCTAGAGTAGATTCTTAGGTTAAAATAGGGTCTTTCAGAGTTGCAAATAGTACAGTAAAGTGAGGGTGGCTTGTTTTGTTTTCAGTATTATTTATTGATATTGAACTTTGTTTATTTTATGTTTTCATGTGTAGAACTGAATGTATTTGTTTTCTAAAGCAGTAGCAGTGAAAATGAGAATAAGGCTGGTTTTAAGTGACTTGTCAATTTTAGCAGCAGAATTCAACTAAGTATGTGAAATAAACAATCCGGAATCTTTGCATTGGATTTCAAAGTCGGGCCGCTTAATTTGCCAGCAGATGTCGCTGTGGCCAGTAGCAATTAATTGTGGAAAGCGTATTGAAGGATGTGAGGTGATTTAAAAAAGAAAAAAGAATAATTAAATCTTTATTCTCAATCCTTGGCCTCTGAAGCAATGCGTTGGACTTTGTGGTTCATTTGTTGTTGTGGTTATTTAATTAGTCATAGTTGTTGGGATAAACCGCTTACATAAGAATGTCCACTTTCATAGATCCTTTGGTTTTACTTTGAATTAGTTCACATGGTAGAATGAAAAGCTTGAGAAGATGAATCAAAAGCACTTGAAATCCTAAAAAAAGGAAATAGAGATGGATACAACTAAAATGTGCTAACCAGAACTCATGAAGTTGAGTACTCAGGCTTTGCAGACTGAACATACTGATGCAGAGGAATGTGAGTTCCTCATTAGATGTCAAAGTTGTCTTGCTAAAATAATATAAGAATGTTAATACTTTTGTTGTCAATAGCTTCTACACATCTGCATGGAGAAAGTGCTCAAGTATTTTGTTTAAATATAGTGCTCTGTGTGTGGTATGGCAAAAAAACACTCAAGTAATTTTGCTCACTGGTGGGAGATGAGTTTTAAATAATTCCACTTTGAAAAGTTGCAAGCTGCTGTGGAATTAAATGCTAAAAAGCTATTAAAAATTATGGGCAGTTAAAAGCTGCAGGAAGTGTTTCTTATGCTTGAAATTAAGCATTTTGAATAGTTACAGTAAATGTATTCCAATTCTGAACAGCCTAGTTTATGAAAGCTCTGACTCCCATTTGTATGAGATGACAAACAGGACAAATTGCGAAGTGACCAGCCAACGCAGCTGTTAGGGAAGGCCTAGAGAGTCTAGGCCTGATTAGTTAAGCAAGCTGGATCGTTGTCATTTCAAAGGATTCAAAATGAAAAACAAAAATATTTTGAAAATAAATTATGTGCTTTAAAAGAATGCAGGAAAAGAGATTTAAATGGAAGTAGAAGATTAGGAATCCTTTAAAGAAGTAATGGACAGCGTCACAGAAATAATACGATAATTGGGTAGGTGATGATAATATAGAGAATTATGCTTATTCATTTTAGGAAAAACAAAGACACGCAATGAGAAATATCTCTTTGCTCCCTATGAACCTTTTCCTACACTTTGTAAGGGAAAGGTATTTCTGACTTATTTTGAATAATATACATCAGTTTCTATTTCTCTGTCATAGCTCCATTGGAGTATGCAGTTTGAAGCTTCACACCAGGTTTTTGCTGTAGCACACATCTGCTGTGTCCTTAACTGTTTAGAGATGTAGTTATTATCTAGGAGGTATGGAAGTATGAGGGAATTACATGTTTATTTAAAATAAACCTGTAAACAAACAGTTTTATATAATGTTTATAAAATTGTCCAACCAGAATGCTTTCTTTACAAATGCGATATTTGGTCTTCTTTCAACCAAAATTACTGTTTAAGTACTGAGAATCACAGATGTGTTGGTTGGAAGGGACTTCTGAGGGTCACCTGCTCCTGCCTGGGGCAGGCTGGTTGCCACCACTGGACTAGGCCAGCCCCAGCTGCAGACCTTTGTACTGTAAGTTCATGAGGTTGCTCTTTTCCAGTCCTGCAGTGTCTCAGTCTTCCCTGTCATTCAGCATGTCTGCCATCCCTCTAATGTAGTATGGTACATTCTGTCTCTTCATCCAAGTTAGTGATAAAGTTACTGAACAGTGTCAGCCCCAGTAACAACCCCAATGTACTCAGACTGTTACTGGCCAGCAACTGAAGCAGCTTGAAGCCATCTAACCTTCAAGTCTCTCTGTGCCCAGCCAGTTTTCAACCACTCCAACAGCTCACCTGGCTTCAGCTTCCTGATGTGTATACTGTGGGAGATGGCGTAAAAAGCCACAGGAAAGTCAGTGTTTAGGTTTGTGAAACATAATTTACCCATGGTAAATCTGTGTTGAATCTCCCTGATTACTTTCTTAGGTTTCATGCAGCTACAGGGACAAGCTCTGAGCCTTTTTCCAGAGACTGAGGTGGTACTGACTGGACATAGGTACTGCTTTTTGCATCTAGTAAAAATGACCATACATTAGTCTTTTTCTAGTTAATTCAAGATTTTCTCTGCTGTTTTTCATAAGTAGTAGACAGTTGCCTCACAAGCCTGTCGGCTGTGTCTCTTGGCAGCCTTGAGTGTCACCCATCTGGCTCCCTGCATTTGAATACCTCCAGCTTCTCTAAGCAGTTGCTGACCCTGCTCCTGAGGCAAAGAAAAAGTGTTGAGTACTTCAGCCTTTTCCATGTCATCTGTGACTAGGTTGTCTACCCCTTCAATTGATGGCTGCACATTTTCACTTCTTTATGATACTTTCATACTTTGTTCAGTGCTACCCTATTCGTCTATTGCTAGTTGTATTCCCAGCTGAGCTTTGGCCTTTGTGATTTTATGGAAGAAGCAGGGTAAAAACAAGCCACATCAAACAGTGGGTACATAATTTAACAAACATTTACATGGATGTTTCAGGTGCTGGTGTTTCTGAAGACGGCCTTGTCATCATGGCTCATGCTGCTATTAATGTGGGATTTACTGTTCCTCCATTATTGAGAGGTGCTAGCAGAATTTTTCCCATTCATTCCGCATTGGTGGTGTTGAGACACTCTGCTTTTTGTTACTGCACAGTGAATGGGTAGGTTATTCATGTACAAAAGCTTTTTTTTAAAAAAAAAAAAAAAAAAAAAGAATGTCATGGTAACCCTGTTGTACCAAGATGACAAATTATTACAGACCTACAGATACTTACTTAACTCCTCATTTTATATTTGTATTTAATTCTTCGTTAGACTAATGTCATTTGTTGTCTGGATTACAGTGGTAAATTGTTATGTTAATAGAAATTCCTCTCAGGAAGGGACAGTAGCACAGATGGCAAAATGACAATTATCTTTGTTTGCTTTTTGTGGCAGCACAATAAAATCAAAAAGGAAAATGGATCATCTAGAGAGGACAGCAAGTAATTTTCGCCAGGAGGTTAGTATTCTATTCTTTAGCATGTAAGTAATTTTCTATTTTTTTGGTACATAGAGACTGGATTATTGCATTTGATTCTTAGGCTTCATTTTGTGTTCTACTAGAGTCTGTTTTACTTCTTTTTCTCATTTTTCATGTTTGATATTGCTGTAAAATAACTGTATTTTGTGGTCAATGGGTGAAATGTGATGAGTTATAAAAATTGTTGGTGATGTGATGCTATTTCCTTTGTTGGGCAAGAGATTTAATAGAATTCTCTTAAAGTATGGATTATTATAAGCAATGAAAGCACATCGATACCTGTCATCTCTACACAGGTTTTTCAGATTTTTATGGATTTCTACAATTCTGCTTCAAATTTGAGATGAAAAAAATGTGACAAATGTCCTTTTATAGTATAGGATGTAAGTGTAGACATTTTTAATGGAGAGATGGTAGTTTTAAAAAGGATCTTAGTTTTTATCTATTTTAATTAACAAGTACAGGGAAGATCGAGCATTGTTCTCTGTCAAAATCCCAAAGTACTTATTCTGAATCTCAGTTATCTCAGTTTTGTTCAGTAACCTTTCTTTCTCATTATGCTCAGAGGTGAGTATACCTCTGAGAGGTATACTCTCAGAGGTGAGAGCTCTTGTACTTCATACAGGTATTTCCTTTCTGTAATTAGCTAGCATAGATGTTTTAAAATTTTTAAATATTGGGAGAACGTAAGTTCAGTTCTCAAAAGCATTTCACTAGTGAAATAATTCTGCATTTTTCTTAGACTTTTCAGGATTTTTCTGTAATACTTTGCTGTGTTTTTCCCTTAATATGAGTATAGTTGAGAATAAGTCCAGGCCTAGATTAGCGTTGCTCATGGACATACAGCTTCTCAGGTGCATCAGATTTGTGCCAAATTAACTCAATGTATGGACAGAATAAGTGTGGAGACAGTGACAGACGCCTGCACGTTCTTGTTTGCTTCCAGCATTGCGCTTGAGTTTTGCAACCATGTGGTTTTTATCTTGGGTATTTCTGATTGCTTGGCTTGCTTACTTTTTTTTGCTCAACATAAATGCTGGGTAGCTGGAATGTGGCAAATGGATCCTTATGAGGTTTTGAAAGCTCTGAACTGGTACAGGGAACTGTGTAAGGTCTGAGGAAGAGAAGGAAGCTATATGGGATAGGTGACAGAGAAGGGCTCAGTTCTGGTACTGCAAATTCCCTGCATATCAGAGGATTATGCTGTTTCTTTTTTTACTGTTTGATTTATTCTTTGTTACTGTATTTCTGACTGCTTTAAAATCAGTTTATTTTAAATCCTTTGCTTGGTTTTAAATTCCATATAATCAGCAGTTGTTTTCCCTCAGTCTGTACTGCCTTATTTGGCCACCTCAGTCCTGTAGAAAGGTGAAAGAATCATAGGTCTGTGTTGCATTAGTGTGCATGCTACACAATGTCGCCTGCTGAAGAGTGGGAGTGGGAAGGACCAGGGCAAGAAAAAGTGCCTTAACGCTTTCTTGAAATACAACAGCAAAGTCTGCAGTACTGTGTCCTCCTCCTCACTTTAGCCTTGCTCTGGGTCAGTTGGATACTCTTGTGGTGGTCCGAAATGCTGGTTGAATGTCTTTGATCACTCTGATTCAAATTCAGTTTTTATAATAACTTTATAAGAATTAAATTTCCAGTGCTCTGTCAGATTTATCAGCCAAAGGACAAATTAGGGAGGGTACTGAAAAGTAATAAAAGGACTGAAAAAGATCCGAACTTAATGTCCTTTTCTGCACTTAAGGTTTCTCCATCAGAACAACCGTTTAAGTCATGTATCTGACATTTCTTTTGTTAACTTAGAGTGATTGCATTCCCCATTTAGTACTGTCTGCTAAAGTGGAAATGTATGCTACATCATTTTAAATTGGCAAATGTCCTGCTGTTTAATGGGACGGTGGACGTGTTCAGATGTTGCTTTATGAATAAATTAATTTCCTGCCATGTGTTTTAGATTAGAGCATAGTTGCTTAAAGTTAATTTTTTTTTTTTTTTATCTGTTTGATCTTATACACATGAGAAATGGTAGAGTTGTGGTGGTATTATTAGTATTTCCTAGTGTGGTAAATGACATCAGCATTTTTTAACAGATTGAAATCTGTATATTGGCCTGTGTAGAAACTATTTAGGGCATTTCTTTCTTTGTAGAGAAAAAAGGTTCATAATTAGAACTCAAAAATACTTGAAGAGGAAGGGATGAAACCCATCAATACAACGTGGCTTATCAGAGTTTAAGTGAGGAGCTCCTCCCCAATAGTTCTGTTGCAAAATCTGCTTTTCATTTAGAAAAATGTCATGTTTCATAATTTACTTTTAAAAAAACTCTTTAGAAGCAATATCAGCCATGGCTCTTACATCCCTTCCCATCTGGTTGCCAAACAAAATCTCTCCTGTTAACTTGCAACAAATGCTTGTGTCCCAGTTTCTCCATGTTCATCGATGACTTATGTGGTCAAATGGGTACGTGTCTAAAAGCAATAACACAAGGCTCGCTGGTTTTCTTTCAGTAATGCATTACGTGCGTTAGTGTATTTAATTACTTCAATAAAACTAGATACAGATCCAGAATTCTCCCTGGGACTTCAGTAGCAGCTGATCTTTTATGAGTTTTTTTTTTGACAGTCTTTATATCAGAGATCTTTTAGTTTGTTCCTGTGAAGATACAGGAGCGTTTGCCTTGTATTAGATGTCTGAAGAATCTGGAAAGTGGTAACTAGCAGTTGCTTCTCTTTATCAGTATGTTCTCTTCAACTGAAATAAAATATGTTTGTGTGTAATCTTAGAATAACCCTGACAAAGGCAACAGACGTTGTGGACTGTAACTAGTAAAGCATTTCGCCATTCACTGACTAAGTGGATCCATTTTTATTTCTCCATCCTGGTGAAATAACATTGGTGCTGTCTGTAATGAAATGCCACAGACACCTGTCTCTTTGCATGTTATCTCATACACGGAACCTTGAGTACCTTTGCTGCAAATGATATCTGTGTAACACAATGGTTCATTTCTCTTTTGTTAGGTAATTTCACAAGCAAAAGTGTGTGGAATCACCAATGAATCGGAGACAGTCAAAAGACTTCAGTTGGCTATTGCAAATAAAGATTTTACTTTCAAAGCAGGACAGTGGTAAGATCTTCCAATATTTGAGGGGAAAATTACTAGCAGAAGTCCACTGTAACAAAATATTAAAAGACCTTTGATACTCGAGCCTTGGAAGAAATCATTCGTTTATATAATATGATGTTTTATTATGGAGGGCGCTGTGAAATAGCTGATATTTCACATAAGTTTAAAATAGCTATTATTAGAAATGTTTTAAAAGGGCAAAATTCTATAATCTTTACATGTTCAGTTGGATTGTTTCAGTATTTTCCTCTGGTTTATGTATATTCTGTTTTTTCTTCAAGAGTATGTTGAAGTACAGCACACATTATTCTGCAAGCTGTCTTTACTTACTTTTATCTTTACGGTGGAGCTGAGACTGCTGATTTGCAAGTTACTTAGTTTTCATTTATAATCAAGTCAGAATTGCCTGTTAACTTTTTTTTCTTCCCCTAGAAGTTACCACTCTGAAAACTAAGCCCGTTAGGTCAGATTATTTTCAAGCTTGCCTATCTAGATTTATATATTAAAAAAACCTTGAATTATTAAGCCTTTGAAATAATCGGCTGTTTGTTTAAGCAACATTTTTTTCTCAGGGAAATAGTGGATTTTCATGTTTGCCTTCCTTCCTTGTTAAAAATATTCCCTCTCAATCACTTCTTTATTTTCCTCGTAAAAAATAATTTAAAAGTATGAGTATTTGCTTTTGGCATTGGTCATTTAAATGTTCTTCAACTTTTTATTGACTTGGGCCATCTGAAAGTGGTTTTGCTAGAATCAAAGTATAGCTGCTAGGGTATTAACAGCATATGTTACTCATGTAGTGTTAATATGCTGGCTTTTAAATTTAGAACCAGAACACAAGATGTTGATTGCAATAATTTGTTTGTGGAGTAATTTGCTGCAGTTTTTTGCACATGTGCAGTGACTCATATTAAATTCTTGCTTGCCAGTACTTGGAAAGTGCATTTACCCTCCCAAAATGTTTAGAAATTATCATGCTGAAAAATGAAAGCTTTAATTATAATTACTCTTTTTCATTTTCTTCTTCCTTTAAAGTATTCTAATGCTATTGTAAGGGTACAACTTTTCCATAGTTGTCACTATAAACTGTGGTTGCATTTTTTTGATGAGCAGTACAAAACACCAGGCCACAATTTCCTGAGTAGGAAAGGCAGACTTGTTCGAATTTGCTGTAGGAAGATGTTACAGCCAGAGACTGTCACTAAAATGTGCATATTTCTCTGAAAGTGTTCTAATTATCAAGCTGAAGTGAATTTGTTTTGCAAGCACAAATTGCTCTTCTTCAGGTATTACTCTGACTTCAGGTAACAATGAACTGGTACCTGTCTTGATTGACTAAAACATGCATTGAGATACACACATATTATAAATCTTTTGAAGAAGTAGCTTTATGGTTTTATTTTTTCTGATCTTTTCCTCCAACAATTGCTAATGGTTCTTTTCTTAAAGATATGGCTTATGTAGCCTTTAAAAGGAGGGGAATGAAAAAACACTGTCAGATCTCTGTTTTACGTCTTTTTGTTACTTTCTTTGTTGTGGGTTTATATAGGCTTTTTTCTTTTTTCCCTACAACTACTTTTTTTTTGCATAAGCTCTCACAAGTAGCATTTCCTCAGGAGTCCTCTTATCCTTCCTACACACATCTGAGATGCCATCAGAAATACAAGCTAGTCCTCTACAATATAGTATACTATGCACCAAAATCTTTCCTAACTATGTAATTGGGGAAGAAAAGCTAATACAGAAAGAAACATATGCCTACGTTACTACTTCAGAAAGGTTAAAACTATGCTTGGTTTAGGTTTCACAGCAGTGTTTGGTTTTGAATGTTTCCCCACCAGGAACAAATAATATTTCCCTTATATATCAAGCAGAACATTTTGACTTGAATGTTAATTGTTACTCTTCAGCATAAATGTAATATTATTTTTTCGTTAATCTAAGTAGTAAAATTATTTTCCACCAGAGGGTGGTAAAGAGCTACAGAAGCATCTTGAGATGTTCTTTGATACAATAAATGCTGCAATACCAGAGTCATCTTTTATAATCTCTTAGATCCTTGCTGCCAGGAAGGCTGAGCCCCATGCAGAAGCTGAGAACAGCAAAACAAGCCTTCTCAACTTTGTTTTGGCTGTTGACCTTTCATTTGCAGTCAGATACCTCTATAGACCATCGAGTTTATTAGCATAAAGTTAAAAATTATATGACTATAATATTGTGTGTATCACACTTTGTACATTGTTTTGAGAGGAAGAAAAATGGTATTTTTCTTTGAAAGGTGGAGTTTTGTGGAGAGTGAGCAGGCAAGATTTTATCTTTTAAAAGTAGTGAACTATTTGAAGTGCTTCTCTCCTCCCTCAAGAATGTGATCGCTGTGAAAAATACAACTGCGCTGTTTAAAGAGAGTATCTGTGCAGGGGAAGCCAGTGGAGGCTGTTATTTCTTGTTGTGTTGTCATTTAACTAACACCAAGCCAGCCTAACTCGGGCTTGAATTGAATAATGATTCTCTAATATTTGGTAGAAGCACAATTAGTTTTAAACATCAGTTTTCTTTTGAAATACAGGGATTTTATGTGCTGTAGAAAACTATTTCAAGAAAAGTATTCCAAGATTTATGCAACACTGGGGAGTTTAAATGTTACATCATAAACTGATTCCTAACTTTTTCTGATACTATTTGGAATATCAAAGCCTTCTTTGGTGAAAATAAATTATAACTCGTGTAATAATGGCTTGCCTTCCATACTCTCTAACTGCTGTTGTTGTAAAAGCTAAGCTATATTTTACCTTCCAATCTGGAGAAGTTCATGCGTGGTTTGCTTTAATTTTAAAAAAATATTGTAGTAATTTATTATTAGTTCAGTTTTCTATCAACTACAGAAAAGATCCCTGCCACCAGAGGGCAATGCAGTTCAATAGCTGAAGCAATTCTGCTGCTAGCGACTGATTTTTCACATAAGACTTAATTTTTTTTACAGACTGTGGTTTTACCTCAGATATTTCATCTTGCCAAGAAGGTAGTGTTTAATCAAGAGTCATTTCCTTAAAATTAGTTTTCCAATCTTCTTATGTTTGAAAATTGAAGAGCCCATCAAAGGGACTGAAAAGAGTGAGATTTAAGCCATTCTGTCAGACCATATTGTATTTTTACTTTAATATGCAAATAATTTATTTAAACACTTAGAATTCTTGTCTGTTGTAAGATGTGGCATCTAATGCTGAAAGCAGAACTGTTTAAAAACCTGGTAGTTTAATAAAGGTGATGACAGGTTTCTAGATTGAAATAATTCTAAAGAAATGGTGTCACTCAAGATTAAGTCCTTTTTTGGAAAAGTTATGTTACGGAAATGAAGATGTCTTTGCAAAGGAAGGATAATTTGAACAAAGGGAGCCATTTATGGGGTTTTTGGGATATTGTTTTCCATGTTTGGCGTTGTTGGCTTTTTAAAAAACTGTTGTTTCTGGTCTATTTTTAGGGTTGATTTCTTTATTCCTGGAGTATCTGTAGTTGGGGGATTCTCAATATGTTCAAGTCCTGGCCTGTTGAAACAAGAAGGAATATTAGAGCTGGCAGTAAAGCACACTGATCATCCTCCTGCTCACTGGATTCACACTGAGGTAAATGAGATTCACTGTTGATTGTGAGATTTGGAGTTTTGGGGTTTTTTTGAGGGTGGAAAGGGTGGTGTGTATGATTTTAGACCATTTTTTGCTTCTAAGCTCCTCTTGACTTGTTCAACCATTTTTAATACAACGTCCATGTTAAAACCTTTTATTCAGTAAGGGGCCAAAATTGGATGTTTATATGGGAATATGGTTACTGTGATCTTTTGACTCTGCTTGTGCTTGGTGGATTTACAGTGATATTGTAGTTAGTCCGTATCAGGATTCTCACTGCTTTGGAATTCATGAGCTGAAAAATGTTGAAAAAATCTCTGTTGTGTGCTGGAGAACAGGCTGTGTTACACATTACAAAGTTAATCTGATAATTTGCCATCATTCCTGGGCATTTCTACAAATGCCAACTGGGAATCATTGTCAGATAAATACAAATACTGATTATTAAGGGGAAGCAAAGGGAGATACTTAGATCAGTTTTTCTGAAACGATAAACCAAGAGAATGCTTCTGAATTTCTATAGCATTCTTTTAAATGTGCAATATTTTTGTAATATTGATGTAACCCAGGTCTTGGTTTTTGCAATATTAAAAGTAAAGTCTGACACTTCGGCCTCTTGCAATGTTTTGTTTGTGCATTTACCCCATTTAGTTAAAGTCAGAAGAGTCCCGTTTCTGCTGCTGATCATATTTCACAGATGCCTCGTCCTGTCAGCTCTTCTTCTTTTCACAGCCCCCTGTGATCTGCCCCATTTACTGTTCTCTGCCTGGAATTTGCATTTCTTAAACGTGGCTGTGAGGTTTAGATTGACAGATTTCATCCAGGTTTACAAATATTGCCCTTTTGTTCAGTGGCTGACAGTAAAGTAAGGACTGGCGTGAAGTTACTAGAATTGAGAATATCCAAAGTGGTGCTAATCTCATAGTTGGCACGTGATCATCCACAATATTTTAATTGCTGTTACAGCAAGTTATTCTTAGTGGAACATAAACAAAATAATCTTTTCGAGGTGTTGTGTAGAACTTGTAGGGTATGTGCCAGCAGACCACATAATACCTAAGAGGATTGCGTGGGTCTTGGTATTGCTCTGTAGAGACTAGGAAGGCTTCACTTCATAATTCACAGTCTCTGGAGGCTCTTTTAGGATTTTTTAGCTCATAAATCAGTTTGCTGTTGCTGAGTTTTCTGGTTGAATTTACAGGAAAACCTTTAGTTAGGGGGTAAGCTTAGGTTAAACCCGACACTGTGTAGAAATCTCCAGAGTATATACAGACACTTGTAGTTAAAAAAAAAAAGTGTGTGCTTTTCCTTAGGAGAGAAGAGAAAAAAAATAAACAACTTAGAATTTGAAAAGATTGTATATATGGTAAAAAAACTCTGGTACTTAATTAAATAATTGTTTAAAATAAAGTTATTTATAAATGAAGTTGGTATGTCAGGGTAAAAGATGTTGTGGGAATAGTTAGTACTCATTTACTCACTTTTTTTCAGAGGTATTTATATTTATTCTTTAATATTGCTGTGTATAAAATCATAAAATTTAGCACAGGATACCAGAGCTTAGGAAAATGCAGCCTTTTATTTAGAAAAATGTACATGCAATGATTGCTTTACTTCTCTAAGCTGTTTCAATGCTGTATTTATAAACTGGGCTCAAGGAAAAAGCTTCCTCGGTGTATTACTCAAGAATTTATTGGGTCTTTTTGAAACCTGCCATCATTGCCATGGTTAACACACCGAAATACGTGGCAGACTGCTGGATAAGAGGGAGTCTTCCTGTGTCCATTGTTCCATCCTGGTGAGCTACAGTGAGTTAAGGGGAGGGGCGGG